>JABWTJ010000276.1:371398-971398 GCA_016801875.1 Solanum sitiens
TATTAAAATTTTGAATGAATAAATAAAAATATACCTTAAAGTGTGATTCTATTTTTGCTAGTTTTCATATTTTTTAAAAATAAATTTAATAAAAAAAGATAAAAGTTAAAATATTAATAAAAAATATTTAAATTCTATAAATGGTAGAAAACTTAAATTTCGATCAAAAATCACGTGTCTACACTAGAGACCGTGCACTGCACAGGCTCAATGTTTATTCATAAATTAAATTTTGACCCATATTAATCAACTTTGAATAAGTTGTATGTATTTATAGGGCAGTAAACGATTATATTAACTGTGAATGAATATTTGATAAATATTATTTATTTTTAATAATTCTAAAGTAATTTTGATTAAGTAACTTTTAATTTTTTATTGTACTGAATTATAAATACTTATGATAGTAATAAATCATCTCGCTTTTCTTTCTCTAAAATCTTATGTGAGTGGACATTATCCTCTATTTTCTAGAAAAATTGAAGTACAATAGTAAAAATTATACATTTTATTTTCTTCACTTAAAACTTCATCAACATATGTGAAATCACTGTTATAATTCATATAATATTTGGTTATTTTTCTCGTAAATTATGCAAAGTTATGTGAATTTTTTTGTATTGTTGCATTACTACACTAATTTTTAAATTTAAATTTCTATATATAGTTTGTCTTTTAACCAAGTTATCCCTTAAGTATGAATTTAGTTATTTTGAGGTATTAATAAAAAACACTTCAATTTAAGTCTTTAAAATTTTATTTGTATAAAAATATTTTTTTATTTTAATTGGTTTGTTTAATTTTAAATATTATTTAAGTATATATCATATATTACTCATTCTTAAAAAAATAGAATAATTTAAATATTGATTGCACTTAAAAATATTTCATCATGCTAGTCTTTTACATTTCATTTATTGTTTTATTAAACAATACTTTTGAAGAATATTTCTTTATTAAACTTCCAATAACATTGTGGAAATTTTCGTGATACACTGATTTTTTCTCACTTTTGGGTGCTTTTTTAATTTTATTTTTATTATCGTGGATAAATTTTATCCTATTATAAAGATTTTTACATATAATAATTAGTTAGTGCTAATTTCTATTTTTTTTATTTTATTATTTTATTATTTCTATTATATAAAGAGTCAAGTTGAGAACGACCAAGGGTATATTTGTCAATTCATAAAGATTCTAGAATGTTTGTTTCTATATTATATTATGACATCAAGAAAGTGGTATTAGATTTTTAATGACAAAACAATCAAATATATATGGATCCACATTTTCAATCACATTTTTTTCTTAAATTTTTTGAATATAGACTAATAATTAGTCTATTTTAATGAGATATTACACTTCGTATAGATTTATTTTCCATTAATCCAAAAATATATATTAAGAAAATGTAGAATAAATTTTTGTTTTCACAGCATACTAATGATTTTTATAGGTCTAAAGATAATTCTAAATTAATAATTTGTTAAGACTTAGAAAATTGACTTACGTGATATTTTTTTTATAAATTATATTAATGTTAAAACTAATATGGTTAATTGACATGATAACTTATTTTAAGTAATATTCCTCTATATTATAAAGTAAAGACTTCTTACTAGGAGAACATATAAAAGTATTCATACCAATTCTTCATAAAAAATATCAAATTTGTTAATTTTCATGATAAAATAAATTACATATTAAAATAAGTGAATAAATTTATAGTGTAAAATAATTCTTACACTAACATGTATACGACATAAACATATTTAAATATGTAATTTGTACTCCATTTTTCATAAATAATTTTCAACTATAAATAACTTATCTCTTATAATTTTCATGTTGTTTCATTATGAAAATTAACATATGACATATCTCTAACGAGTGACAATCAACTAATAATGACCTTCATATAATAGTGAGTCTGCACTTCTTAGTCTTAATTTCTACTTCTTACAAACTTGAATTATGATAAATTAGTGTCATTCGTCGAGAGTAATTAGGAGCATATTAAATATTAGATTATAAATATTTTACAACTTAAAAATAAATGTTTCCTCAATTGATATCAACACTTGAATTTCAAAATTAAGTTACTTTATTACCTTGTTTTTATTACAACTTTGGTTATTATCGACAAAATATTGATTTAAAAAATACTATAAAAAATAATTGTGAAAAAGCTTTATTATTTTCATTTTGAATTTTGTTAAAAGGCAAAATAGTTACAAAAACTTAAATTTTATAAATATAAAATTGATCTAAAGTTTGTAATCACTCCATTTTGATTTATGTAATATTTATTTGACTTAACATAAAGTATTTTTTATTAAAAAAAAACACTTTTAGAACTCGTGGCCCTAAACAAACCATAGATGTTCATATCATTATAAATCATCTTACTAAGAATAAAATGAATATTTTAAAGTGAAAATGTTATTACATATATTAATACATCATTCTTTTGAAATTGACTACAAAGAAAAATATGTCACATAAATTAAAGTAAAAATTATATGAATTTTTATAGTGTTAAAAGCTAATTAAATTATATCGCTACTCTTTTTAAAATTACAAAAAAATCATAGAATTGAAAATTTTCAGATACATCAGCATAAATGCGGATACATCGATCGTGATGCTATTCAGGAATCTTGCAGACACATATCTCACGGATGAATCCGAGAGGGGAGAAGTGTATTCGAAAGGGAATATGGGTGTCTCCGAGAGGAGAGAGATGTATCCAAAAGAGGATAGAGATGTATTCAAGAGGGGATAAAGATGTATTGGTGAGAGAATAGAGATGTATCAGAGAGGAGATAATGATGTATCTGGCAGAGGATAGGGATGTATTTGAGAGGGAATTTTGTAATTTTTACAAAAGCTAGGAAATTTTAGAAATTATAATAAAATAAGATGCGAATTTAGGTAATTTCTTTTTAAATTAAAATTGAAAAGATAATTAATTATATTGGGCCCATGAACGGGCCTTCAATTATCTAGTATATATATATATATATAGAAGAGCCAAGTTGAGGACGACCAAGGGTAAATTTGTTAATTCATAAATATTCTAGAATGTTTGTTTCAATATTATGACATCAAGAAAGTGGTAATATATTTGTAATGACCAAACAACCAAATATATTTTCCTAAATGTTATGTTTATCTTAATGATGTGACATTTAATATGGACCCACATGACCACATTTTCAATCACACTTTTCCTTAAATTTTTTGAATATAGACTAATAATTAGTCTATTTTAATGAGATATTACACTTCTAATAGATTTATTTTCTATATACTATAAATTTTTTATTAAACCAAAAATATCTATAAGCAAATGTAGAATAAATTTTTGTTTTACAACATAACTAATGATTTTATAGGTGTAAAGGTAATTCTAAATTAATGATTTGTTAAAACCTAAAAAATTGATTTACGTGATTTTTTTCTAAAAAAAATTAATATATTACAACTAATATGATTAATTGACGTGTAACTTATTTTAACTAATATTCCTCTATATTATAAAGTAAAGAACTACTTACTGTGAGGACGTTTAAAATCTTCATACCAATTTTTTCATAAAACATCAAATTTTTATACTTTTATAATAAAATAAATTACATATTAAAATAAGTAAATAAATTTATAGTGTAAAATTTCTTTACACTAATATGTATATGACATAAACATATTTAAATATATATAATTTGTACTCCATTTTTCATAAATAATTTTCAGCTATAAATAAATTATCTCTTATAATTTTCATGTTGTTTCATTATGACAATTAACATATGGCATATCTCTAACGAGTGACAATTAACTCATAATGACATTCATATAATAGTGAGTTGCACTTTTTAATTTTGATTTCTACTTTTTACAATCTTAAATTATGATAAATTAGTGTCATTCGTCGAGAGTAAAGAGCATATTAAATATTAGATTATGAATGCTTTACAACATAAAAATAAATATTTTCTCAATTGATATCAATACTTGAATTTCAAAATTAAGTTACTTTGTTACCTTATTTTTATTACAATTTTGATATTATCGACAGAATATTGATAAAAAAAATGCTATAAAAATAATTTTGTAAAAACTTTCGTATTTTCATTTTAAATTTTGTTAAAAGGCAAAATAATTACAAAAATTTAAATTTCATAAATATAAAATTGATCTAGAGTTTGTACTCACTCCATTTTGATTTATGTAATGTTTATTTGACTTAACATGAAGTTTTTTTAAAAAAAAATACTTTTAGAACTTGTGGTTTAAAACAAACCATAGATGTTCATATGATTATAAATCATCTTACTAAGAATAAAATGAATATTTTGAAGTCAAAATGTTATTAAATATATTGATACATCATTCTTTTGAAATTAACTACAAAGAAAAATATGTCACATAAATTTTCATAGTGTTAAAAGCTAATTACGTTATATCCGTACTCTTTTTTAAATTACAAAAAAATCATAGAATCATCAGCAGAAGTGCAGAAACATATCGGTAGTGATACTATTCAGAAAACTTGCAGTCACATATCTTGCGGATGAATCTGAGAGGGGAGAAGTGTATTCGAGAGAGAATATCGGTGTATCTGAAAGGAGAGAGAGATATCCAATAGAGGACAGAAATGTATTCAAGAAAGGATAAAGATGTATTCGAGAGAGGATAGAGATGTATTCGAGATAAGATACTGATGTATACAGAGGTTAGGAATGTAGCTGAGAGGGAATTTTTGTAATCTTTTAAAATGATAGAAAATTCTAGAAACTATAGTAAAATAAGATGTGAATTTAGGTAAATTTTTAAAATTAAAATTGAAAAGATAATTGATTATATTGGGCCCGTGATCGGGCCTTCAATTATCTAGTATAGAAGAGCCATGATGAGGACGTCCAATGACAATTTTGAAATTTTAAACATTATTATGGTTAAAGTTCTAAATTTATAATTTTATAATTAATTGTCAAAATAGTTTTGTAGAAGAATCCAATTTTTCTTTTCAAGAGTTACAAAAAGTTTTGTTTCATGTGTGGCCCACAAACTCATTTTATTTTATTTTTTAAAAATAATTTGTGTTTGTAATAATAATGTGAAAAATATATTTACTTTTATACTCTTGACAATTCAAATCGTTTATCTATGTTTATTACTACTACAACATATTCAGTATAATCCTACAATCTTTCATGTATGTAATTTCCGTTTTAATTATATATAATGCTTTTTAAACATAAGTATTCATAGAGTTTTATTTAACTTATTTTATCTCCAAAATATTATTTATTTTATCTTTAAAAATTGTGACTTAAATAAGAAAACAAAAATAGCACAATTCTAAAGAGATTAAAAAAAAAGAATATAGAATTGATAATGTAAGAGTTGATAAATAATGACCGCATAATTGTAGTTTAAGAAAATACATAACCAATTAACGGGATAAATTTTGAAATAGTATAAATATATGGGATCAAAATTAATTTGTCATAGAATTATATATCATATACTTAGGAAACTTCCATAATAGATAAACTACGGATTGACCTTCATGTAATAGTGAGTGCACTTTTTAGTCTTGATTTCTACTTCTTACAATGTTGAATCATGATAAATTAGTGTCATTCGTCGAGAGTACGAAACATATTAAATATTAGATTATGATGCTTTACAATTTATAAATAAATATTTTCTCAATTAATATCAATACTTGAATTTCAGAATTAAGTTACTTTGTTACCTTATTTATATTAAAATTTTGGTTATCATCGACTAGATATTGATTAAAAAAAATTATAAAACATAATTGTGAAAAAGGTTTAGCATTTTCATTTTAAATTTTGTTAAACAACAAAATAGTTTTAAAAAAAAACTTAACCAAAGTTTGTACTCACTCCATTTCGATTTATGTAATATTTATTTTGACTTAAAATAAAGTTTTTTTTAATTTTTATTTTTAAAAACTCGTGGTCTAAAACAAACCATAGATGTGCATATGACTATAAATCTTCTTACTAAGAATAACATGTATATTTTAAAGTCAAAATGTTATTAAATATATTAATACACCATTCTTTTGAAATTGACTATAAAGAAAAATATGTCACATAAATTAAAGTTAAAATGACATAAATTTCATAGTTTTAAGCGTTAATTACATTATATCTCTACTCTTTTTAAAATTACAAAAAAATTCTTAGAATTAAAAAAAATTAGATTTATCAGCAGACATGCGGATACATCGATCATGATACGTTGTTATTCAAGAAACTTGCAGACACATAGCTCATGGATGAATCTGAGAGGAGAGAGCTATATTTGAGAGGAAATATGGATGTACTCGAGAGGAGAGAGATGTATCCAAGAAATGATAGAGATGTATTCAAGAGGGGATGAAGATATATCTGAGAGGAGATAGTGATGTATCTGACAGAGGAGAGAGAAGTATCTGATAGGGATTTTTTTTAATTTTTTTAAATTCTAGAAGATTTTAGAAATTATAATAAAATAATATGTGAGTTTAGGTAAAACTAAAATAAAATTGTAAAGATAATTAATTATATTGGGCCCGTGAACGGGTCTTCACTTATCTAGTTTTTTTTTAAAACTAATATATAGAAGAGTGAAGAGGAGGACGACCGATGACAGATTTGTAATTATACTTAACATACAAGGGTAAATGATTAATATCTATGATAAAATATCTTACTCCAAACCAAGCGCAAATTCGTCATTTAACTTATTTATATATCTATTATTTTGTTGCACGTGTCACTCAACGTCCCAAAATCACTTTATTACAAAAAACAAAAAAAAAACTTAAAATTTTATTCCAGAAGCATCCACACTGCTTTATTTTTACTCTCAAATGAAGTACTATTTCTTTCCACCGATGATTGTAGCAATTTGAGGTTAGTATATATCTCATTTTTTGCTCAACTATATCTTGATTCTCTTCAAATTTTTAATTTAATAGCTGAAATCATAGGTGCTTTTTCATATTTAACCTCTTTCGTTGCCATGATGTTTGTTTTTTTCCAAACTTTTGAAGACTTACTTTCCTTTCTTTCATCTTCTGAATTGGGTGATCCAACTGATGCATGTTTTTATCTCAATTTTCTGTCAATTCTCTACTTGCTTTCAAAGTTTATGATATGAAATTTCTAGATTATACTGTTACTTATTATATCGTCTAATCCTTTCTCTGAATGTAATTATCTGCTTGAAATGTTATCTAATTAGAAGCTAATGCACTGTCATCTGCTATGTAAACCTTTTGTTCCTTCTTTCCAAAGTAAAATATCTTATTTTTATCCCTCAACGTTAATTTTATTTACTTGGGAGAGATTTTCTTTTACATTTCTAGCCAAATAGAATTTTGCAAGTGTCTGACACCTTATTTATGTTTTAAACTATGTTTTTTGCGGTGATGATTATCTATTTTCTGAAAATGGTAGTCTGGATTCATTAGTCGATTCTTACTGTTTCTTGTTCCATTTTGGAATAAATATAGTGTCAATCATAAAAGTCACATAAGAGTGTTGTATCTTTATTTTTCTTTAATTACTACTACACTATGTTTAAATTTTATTTGTTTGAAAGTTGCTCTATTATTATCTCTTTAATTCTGACTTTCATTCACTACCATTAAGTGACAAGATGCTAAACGAATTTTTCATTCTTATATCGTAGCAGGTAGTCATGAGAATGACTTCCCTATTTATACTCACTTGTTACACAACATGTGATACATGGTCCTTGTGGTAATTTGAATCCAACAAATTCTTTTTTGAAAAAAAAGGATATTGTAAAAATAAGTATCCTAAAGAGTTTGTAGAACAAACAACTAAAGGAAGATGAAATACAGGAAGAAGTGTGAAAATTAGAGGACACTTTCGTGATAATTCGTGGGTTGTTCCTTACAATCCATCTTTACTTTGTAAGTTCAACAAAAATTCTTCTAAACATTTCAAAAGACTAAGCTAATTTCATTTTGCTATTATGTACTCCAGCTATGCTTTGGCTATCTAGTATGGACGTATGGTGCAAGGTTTATCTCACGAAAGGATATACTGGTGGTCAAGTTCTCAATGTTTTCGACGCCAAGCTTCTTCATTCAGTAGTAAGCGATTTACTTTTTAAGTTACATCAATTTAACTATGCATAAGTTTGAGAGTGATTACACTAGATGCACTTAGTATTCTTATAATAAACTAATGATAGTATAAGTGTAATAATTGGACAGGGCTTCTCAAAGCTTGTAGTACTGTACTTAATGTTGGGTTTAGCAAGTGTGAATGGAAAAAGAAAAGAGAGAATATGAAAAGTGAGAGAACTATTTTGGAGGGAAAATGAAAAGTCATTTGCAAAGTGCAAATGAAAAGTCATTTCTCCCATATCGTCATTATATAAGGAAACACTTCCTTTACTTCTTAAAGAGCTAAGAAGAAGATGCCCCCTCGCGCCGTCGTCGTCGTCACTCGCTCGGCTTCGAATTTGGATTTGGATTTGGCAAATGATTTGATTGATAATTTTTTTGGACAAAATTTATTTAATCAGTTTTGTTAATCAATAAATTCTGTTAATATTATCTCTTATAAATTAATTCAGAACGTTAGTTAATTAACATAATTAATTCACGGGTAACGATAACATTCCGAAAAATTATTACTTTTTTTGAAAAGTCGTTACTTTCCGAAAAGCCGTTATTTTCCTAACAGACACATTTTCTGAAAAGTTATTATTTTTTCCAAAAGACACAACTTTCTGGATAAAACGGGTCTGAACAAATTTCTCTGAACAAACACATTTCTTGCTGAAAATGGCTATAAAAGGAAGTCAATTTTCGATTTTTCAAACACAAAAATTTTTCTTCTCTGATTACATTTTTATTTCTCTCAAAATCAAAGTGTAGATCGACTGAATCTGTGTGACTTGTTGCTGTTCTTAAGTTCGCTGAAGTTAAAGAAGTTTGAGGTACCGCTATTTCTTTAACAGGTTTAATCCGTTTTATCTTGGGAGAAATTAATCCATAACCTCGGGTACAGTGATGGGATTAAATTTCTTAAGGAGACACAGTAGTTTCTGTGGACTCGTTTTTTTTTTTTGTATTCTATATACTTCATTTTATTTGTGTTTCTGTTTTTGGCTAACCTTATAAATACAGGTTATTAACAATCTTAAGAAATTTAATAAGTTTCTGTATTTGATGTTTCTGTAGATTAAAACCTTTATGGTTTTCTACTCTGCTTGAATTTTTAAAATTCATTCGATTAACGATTAAAAGAGCATAAAAACTTTATCGTTAAATCAGAAACAGTCTGTGTAAAAATTTATTCTTTACTGTTAGTATTTCAAATACTTAAATTATCTGCCTTTTGTGATAGAAAAAATGACTAATTCAAGTCAAGTGAATGCTGAAACAGTGAGTGCTGCAACAGTAAGTGCTGCAACAACATCGGTTGCACACAATCGTTCAAATGCTGCCTTAGCGCCGACTGAGAAACCTGCAAAGTTTTCTGGAGTCGACTTTAAGAGATGGCAGCAGAAGATGTTCTTCTATCTCGCTACGTTGAGTCTGCAGAGGTTCATTAATGAGAATGTTCCTGTTATGTCGGATGAAACTCCGCCTGAAGAACGATTCTTGGTAACAGAAGCATGGACACACTCAGATTTTTTGTGTAAAATTTATATTCTGAGTGGCCTGCAAGATGATCTATACAATGTCTACAACAATGTTAAAACCTCAAAAGAACTCTGGATGCTTTAGAAAAGAAGTACAAAACAGAAGATGCCGGAATGAAGAAGTTCATAGTGGCAAAATTTCTGGACTATAAGATGATAGACAGTAAGACCGTCGTCACCCAAGTTCAAGAACTGCCGGTCATAATCCATGATCTCCTTGCTGAAGGTATAAATTTATTTATTGCCTATGTTAGAAATATTAAGTTTTTCCTTAATACTCACATAATCTTTAATGTAGGATTGATTGTGAATGATGCCTTTCAAGTGGCTGCAATTATTGAAAAGTTACCTCCATTGTGGAAGGACTTCAAAAACTACTTGATACATAAACGCAAGGAGATGACTGTTGAAGATATCATAGTAAGGTTGAGAATAGAAGAGGATAATAAGGCTGCAAGGGGTCACGTGGTAACTCTACAATATCTGGAGTAAATATTGTTGAGGGAGATCTCACAAAAGTAAAGAAAAGAAAGAAAGCATCTGGTCCAAAAAGCAATCCTCCTAAGAAGAAATTCAATGGAAACTGCTTCAATTGTGGTAAACATGGTCATAGGGCTACTGAATGCCGGGGTCCTAAGAAGGACAAGAAAAAAAAGGATCAAGCAAACTTGGCTGAATCCAAAGGAGAAATGGACGATCTCTGTTAAATGCTTTCAGAATGTAACTTGGTTGGAAATCCAAGAGAATGGTGGATAGATTCTGGTGCCTCATGCCATGTTTGTGCTAACAAAGAATTATTTTCATCATATACTCCAGCACCTACAGATGAGAAGTTGTTTATGGCAAACTCTGATGTTGCAAAGGTGGAAGGAACTGGCAAGGTCCTATTAAAGATGACATCAGGCAAGGTGGTGACTTAGAATAGGGTCTCGTATGTTCCAGAATTGAGAAAGAATTTAGTTTCATTTTCAGTTCTGACTAAGAATGGATTCAAATGTGTATTTGTTTCTGATAAAGTAGTAGTAAGTAAGAATGATATGTATGTAGGAAAAGGCTACCTCAGTAATGGCCTTTTCAAACTCAATGTAATTGCAGTTGATATGAATAAAGATTTTGCTTCTTTTTACTTGCTTGAGTCTAAATGTTTATGGCATGAACGTTTGGGACACGTTAATAAAAAAATCTTGCGAAAACTGATTAACTTAAATATTTTACCAAAATTTGAGTGCAATAAATCAAAATGTCAAATTTGCGTTGAATCTAAGTATGCTAAGCATCCTTATAAATCTGTTGAAAGAAATTCAAATCTTTTAAAATTGATTCACAATGATATTTGTGACATGAAGTCAACACCATCACGTGGTGGAAAAAATTATTTCATAACTTTTATTGACGATTGCACTAGATATTGTTATGTCTGTTTGCTAAATGGTAAGGATGAAACAATAGATGCATTTAGGCAATATAAAATTGAAGTTGAAAATCAGTTAGATAAAAAGATCAAAATGATCAGAAGTGATAGAGGCGGAGAATATGAATATCCATTTGCAGAAATATGTTTAGAAAATGGAATAATCCATCAAACTACTGCTCCGTACACTCTTCAGTCTAATGGGATTACAAAAAGGAAAACCGAACTTTAAAAGAAATGATGAATGCATTACTTACAAGTTCAGGTTTACCACAGAACTTGTGGGGGGAAGCTATCCTTACAGCAAATCAAATACTCAATAGAGTGCCTCACTCAAAGACAAATGTAATTCCATATGAGAAATGAAAAGGTAGAAAACCTAACTTGAAATATTTCAAAGTGTGGGGGTGTCTAGCCAAAGTCCAAGTTCCTATACCTAAGCGGGTAAGAATAGGGCCTAAGACTGTGGATTGTGTATTCATTGGATATGCCACAAACAGTAATGCATGTCGATTTTTAGTTCATACGTCCGAACATCCGGATATTCATGATAATACGGTAATGAAATTAGATAGTGCTGAATTTTTTGAACATATCTATCCGTATAAAACTAGACTTGAGTCATCTAGTAAGGGGTCTAAACAACCCAGAGAAGAACCAAAAGAGAATGAACCCAATGAAGAGAGTCCAAGACACAGTAAACGTCAAAGGATATCTACTTCATTTGGATCTGATTTTGTAACATTTCTTCTTGAAAGTGAGTCTCAAACATTCAAGGAAGCAATGTTGTCTAGCGACTCAACCTCTTGGAAGGAAGCTATCAATAGTGAAATTGAATCAATCCTAAGCAATCATACTTGGGAGTTGATTGATCTTCCTTCAGGGAACAAATCCTTCGGTTCAAAATGGATCTTTAAAAGGAAGATGAAAGATGATGGAACTATTGACAAATATAAAGCAAGACTTGTTGTCAAAGGCTTTAGATAAAAAGAAGTTCTTGATTATTTTGACAGATACTCGCCAGTGACTAGGATTACATCAATTTGGATGTTAATTGCCCTAGCTGTAGTATACGATCTTGAAATTCATCAAGTGGATGTGAAAACCGCCTTCTTAAATGGAGAGCTGGAAGAAGAAATTTACATAGAACAACCTGAGGGTTTTGTAGCTCCTGGTAAAGAAAAGAAAGTATGCAAACTTATTAAGTCACTTTATGGACTAAAACAAGCACCAAAACAATGGCATGCAAAGTTTGATTAAACCATGTTGTCAAATGGATTTAAGATCAATGAATGCGATAAATGTGTTTACATTAAAGATACTCCAAATCAGGAAGTAATTGTATGCCTATATGTGGATGACATGCTTACAATGAGCAAAGATATTGCTAATATAAAAGCTACTAAGCGTATGCTCGCTAGTAAGTTTGATATGAAAGATTTAGGAGTTGCTGATGTGATATTGGGAATTAAAATTCTTAAAACTCCTAACGGTCTAGCATTATCTCAAACTCATTATATTCAAAAGATACTTGAAAAATTCAAATTTTTGAATTTCAAAAGGACAAAGACTCCAATTGATGTGAACCTTCATCTTGCAAAGAATAAAGGTGAAAGTCAGTCTCAATTGGACTATGCTAGAGTGTTGGGAAGTTTGATGTATGTCATGAATTGTACACGACCAGACATAGTTTGCACTATCAGTAAACTGAGTCGATACACAAGTAATCCTAATCAAAATCATTGGTTGGCAATGAAGAGAGTTTTGGGATACTTAGATGACACTCAAAACTATGCTTTGCATTACAACAAATATCCAGCAGTTCTTGAAGGATATAGTGATGCAAACTGGATAACTGGGTCAACTGAAACTAAATCCACAAGTGGATACGTTTTTACTATTGGTGGAGGAGCAATATCTTGGAAATCATCCAAACAAACATGTATAGCTCGCTCTACAATGGAGTCTGAATTCATCGCTTTAAACAAGGCAGGTGAAGAAGCTGAATGGATCCGGAATTTCTTAGAAGATATTCCATTTTGGCCCAAACCAATGGCCCCTATATGCATACACTGTGACAGTCAAGCTGCAATAGGAAGGGCTGGATGCGTTATGTATAACGGCAAGTCTCGTCACATAAGACGAAGACATAACTCTGTGAGACAACTACTCTGAGTGAAATTATCACAATTGACTATGTGAAGTCAAAGGATAATGTGTCGGATCCACTTACAAAAGGCCTAACTAGAGAGGGAGTTGAGAAATCATCGACGAGAACGGGACTATGGCCTAGAACAAGTCATCGTGACGGTAACTCTACCTAGAAGACTGGAGATCCCAAGATCTAGGTTCAAGGAGATAAAACAAAGTCATTGATGACGGTTCAACATTGTTAAAAATTATTTTATGGTCCATTCTCATGATCAGACAATGTTCAGTAACCAGGATAAAGGCATAAGGACTTTTTAATGATTTCTAAGTTTAATACAGGGTATATCAAATGGTGTATCTACGGGATAACACATTTAAAAATCACCTATGTGAGTGTGAAATGTAAGTCGCTTCAAGGAGAATCCGGTAAGGCCAGTTCTCTAAACACTTACTATCCGAGATGTGTTCATGGCTGAAACGAACAAAACAATGAGAACTAAGAACAGTTCAAGGGTTGATTGTGTGACTTATGTTGTCTAGGTATACACCAAAGTTTGACTGTTCAAAGATATCAAATCTACCGGTTGATCGAGTATATCCGATATATGTTCACTAAGGAAAGTTTAAAGGGAAACCTACTTATCCAGATGCGATTAACCTTTACTTACAAGACACACAAGTTTTTTCATGCATATGTTTTAACAATATCCATTCCCCATTCAGGTGGGGGATTGTTGGGTTTAGCAAGTGTGAATGGGAAAAGAAAAGAGAGAATATGAAAAGTGAGGAAACTATTTTGGAGGGAAAATGAAAAGTCATTTGCAAAGTGCAAATGAAAAGTCATTTCTCCCATATCGGCAAAACAAAGGGAAATTGTTGTCCTTATATAAGGAAACACTTCCTTTACTTCTTAAAGAGCTAAGAAGAAGATGCCCCCTCGCGCCGTCGTCGTCGCTCGCTCGGCTTTGGATTTGGATTTGGCAAATGATTTGATTGATAAATTTTTTGGACAAAATTTATTTAATCAGTTTTTTTAATCAATAAATCCTGTTAATATTATCTCTTATAAATTAATTCAGAACGTTAGTTAATTAACATAAGTAGTTCGCGGGTAACGGTAACATTCTGGAAAAGTCGTTACTCTTTTCAAAAAGTTGTTACTTTCTGAAAAGCCGTTATTTTCCTAACAGACAAATTTTCTAAAAAGTTTTTTTTTTCAAAAGACACAACTTTTTGGATAAAACGGGTCTGAACAGATTTCTCTGAACAGACACGTTTCTTGCTGAAAATGGCTATAAAAGGAAGTCAATTTTTGTTTTTTCAAACACAAAAATTTTCCTTCTCTGCATACATTTTTTTTCCTCTCAAAATCAAAGTGTCGATCGACTGAGTCTGTGTGACTTGTTGATGTTCTTAAGTTCGCTGAAGTTAAAGAAGTTTGAGGTACCGCTATTTCTTTAACAGGTTTAATCCGTTTTATCTTGAGAGAAATTAACCCATAACCTCGGGTACAGTGAGGGGATTAAATTTCTTAAGGAGACACAATAGTTTCTGTGAACTCGGAGTTTTTGTTTTTTTTTTGGTATTCTGTATACTTCATCTTATTTCTGTTTCTGTTTTTGGTTAACCTTATAAATACAGGTTATTAACACTTAACATGTGCAATGGGGATAATATACTTAGAAGGGAAGAGCTTAACCAGGGTAATACTTATATGTTTTTCTATTTCTCCTTTTGGTTCGATCATTCCTTACCTCTAAGGACATGAAAATAGGCGGAGCTGCAAAGTTAGTGCGAATTAAGAAGCATAAAATGAATTATTTTGGTTAATTTCACTCCCTTTTTTTAATTCATCTTTTCAATGTTGTAGCTTATAAAATCCTCCATTTAGTAGTTTATTTCTTGAAATGTATTTACTTGAAACCATTGTTCAAAATTTTATGATCAGTAAATTTTTGTAGGGAAAGTTTTCTGCAAAAATATGTGATGCTGGTGGAGATTTGACAATGAACGTGAGGAATGTAAGTTCCAAATTCTACTTTAATGAACTACAAGATAGATTTCTAAAACAGCCACGCGACTATTTCAAGTGCATGTGTTCTTTAAACTAAAACTTGCTTCCATTCAATTGTTATTAGAGTAGTCCACAAAATATTTGTCTCTTCAGTTCTGTAAAGAAGTTTGTCAGTTTTTTCTGCTTTTTCTCTTTGGAAATTATTTCCCTTTTCTTTTTCAATTTTTCCCAGACTACTTAGTTGGATGAATAGGAAAATTTTTGATCTATCTATCAGGTCTAAACATAATGAACTTTCTGTTTAGACGGCTTTTGCTGTAAAGCAGTTAGACTTGTTTTCAATTTGAAGCTGAAGTGCCAGAAATCAATACTGCAAGAAAGAATCTATTCCTATTCCTACTTTTGATGTAAGTGCTTCAAAGTTGAGACTAAAGAAAGTTAGAAAGTTGTGAAACCAATGGCTGGTAATATAGAAGATTTTCGTTGGAGTATGTAGTAGTCCTATTCGGTTCAGATTATTGACTTATGTATTTGAACATTTGGAGAAGAGAGCTTGAATGTGACATGCAAGAAGGAAGAAATATAATTATACTGGAAATAAACTTGTGTTGTCTCATTCGGTTTGATAGCGGAATTTCATTTACTTTGTACCATAGTTCTATGTTGTTATTGTTTTAGATGAGAACACACAAAGGTATAATAACACTTTCCCTAAATCAACACCACTTTTTTAAGGGACACCAATTAGTTTGTTCTATGCTATTTTTTGTTTATCTCTATAAACATATATTGACTTCAAGGAAGTTTTATGTTGTGCTTGTTTGGTGGGACATCACAATTGATAACTTCTTCTCAGTTGGGAAAAAGTTGGTCCATATAGTTGTTTTTCTTATGCAATCAATGTTATAAGTGAAACTTACAGGATGACTGATTTATTACTCCAAAATATTATTTTAGTTTACTTTTTTAAAATCTTCATTCTTTTAAAGTGCATCTTCATTCTCCAGGTTGTGTGCTATGGGTACTTCGTTTAATCATGGGGAGGACAGCAATCTGCATCTAGCCAGAGAAGCTAGCCACTGCCATTGCCAAATTGTCGATGTTGCTGATATGATAGGCAGAGAGATTGAAAAGGTCCTTAATAGAGGCAATTATTAAGGATCCTAGAACATATGTGTTTCAACGCCATTTTGCTATAGATTTGTTGACCACTCAAGTAAGTTTATTCATTTATAGAAACTGTTTGTGTTGGTTATTATGGAGAAATTTTACTGTTCTAGCATCAATTTGGTCCGAAATAAAGGGTAGTTGCTTTAATCTAATTAAATCTGACATTATTCTTTTGCTTATGTGTCATAGTTGATCCAAATGACATGTATTCAAACAACTGAGATGTTGGTAATGTTTGATTCTATCGTCATTAACTTTATCATTCTTTTGGTTTAAAGATATTTATGTATTATGATGTATGCATTTGTGTAGGTGCACTGATCATGATTCTGAAGATGTACTAATGACGTTTAACAAAGTTATTCAACGAGTTGTTAAATTTCTCCTTGTCTTGCATTTTTATATATTCCTATTGCCTTATCTTTTTCTTTTTAAAGATTCATTGGCATGTTCTGGTGAAAAATGTTATCAATAATTTTAAACCTGAAAACTTGATTCCAACAGATATACTACTTAGCACATGGTAAGTAATAAAGAAACTTCATGATTCTAAGAAAATTAGATCTATTGGAGCTAGCAAATTTTTAATTGAAAAACTGAAGATCTTCTCGAAATAGCTCTTATTCCTCTTGTTATTAATCATGTGGAGTGCCAATGGTATGATCAGAGAGAAGGTAACAGTATGTGATGAGAGCTGATACATGAAAAATGCATTTTTGAAGTTGCAAAGTCAGTGAGCCAAAGTTGTGCCATTGGTGTAGTTATAACTTATTAATCATTTCCGCTGCCTATAAATATGGCTTATAGTATTATTAATGTAGTAACTTTGTGAAGAAGGCTGGTGCATCATCCAATTGATAATTAAACAAGTATAATTACTAGCTCTTTGTTTTGATGAAATTAACAGAATTTTTGGTGTAGTTGTCCTTGTTAATTTTCAGCTTTTGTAAAAATGAATCTTTTATTTAACTCTTTATTTTATTTTTCTATTTTTTGATTTGCTATTTGGATTTTAATTGTTAAGTGAAAAATGCTATAATTTTTTATGCTATGCTTAGTTTGTGGGCATTAGTTCAAATAAGCTTAGTAGTTATCCTTTAGTTATTCTTTAGTTCTATAACTTGAATGGTAAATTCTATATTTTATATTATTAAACTTATATATTGCCAGCTTAGCTAAATATGAGGAAGTTACTACATGTTCATAATGTGGGAAACGAAAAAACAAGAAATACACAAAGAATGAAATTAAGCGCAGATAGTGGCTTTTGTTGGCTGCTGCAATAGGAATGAGATTAACATGTTAAAACAAAAAAATAAGAATTCCTTTGTAGAATGCAACTTCATTATTTTTTCCTTGCATAAATAATATAGCCCAACTTCATTATTTGTTCCTTGCATCAGTGGTATTATCCATGCTCTTGAAATAATTAAAAGCATAATAGTTGCTCCCCTTTTTGGCACAAAATATTAAATTCATATTATTGTAAAATAGTTCTTTAATTTAGGACAAGATAATTAGTTGGTGAACAAACAATTAATTTATGACCTATATTTTAAGATGTCCATAAAGTTTCTTCCCTTTATCATATTGAAGAAAAAATATATCGTTGAGACATTTATTTATTAGAGTAATTGATGGTTAGTAAACATCTTTTGTTGAACTTGAAACGCTAATGCTTCTCTATTTAATTAAAGTAGAACAAAAAATGAGAGGGTATATGCAGGTTTGGACATTGCGATGAGATGTGTTGTAAGAGTCCTGTTCTGAAGGATCAACAATGTAGTGTTATATTGTTCGTGCCCCTCGATCCACACTTACTATTGTGAGATTTACCATCTCTTTATTTTATCACTTTGAATTTATTATATGTACCGTTCCTCACTCTTTGAAAGTGTTAAATTTTTGTATTGATGGTGTGGTGTCGTGACTCTATGTTAATTGATGCTCTTATTATGGCCTTTTAGTTTCTATATTTTTTAGGAGTTCAAAATTTTTATTTCAAGGTTTACAAATTGAGGATTTAGGAGAAAAATTGTATTCTTTCATTTCACAGATGAGTCAAGCAATCATGTGTTATGATTAAATATTTCTATTTCAGGTACCCATACTTACTTTTTTTAATTATTATTGAAGTTCAGTAATTTGATTTCAGTTGTAGTTTCAGCGTGAGTATGTTATCTAACATTTATCTTCTATGTTATTAAAAAGATTCTATCTTTTGAGTTAGTTTTTTGTGTAGTTATGTTGAATATCCATTTTATTAACATGGTATTAGAATTATACCAACACGTTCCTGTTGTGTGATTTTCAATATTTGTCTTCCTGTTGTGTCAGTGTGTCAGGGTGTCCCCATAGATTTTCAGAGTGAAATGTCGTCTACAAGTGATGGATAACAATATGATGTAGTATATCAATTTCTTACTCCGCATAATTGAAAGAAAAATTAGTTAAGTTGTTTTCTCATTTAAACTTAAGTTGTTTATTAATAATTTACAATGCTAATGCTAATACTAAGTGAATACTTGCTTCACATGATGAGGCCTCAATGACATTAGTCTATAAAGAGCTTGTTTCAGTGGTTTCTGGCTATTCAGTATCATCATCTTTTTCAGTAATCAACATAACAATTCTACTTTCTGCTAATGCATTATTTAGGGTGGTACCCACTATAACACCAGTTGGTAAAAAATACCTCCTTCCACTGAAGAGAGCTACAATTGTGTGCTTCAGTTCAGAAGATTTTGACAAAAAAAATTACTCAATTTATTTCCTTGTAACAACAGACTCCCTGCATGTAATATTAAGCTTAAATGTAAGATTACATGTGCCTTGTATTCAATTGCATTTTATCTATAATTCTTGTCACCTACTATTTAAAGCATTAAAACAGTACAAAATATAAATATTGGCCCGTGTTAGCACGGGCCATACTTCTCTAGTTTTTTTATATAGAAGAGCCAAGTTAAGGACGATCAAGGTCAAATTTGTCAATTCATAAAGATTCTAGAATGTTTCTTTCTATATTATGATATCAAGAAAGTTGTACTCCCTCCGTTTAAAAAAGAATGTCCCTGTTTCCTTTTTAGTTTGTTTAGAAAAGAATGACCCCTTTCCTTTTTTGGCAACACTTTAACTTTAACTTTCCACGTGACATGTTAAAAACCACAAGATTAAAGGGCATTTTGGTACATTTGACATAACTTTAATTTGGAGCCACAAGATTAAAAAGTTTTCTTTCTTTTCTTAAACTGCGTTCCAAGTCAAACTAGGACATCCTTTTTGAAATAGGGGAGTAATAGATTTGTAATGACAAGACAATCAAATATATTTTTCTAAATGCCATGTATATCTTAACGATGTGACATTTAATATGGACCCACATTTTCAATCATACTTTTTTCTTAATATAGACTAATTTTAATTTGTCTATTTTAATGAGATATTACACTTCATATATATTTATTTTTTATACGGTGTAAATTTTCATCAAACCAAAAATATCTATTAAATAAATGTAGGATAAAGTTTTATTTTTACAACATACTAATGATTTTTATAGGTCTAAAGGTAATTCTAAATTAATGATTTGTTAAACATCAAATTTGTAATTTTTCATAATAAAATAAATTACATATATTAATATAAGTAAATAAATTTATAGTGTGAAAATTCTTTACACTAATATGTATATGACAGAAACATATTAAAATATATAATTTGTACTCCATTTTTCATAAATAATTTTAAACTCTAAATAAATTATCTCTTATAATTTTCATATTGTTTCATTATGACAATTAACAATTAACTCATAACGACCTTCATATAATAGTGAATTGCACTTTTTAGTCTTAATTTTCTACTTCTTACAATCTTGAATTATAATAAATTAGTGTCATTCGTCGAGAGTAAGGAGCATATTAAATATTAGATTATGAAGGCTTTACAACTCAAAAACAAATGTTTCCACAATTAATATCAATACTTGAATTTCAAATTAAGTCACTTTATTACTGTTTGGGTTATTATCGGCAAAATATTGATAAAACTATACTATTAAAAAAAATAGTGAAAAAGCTTTAGTATTTTCATTTTTAATTTTGTTAAAAGGCAAAATAGTTATAAAAATTTAAATTTCATAAATATAAAATGGATCTAAAGTTTGTACTCACTCTATTTCGATTTATGTAATGTTTATTTGACTTAACATGAATTTTTTTAAAAAAAACACTTTTAAAACTCGTAGTCTAAAACAACCCATAGATGTTCATATGATTATAAATCATCTTACTAAGAATAAAACGAATATTTTGAAGTCAAAATATTATTAAATATATTAATATATCATTCTTTTGAAATTGACTATAGAGAAAAATATGTCACATAAATTAAATAAAATTTGCATAAATTTTCATAGTGTTAAGAGCTAATTACATTAGATCCATACTCTTTTTCAAATTACAAAAATTTCTTAGAATTAAATTTTTTTGGATACATCAACAGAAATGTGGATACATCGATCGTGACACCATTCAAATAAACTTGCAGACACATATCTCATGGATAAATACGAGAGGGGAGGAGTATATTCGAGAGGGAATATGAATGTATCCGAGAGGGGAGATGTATTCAAGAGGGGATAAAGATGTATTCGAGAGAGGATAGAAATGTACCCGAGAGGAGATAGAGATGTATCTGACAGAGGATAGAGATGTATCTGAGGGGATTTTTATATTTTTTTAAATGATAGAAAATTTTAGAAACTATAATAAAATAAAATGTGAATTTTAGATTAAAAAAAATTAAATTAAAATTAAAAAAATAATTAATTATATTGAATCCATGAACAGACCTTCAATTATCTAGTATAAATATAAACTACTTCAGATCTTCTAATTCACTATGCAATGATTAAACACCTGTGAAGTAGCCCCATACTCTAAAGATATAAATATAAAATTAATTAATCAACCCATCATTAATTTAGTCATTATAATCAATATTTGTTCTAAACAGAAAGTGACGAATACTGACTAAAATTTGAGGAACATAAAATGCAATAAGTTTTAAACCTATTTTTCTTTTCTTACAAATAAAAAATTCTTACTCGTTATCGGCCCTTCTCCATTGTAGCTTGCGCCCAACCTTCGAAACCTCTTTTCTTTAATAATATTATTAATGATTCAAAATTAGTAACCCCTTTACTTATTTTAATAAATAAAATGGGCCAAGTGTTATAGGATGTTATGGATTAGACCCACTAATCATCAATTAAATAAAATTAACTATTAAAATTATCCGTCAACTAAACAATCGTAATTAGAAAAAAAAATCCAAATTAACTTCACAAATTGATCAAAAGTGATTTGGGACAACTATCGGGATGAGTAAAACAATAATTTTTATGATAATTTCCAAAAATAATTTTTTGGGTCATTACATTGATACACCAATAAAAATCATATTAGTCCTCAAACATAAGGAAGAAGAAGGAAGAATGACTGACGTTACCAAAAGTCTGAGTTATGACCTATCAGTCAGTGTTCATCTCTCTAAGTGTTCGTCTCTCTAAGTGAGCTCTTCTTTAAGACCATTCAGTCAAGAGCAACTACTAAGGACGGAACTTTCAAATCAAACATTGGAAGATCTACAAATCAGGAGTGATTATCGATCTACAAACTAACTCATGAACCCAATTTACACTCTAACCCACTGGACCTTAACACAATCATTATGACGAATATTTTCTCACATAACCAAGATAACATTCTGAATCGATACCGACTACAACCAGATATCTTAATAAACAAATCATCACATATCTTATCAAGATTTCATTTCCACAACATAATATTTTCACGAGCATAAGTTATAAAATATGATCTTCAGACATCATGTACTCATCAAGGAAGAATTCAACTTATCTCACCCAAGGAAGAATAAGATCAAGTAACCACCCAACAAGCGGTACATCCAAGTATACAAAACCTCTAACAATATTATCAAAAATGCTATATCAGTAGCTGTGATTTGTAGACAACCCTTATGAACAACAGAGCTAGACTCAATGATCCCCGCATTCAACCACACATTGCTGGAATGTGATCTCAACGACTATATGAATACCAAAACTGTCAGTTAACTATAAATATCCATGGTAGCTCTTCCATAAATTCTTATAAGTAAGGTTGTGCATGTAGAACCAATAGTATACTTCTATTTTTCCAAACAACACTCAATATGCCATAATTGAGATGGCCAAATCTATCCAAGAATTTCACCCTACCAAGAGGACAATCAAAGGATCGGTACATCCGATCCATCACTAGGTATTCATCCATAGATGTAGAAATCCACGTTAACATGTACATTGAATTATACTTCAAATCGTGTCCAAAACGAAATAGGTGTGTCTCATATAAGAATGTACGTAACAAAAATCGAATAACACAATATATTTCCTCCATAGTGCCCATATCAAACATTCCATTCAAATGACTCCATCTCTTTGATTTTTACCCATCCACAATCAACTAGTCTGATCCTCATTACAATAATACAATTACTCGATTCATCGTACCCCACATACTTCTCACGGTACTCCATTGAAGCTAACACTCTTAATACCAACAAACATCATAACTACACCAACTATTTACCTTACTCTCAACTATCACTAGTATCAAAGTCTTCTTAGCAAACACATTGTGTCCTAAAAAAATTGAATTATGGCTCTCTCTTTTTTCATTTAAGCATTTCATGACAAATACAAGTCACACCCAAGACTGACTACAGTAATTTTAGGTGTACAAGTACTTTACTATCGAGATACGATAATTAAATCACACTTAATGTCAACTTAACGTAATTTTTCAGATATCAAATTTCAACTAATATTCAAAACTATCATATATCTCGTACCAACACTTCGAAAATTCTTGATCACTCTAATAATTCAGTATAATATAAGCTCAAACCTCTACTCACTATCAAACCTCTACTCACTATCAAATGTAAGACATCATAACAGTTTGTATCGTCCCATCAATAAAGTAGTTTTATTCCCCTCAAATCTTTATTAATCATGTAAAACTGTAGATCCACACTGTTGAACATCAATAAGTCACCTATCATAATTTGAACAATCTAGCTCGACATAACTACATAAAGTCTTCCACATATAGTTGCTTGTCACCCAATTAAAGTTTAATATTTAGAAAGTCAATGATAATTTTCTAGTAAGTCTGTACCAAACTAGGTCACATCTCACAAACATAACTAACCTCATAAGCAAAAATCAATAAATCCTTCAACTACAAATCAAGGACTTATACGAGAGGTCTTATTCCTTCACTTTTCTTAAATTCTTCCCATGACACAAAATTCTAAATATCTTGAACCCTTCATACACCAGACTCTTTTTCTTGTCGCTAACTTGCTTACCAATCTTAACCTTTGACCAATAACCCATGATATTTTTACCTTATCCTCTAAATCAAAACATTATGTGAAACTCCCCTTAGGTACAACAATTAAAAGTGATCAAATTTACCATTCAAATTGTTTAAAGTCCTCCCAAATGCTCAATTTCAATGTGATCGATCATGTCTTACCTTTTCTATTCATACCTTGACAAAAAATGCTATCACGAACATAAAATCACCATAAAAAAAACTTAAACTTTTGCATCCAACTATGTAACCCAATCCCTTTATCTATCAACATTAGCTCATACACTGAAGATTGTTATGGATTAACGAATCTTAGCCTATATCATTGATCACTCTTTTATTGACTTATCACATCCTTCGCCAAAAGTTCAACCATACTCATCATCAAACTCAAAAACAATAAAAAAGAGTATATCATTACACACGAGTTGAACGTATGTACACTCCTTTCTCAAATTTTATCCAACAGTTCCTTTTTATCTAATATGATAAAATTGTGACACTATTAGCATGAGTAAAGCAAACTAGATAAAATCATGCGTCTCTGAACTCAGTTTTCTACTATATGAAGGTACATTTTTTTGTCCTTGCACTCAAAGTAAATATCTTTGTTCTCGATCGCCTCTTTCTAAAGACTAGAATACATTATCCTAATTCTTTCCATTATGACTCTATCTCTTTTCAATTTTATTCAACCGGTGTCTCAGCACTTTCTATAACTTTTCATGCAATCAAGCTACTCACCAAATAGTATCAAACCACAACCTTAAATACTCACAAGTCGTCATTACAATACAAAATTCGTTTAACCAATAATCCTTATTATATAATTGCATCTCAATCACAATTCATCACGAACTCTTATTATCATCATGCTCAGCTAGCTCTTGACATCACCACGAAGTAAATGTTTTCATCAATATGACACCTTAAATCCAGTTATACCAATCAAAATCAAAGGACTAACTCAATCTTATATGCATTTTCTTACTAAAATCTTCAATTACCTTCACACAAGTATACCCTTTGAGACTTCCTTTATCCATAAGGTTTTCATTCTGGTATTTGTCCAATCTTTTGGACCTTAATAGGAAATCATCGATCCTCATTTAGAACCCTCGGGATACACTTCTCAACTTAAGATATTAATACCGTATCAACAATACACCACTAAAATCTTTCTTATACACACTGCTTTAATCCCCAACATCTGCAGTACTAGTTGATTTTTCAAATGTGAACGCAACACCAAATCTTATTATACGAACATGTGATACTACTGATAACTCTTCAAGTAATTAGTATTCACACTTGACAATCGATGTATCCATTTCCATATAGCACTAGTGTCACACTGTTAAAAATTTATTATATCCACTACTAGAACATATAAAAGATTATATCCAAATAGGTCACACATTTCTACCCATCAAATAACTGTAAAATATTACCAAATCAGTTTCATATCTAGCCCAAGTTATATGTATTCTTTCGTAGGTCATGTCAATATAAAAAATAACACACTTCATAACTCTAACCAAGTAAGCATCGATACTACCATAGTAGTCGTATCATGACCTTCTTTGATATACACACAATCTATAAAATTGTACTAGAAATTCTAACCTCAATTGGTATATCATTATTCTCATCACTTTCTAAGAAACCCATTCATGTTATGATAACTCTACTAATTGTAGTTTTCCAAAGTTACATGTTCATTATCTACCCATCCCTTTAATCATACCATTTTCAATTGCTACACCACTCTAAATATTGTAGATATGACACAAGTAATATTCACTTTACTAGGGTATTTAATTTTACACAACCATTTCAAATCGTTAAACATTTTTAATCTAACCACACATCATTTTCATAAGTATATTACTTTCACCTTAATATCAGGTCTAATCTCCAAGTCATACACGATACACCCATTTCTAACTTAAGGAAGCACACACGACTTATCACTATAAGTGAAAGAGAATGGAATGAAGCAACAAGAATCAAATCATATCAAGAACACACGAGAGATTGAAAAAAATGAAGATTTTTTTAAAAATTCACTATATCCTCTCGAATAAATTAGTAGCAAAATAATTATTAAATACCAAAACTATTGCTATGCCAAGCAGACACGTTGACTGGGAGGAACTTGCTTTGTTGCAAACTCCCTCTTATATAATAAGAGAAAACATCAATAAAAATAATACTCTCTTCGTTTAAAAAAGAATGACTATATTTCCTTTTTAGTTTGTTTAAATTAGAATGACCCCTTTCTTTTTTTGGCAAAACTTTAACTTTAACTTTTCACGTGGCATGTTTAAGACCACAAGATTAAAGGGCATTTTGATACATTTGACATAACTTTAATTTAGAACCACAAGATTAAAAAGTCTTCTTTCTTTTCTTAAACTCCGTTTCAAATTAAATTAAGCCATCTTTTTTAAAACGGAGAAAGTATTAATTTAAGTCTGATATCTAATAATAAAATATTCATGTTGATGATTTAATAAATTATAAAAGAAATTATTTTGCATATGAGAATGTACAAGAAAATTTTCAGCTATTTGACTATGATAAATCTAAAAGGTAATGTTACGTTTTTCGAAAGTCAATCTGACTAATTTTTAAAGTTAAATTAGATTACATTAATTCGATATTTTAAACAAAAAATTTAGATATTCAAAAACTATATGAAAAGTGCTATAAATTGCAATATTTTGCATATCAATATGATGAAAAAATACATCTTAAAATTTTAGTCAAAATTCTTATAGTTTGACTCTAAAAATAGAAAGTAGGACAATTAAAAGTGAACAGGGGAGTATTAATTTTGAGAAATATCGCGCGAAGCGCCGCCTATTTCACTGGTATATCTATGTATAATATAAAGAAGAGATACAAACAAGATGACGTAACATCTCTCTATGACCTCCATTCATATTTTTTTTTAGATTTTGATTAATTATTTTATTATGAAAATGCCTTATTTAATTTATAATAAATAAATATTTTATTAATGGAGGAACATACTACAAAGACTCTTCACCTGCCCATTTACAAAGGGTAATTTATCTATAACTTACACCTCTCTAATTCTACTTTTAATAAAAAATAATTCTTTTTTCTCTTTTTTCTTAACCTTCTTCCTATTATAAAATGATGATATATTTTTATATTTTAAGTTTTATTATTTAATCTAGAACTATATAAAATAAAAAATAAATATAAATAAGGTGATATAACACATCTCTATAATAAAAAAAAATAATTATTTTTCCCTTCTTTTCTGACGTTTTCTTCCTAAAAATATCTATATGTAAATTCCCCATGAATTTTCAATTGCAATATTTTCATTAAAAGCTTCTAATAAGACTAAAAAACTACACGATATCTCAATTCTCGAGTTTTATATCATTATTTATTAATATAAAAAAATTTAAACCTTATTTAATTAATTAATCCGGAAGAGGATGAGAGATTCAATTTAATTAAATAAAATAAATAATTTTAATAAATTAAAGAAACAAAAGGTATAAAATATAGATGGTAAAGCAGCATCGTTTTTTTTTTTTTTTTTTTTTTTTACTTTTGTTGATATCTATATCAATAGTCATATAGAAGAGTGTTTATGACTATTGATATCAACATGCCTGCTTGGCATGTTTAAGATATTTTGGTCATTTAAGTTGCAACTAAGCAATTACATTGGTGGAAACTTTTATTTCTTAATAGATGCTTTGTTATATTTGTTGTGTGCAGACATTTTTGCCATTATTGATTAGTCGTGTGAGCTCAACGTCACTCTTTGGATAATTTGCGTGTCACGTTTTTGCGTAACATACATTGTTCTTTCCTCTATATTTTCCAACTTACCATTATTTACTTATCTAAACATTGTTTAATTGTATGTATTATTTTATTAATATAAATGTATTGACATATTAAAATTAATTTTAGTAGTATTTAACGAATAATAATAGTTTAATTATCGCTAAATATATATTTTTAGTGATAATTAGCTCTCTTTGCAAGTGTTTGTAAAATTTATAGCGACATTGTATCCAATGACAATTAACTAATGTCGATAAAGATTTTAGCACTCTTTGTTAATATGTATACTTATTGCCGTTAAAAAATATTTTTGTTGTATTGAAAAAAATTAAATTTTTATTAGATTATTATTATTTATAATATAAGATTTATATTAATACTTATTGTACTTACTAGATAGATTTATTAGAGAAGTAAGTAAGTTTAATTTTTTTTAATTTTGACTTCATATATATTTCTATAGTCTTATATTTGAATTGCGAATTTGACTTTTTAATTTAATATATAAGACAAATTAGATTACATAATTAAAACATTATTAGTATTCTATTTATGCTAATTAATTTATGTGACATGATATTTAATTAGACACAAAGCTTTAAAAAATACTTGATATTTATAATTTAAAATATTTATAATTTAAAACATGTCATAAATTTTTGTTGGACTATAATTTGATCTTATTTTAAGAACAAAATGAAAAGTCTTAAGCTAAAATTATTCCTACCTATCAAGTTAAGTTCTTTTCGAAATAAAATAATTTTGATTTATCATTACTTCACTCATTTTTAGCCAAATTTTTGTTCAATTAATTGTTGAACTCTATTTGGGTTTAACATTAATTATATCATAATATACATTTTGTTATAGAGAAAAAAGGGACATTAAAATTGTAATTTTCACTTCTTACAGAAAACAATTTTTTCACAAATAAAATGTCCAACACTTAATATTTTAGATGTCTCTGCACAATAATTGTGATGGAGAAATGATCAATTTAAATTGAATGGATTTAAAATTGGATGTGTTTAAGTTTAGTTACTTAAATAAATGAGTATTTTTAAAATTCTCAATAATTCAGAGATGAAATTAATAATTCACGTTAAATTGCTTCTCTCTAAAAATATTGTTAAACTTGTTGGGCCGTGGCTATTTTGGTGAATATTTTCACTTTTATTGTTCTTCACAAATTCAAAGAAAACTATTTGCATTCTTTTTAATGTCAAAACGTTAGTAGAAATAATTACACTATTATAAGTATTAAATTGTATCTAATGTATTGGTTATTTTTTAAAAAAAAAATTATCTACTTGCCACTCAATTTTTAAGATTTTTTGGCTAAAACATCCTTAAATTATATCTCCAACTTTAACTACATCCTAAAATTATATTTCTTAACAAAAAACATCCTTCAAGTATTTTAAGCTTAACAACTTTCATCTATTTATAATTTGTCAAAAAATTAGCGA
The DNA here is from genome assembly GCA_016801875.1 of Solanum sitiens. Taxonomy (NCBI): domain Eukaryota; kingdom Viridiplantae; phylum Streptophyta; class Magnoliopsida; order Solanales; family Solanaceae; genus Solanum; species Solanum sitiens. Next base: position 400,619 of record JABWTJ010000276.1, read on the forward strand.
ATTTCACACAAGCATATGCAATTCATACTATTTTCATAAGAAAAACTATAATATTATTACCGATCGGACAAAGTATCTAAAAAATAAAATAAATTTGAGACTCATGTTTGCTGTTATAAAACTATGTTAGGATGGTGTATTCTACAAGGAGACATACTCTGCTCTTTTACTTTACCAACTGAATGGAGTTAGAGCTTTATGTCACACCATCTTCACCTTACAAAGTCAAAATGTCATTACATCAATAATTTTTTGGGGCAAATTGATAATTGAGGTGATCAAGATTCAACCAATTTTGATCTCTAGTACTCATGTTTCATTTTCATTATTAGATGTAAAAGTCTCCGATTGACACCACCTTTTGCAGATTCAATGAAAAGAAACATTTTCATTGATAATCCTTTGATATCAAATCAAATGAAAAGTAGATAAAAATAAAATTGCTACTTAAAAGGAAGACAATGCAAAACGTTGTTACTAAAAATATCATAATATTATTTTAGATGTAAGTAAATTGAACATAATTGGTTTATTGAAGTGATTTAGGGAGTTTAATTTGTAGAGAGTAGTATGAATCGTACATGTTGTTGTGAAGAATTTGTTAATTTTTGACAAATTTTAATAAAGTGACGAAAGTTGTCAAATTTTAAATAATTGAGTGATGTTTTCTGTGAAGAAAAAAATAATAAGAATATAGTTTAAGTTGAGGATATAGTTTAAAAATGTTTTTGGCCCGGGTGATCTCTCATTTCTGGCTACATTCCAATTAAATTGTGATAATTTTTTGAATTCTTTTCATATGTTGAAATTAGAGTAAATATCAAATGCTAGACGAGTTGGCAGAAAAGTTTTGCAAGCTTAAAAGTTGATTCAATATTACTTTATAGTTTATAACTTTTACTTTTAAGTCGTTTTTATTATTTTGTTTTTGTGTATGTTATATATGTATCATAGGTGCGGCAGCCTGCAAAGACAATCGTTTGATATAAGCATTACAATTTTTTTTTTGCAGAGTAAGAAGTATGAAAAAGCATTTTAATCACAATGGTGTTTTGAATACAATATTTTGATTAACCGTTCTTTTGTCCTCATCATGTATAATTAATAGATGTTAATGTGTATTAATTTTTGAATACATTATTTTTGTTCAAAATAAAGAGTCATAGTTATCTTGTTCATCCTCAAACTTCATATATATGGTATACGAATTTTGCAGTATTTTGTAATTGAGATGTGATAAAATTCAACAAATTTAATAATGTCTTGTAGGGTTTCAGGGAATCATCAAATGCTAGTAGTGTTTCAAATTACTCATTTTCTATGTTTCTTCTATGTTATTTAATCAATAATATATTTAATAACTTTTTATGTCATATAACCATAAACATAATTTATAATTTCAATCATATTTTTAAAAAATTATGACAAGCGCAGACAAGTACACTAATATAAATTGAAGAATAAACATTTAAAATTATTGTCATTCTTAGAGTAAAATTAATTTATTTTGTTAACATTAGTATCAATTTGATTTTTATATGAGCTATATTAGAGTTACTAATATCTATGTACTATAAACTTTATTGGATCATTCAAAATTCTAAGCTTCAAAAACTTGAAATAAAATGTTAAAAACTAAAAGTTACTAAATTAATAAGAAATCTTTAGAAATTATATCAAAGTAAATTTTTTTTATGTATAAAACAAAATTTTAAAAATTATATATATAATGTCGGATTGGTTTGGTCTCAAATTGACTTTTTTTTAGTTAAAATCAAACCAACCCAAATAAAATTTGCAATGTATCTATACAACACACAAAAAGGTCGGAGAGATATTGTGTAGTCGATTTTTTGATTTGTGATCTCGAAATGTTGTGTAGTTATTTTTTTTTGTGAATATTTGTATCATTGGTTATTGTAATGTATCTGGTACATGTTATAAAATGTTACAAAATTGTACCTCTATGTGTTAGTTTGTTGTTACATAATTACCATAATTTGATACATAATAAAGTAGTCAACATTGTCATTGTTATGTGTCATATACCTATTATTGGAACTGATACATACTGCTCTAATTATAGAACATTATGATTAATGTATCAAGATTATTTTTGGATAATATATACATAGACATAGCCTTCTAAGTTGGATAAGACTAAACAAACATCAAAGATCGTAGGTACATAACACAAAACTAATATGATACCGTCTATATAGCCTTTTAAATTTGAATAGAGTTAAAGATACATTGTAGAACTTGATACATATAAATGATACATTAAGTAGTATGTATCAAGTGTATTTATATTGAGCAGGATAAATACCGTAGATGCATCGTTTCGTTGTTTATATATATTTTTCATGAAAATTTTCATCATCAAAATCTATATGTATCAGAAACGATAATTCAAGAACTGAAAAGAAAAATAATTAATGAAGAAATAGTTTTACCTCTTTAGCAACTAGAAATCTATGAACTTGAGAGAGAATAGATTTGAAATTCAAAAATATAAAGATGAATTTAACTACTAATCTGTTTGTCACGTCCCGAGTCTACACCCTGGACGGGACTGACACTAGAGAACTATTGATGGCCCTAAGCGAACCCTTGGCCTGACTTACTTACTTATTGGAAGATTTAGACATAAGAAGAGAATCCAAATACAAGATCAACATATCTCAAAGCTAAACTAATACTGTTTCCGAAATAAACATTTAACTTATTCAAAGTGGCAACTCAAATCTGAACATAAGCCAATGACGAATGACCTAACATCTGACTTTCTATTTATGAAGCCTCTAAAAATCTAAGATGGATGTAGGGATAGACCCACGACATCCTAATGAACTAACTAATATTGAGAGCAATAAAAATAGATCATACAGAAGTAAGGAGACTCACCAACAGACTCTGAAGCTCAACTAGAATCAACGATGCATTGGATGCTGCTCTCTGCATAAGAAGATGTAGACTAAATGACATCAGTTCAATGAATGTACGAGTATGCGAGGGGAATCTATATATCTATATCAGGAAATCTATTTTCCTATTTAGTCAGATTTTTTGGTTTCCCCCCCTATTTCCCCATGTAAATGGATTATAATTAAGGCTACAATAATTAATACAATCTAATTAATTATTAAATAACATTTAGTAAAGAGGAAAATACTTTTTTCAAATTTTAATTATAACGTGTCTTTTCCATGTAAATGAATTTTAATTAAGGCTATCATAATTAATAGATTCTAATTAATTACTCCCTCTGTCCCTATTTACATGTTCATATTTCTTTTTGAGAAGTGCTAAATGGCCAGAAAAATGTGGCCAGAATTTGGCCAGAATAGTAAAAAAGACTATTATAGCTTTTCCCTTTAAAATAAAATTAACTTTTTGATATTTTTAAAATAGTAAGAGCATTAATTATTTTGATAAAATTAATTTTTTGGGTCCCATGCTTTATTACTTCTTCAATTCTTTTTGTTTTTGTCATTTCACTTCTCCTTCTTGACTTTTTTTTTACTCTTCTTATAAAAAAATTAGAATATGATGAAAGTATGTAATTACATTTAAGCACTTAAATTGGTTAAAACAATAAAAGTATTTATTTTTGGGAAACTTACATAAATATACTATAATAAAAAAATATTTACCATTTATAGCAATAATATTTCTTTTTCACTTGATCACTTTTAATTCATTTATAATACAAGTTTAATTCATATTATAAAGAATAATTTTTTATTCACATATAATACAAATTTTAAATATAGATAATTCATTTATCACACATTTTAATACACTTATAATACAATGTGTCAAATTTTTACCAAACAAACCTAATATATTTTAAAAACCAATTGTAATTCATATATAATTCATATATATTGTATATATAATTCACTTTTAATACATACTGCAGATTTAATATAGTATTGCTATAAATGGTAATAAATAAAAAGTATTGCTAAAATCAGTAATATTTATTAAAATATATCAATTTATGTAATTTTTCCTTTATTTTATGTATCTATTGAAACTTCATCAATGTAAAATATTTTTTAAGAGCACCAAGAAAATCATAATTTCCTGCAAAAAAAAACATAATTTATTTGCTTTAATGTCAATTCTCTATGTATATATAATTAATACATTAATTATTATTTTTTGTAATATGACTCCGTTTATTACACTCTCTATATTTCAAATTTTAAACATTTACACTTTTTGTGCTATAAGAAATATACACTTACACCTCTAACAAAGTTTATTCATAACTAATTATATCAAAATATAATTATTAAATAATAAACTAAAAATATATTTAAAAATATTTTTGTGATATTATTCTTACAAAATTAATTAGGGTCGATACTTGTAAGTAATAAAAAATTTATGATTTCTGTATGTTTTAATGTTTATCATATATAAAGTGTTTTGAGTTTTGCCTGACTTTTATTGAAATATTTTCAAATTATACTTACAAAATTATTTAAATATGTATTTTAAATTTATTTAAACGCAACTTCATAAACTTATTTAGTTAGAACTCATATTAATAATAATAAATAAGTAATAGTTCACATATTATCAAGTCAACATAATATAAGGGTGCAAAACTATCACATATTCAATATGATTGTTGTTAAATATGATCAACACTGATGAAATATATGATTTTTATAATATTGTGATATTTGCATCTCTAAAGCGATTCGAGTTTTGATTGTCGTTATTAATATAGTTTTAGATTATATGTTAAAATATTCAAATAAATAGCCTAAATTTATTTAAACATAATGATTTATAAAATTATATACTTTTCATATTAATAACAAATATGAGTAATGATCTATAAGTTATCAAATTGAAGTAATATAGTGCGGATGCAAGACTATAATTAACATTAACACGTTACTCTCAGGGATTCTCAGCAATATGCAATATAAGTAAAATAAATATGAATTCTGAAATTTACAAGTGAATGATAATGATTAATACAATTTTTCACTAATTAATTAACTGTTTATATATTGTGTGTGTTTTCTTTTAGAAAAAAAATAATATAATCTTGGGACTAAGTTATTTTAAATAACTATTAATTAATAATAATGCAATTTTCGTAGTGATGTCTTGAATTAAGAAAGTTATTTCTTATTATATAATTGTCTTAATATCAATGTTGACTACTCTCTTTTTAATATAATACTAACATTGATATATATAGAATAATCAAATAAGATATAGAATATTTTTTACATTTCATTACTATATCACATTATTTGTTTGATCTTCATAATAATAATATTGTGCAGATTATGTCGAATTATTTTTAGGAGAAAAAGATTTGATATACTCCTTAATTTTGTGATATAGAGATAATATATATTCCGTAAAGAAAAGGTCACATATACATTTATTGTTACATGAGCAAATTAAATAACTTATATATCATCTTTTGACTAACAAAAGTTATACTTTAGATTTTTAATTTATTTATTTTAGTTATTTAACCAAACAATATTCACATAGAGGAAAATTAAATAGTTTTTCCCGTGATTTTATTTTTGAGTTTTTTAATTCAACGATTAATTTGGGTCTTAATTATCGCCCTTATGAATATATTTGTTTATCATTATTTGAGTTTGTTGTTCATGTTTAATTTTTCGCTTTCATTCTTTAGTGTAGAAAGCATGAGAATTAAAAAGAAATAAAAAAAATAGTGAACGAAATAAAAATAATTATATTTTTAAAAAAGCAAACTAAAATTAATCATTTTTTTTGCGGTTATATTGAATTTTATTTTGTAGTTGTAAAAATGTTGATGCATCTATAATAGACTTTGCAAGAAGATAAGTGAAAATAAATTTGATCATCAACATAGTATATCAAAATTAATCATGAAATTAAAGAAGATAAAAAAATAAAATAAAAAAGGACAAAAATTCATGTATGAAGAAGATCAAATATAACTCGAAATATTTCGAGAAGGGTCAAATATACCTTTTATATTTTTATTTTGTTAAAACAATTTAATAAGTTTTTCACTTTATCAGCGAAAAATGATCTTGGCTCTTCAAATATACCTCAAAATACTACGATAAGGGTCAAACATACCTTTTATATTTTTATTTTGTTAAAAAAGTTTAATAAGTTTTTCACTTTCATCAGCGAAAAATGATCTTGGCTCTTCAAATATACCTCAAAATACTATGATAAGGGTCAAACATACCTTGTATAATTTTTATTTTATCAAAAAAATAATTTTGAATCAATTTTTTGACTTCTCCAGCTAAAAAAGATTTAGTTATATCAAAGTTATATATGTAACAATTGAAATAGATGTGAACCACCTTCTTTTAACAAAACAAAATATTATCTCTAAATCACAAAGTTAAGAAATATACTTAATTATATTATTATTATTATTATTATTATTAGTAGTAGTAGTAATAGTAATAGCAGTAGTAGTATATAAATGACCAATATATATGACACTTTTGATTAATATTTTACTTGTTAAGTTATTTTATGAATTTTTAATTTGAATTGCTTGTGAGATAAATTTAATATTATTAGTGTTTATCTTATCATTTAAATTCTAAATTTTATTTCTTAATTGTAAATTTTAAATTTGTGTTCTTTAAAATTTATATTGGAAAGTAGAGGGAAGAAAAGAAATTATTAAGGCTATTACTTTGTAGTCTTTTTAAAAGAAATTGAAATTAACATGTAATTATGAAATTATGAGAATGTGGGAACAAGTCTAATCCCCATGTATTGGGAAACTTTTATGTTTTAAAAAATAATTAATAAACTTAAATTTAAATAAGGGTAAAAATGTCAAAAAACAAATCTGTTTATAGTGTGAATGCACCATTCTGGCCAAAATTTTCTGGCCAAAAGGATTTTTCCTTTCTTTTTTTAGTTGTCTTATTTACTTGTGCATTTTGACAAATCAAGAAAGGACAATTTTCTTTTTCCTATTATACCCTCATTTAAACTTCTTGAAAATTTTCAAGTTTTAATTCATCATTTTTGAAACCATAATTAATAAGGATAAAATTATAATTTCACTATGCTAATTATTGTTATCTTAATATGTGTGTAATTTCTAAAGTGGACAACTAAATAGAGACAAAAGGAGTATTAATTAATGTTTTAAAAAAATGTTGTGCCACTTTTTTCGGGCCAAAGATGATTTTTTTTAAATATATTTTTTGAATTTCAAATGTCTAAATATTTTTGTTAGTCTTTTTCTTTCTCCGTAATTAGTGTAATTAAATTAAATTTATTTTTCTCTCTATAATTAGTGAAATTAAATATATTAAATTATTAATAAACACAATCAACCTTTCCTCTTCTGAAAATGAATTTATACAATTCACCTTTCATCTTTTTCTATAAATCTTGAGCTATATATATATCATGAAATTTATTTCTTTTGTTTACCAGTTATCTCCTCTTTGATGTGAATCATTAGGCACTTTTCAAGTACACTCATTAATTTCTTTTTGTGTTGAAATTTAAATATTAATATATTGTAGGATCTTAAGAATGATTTTTGCTTCATAATTTTATTTGTAATTAAACGGTATTCATTTTATTATTATACAAAAACGAATGAATGTGTCAATTTTACTTTTTTATTTATTTATTTTTTAAAATTAAAATAGACAGTTTTCAGGTACTTTTTTTTAATTATTTTTTTTGTTTTGAAATATAAATATTAATATGTTGTAGGATCTTAAGAATGATTTTTATATCATAGTATTATTTGTAATTAAGAAGTATATTTAATTCATTTAATTGCTATACAAAAATGAATGAATGTGTCAATTAGTATTTCTTCATTTATTTATTTTCTTTAAAATAAGCAGTTTGCAGGTATATTTTAAATTTATTTTGTGTTGAAATATATATATATATATATATATATATATATATATATATATATATATAAAAATATATTTTAGGATCTTAAGAATGATATTTTTATTATAATTTTATTTGTAATAAAAAAACATGTTTTATTCATTTTGTTATTATTCAAAAATGAATGAATATGTCAATTATTACTTTTTCATTTATTTATTTTCTTTTTCTTTAAAATAGTCAGTTTTCATGTCCCCTTTTTAATCTTTTTTTGTTTTGAAATTTAATTTAAATATATATTGTAGGATCTTAAGAATGATTTTTGTGTCATAATTTTATTTGTAATTAAAAAGTATTTTTTATTTATTTTATTGTTATACAAAAAAAGAATGAATGTGTCAATTACTACTTATTTATTTATTTTCTTTAAAATAAAAATTAATTGTTTTTATTTTCAATACTTAGGTAACTCTCGATAATTATAACTCCTAAATTAATAGTCAATGACTGTACTTTACACATCTTTTTTTACTGCACTTTAACTTTTTGGATGGTGGAAGAATATATTTAGTAGTGAAGAACAATGAATTCTCAAAAATATAAAGAAAGAATTTGTTGTTTTTATTGGGGCTTGTGTGATTTACATGGTTATCCCTCCCAATCTGCCAAGGTCGGCTTTTTATTATTGGTTAATACTAAATAATTTTTATCTTATGATTTTTTTACTTGATTATTGTAATTTTAAAATTAAAATAACTTTTTTTATGATTCATAATAGATAAAGAAAATTTCAATACTTCTCATATAGATTGAAAACAATAGTGAATGTGTTTTTTTGTATTATTAGAGATTTATCAGTTAATCAAAGTGACATTTTTTGGATTTATTGTGTGGTCAAAGCAAGTGTTGTAATATATAGGTGAAATCAAAATTTAATTTTTATGTATTAAAGTTTTTAGTACTAACTTTTGATATTTTCTTAGGTTGTGCTTTTGAAGATTCAAATCTTTTTTTTTTGCATGTAGGGGCGTTTATTGATTTAGCACTAATTTATTATATTTTTAATTCATGAGTTTACTTTCATAATTTATTATAATTTTAATGAATTCTTACATACAAATTTTTGTATACCATGAATATACTAAACTAGAAGAATATGTGATGATGAATTTGTTCTTGAATGGTGCTAAACAAAAATGAGTATGATAAATAAAAACACAAAGAAAAGTCTTCTTAAACCATTGTTACATCTCCAAAAAATTCCACATAACATATTATTGTTGTATCTTCAAAACGTTCAACATATAGATTTTGTATTAGTTTGTTGCCATCAATTTGTTTTGATTTATTTTTGAGCAATTTTTTTTTCCATTTCTGCTTGTACATCTTATTATAAGAATAAAGTCTCAAATATTATTGTTAATCTTTCATAGGAGGCTAACAAATATGTGTACTTTAGCTTACTTAAAATAAAAAAAAGCATTAGGTATTTTATATTAAGTTGTTTAGCTTTTATATTTATCTTGTAAATATTGTCACTTCCTTGGGACATTTAAAAAAAAAGTTAAATATAAGATTTTATTTGAATTAGGTAAGAACTTGAAATAGGCAAAACCTCTAAACATTTGTAACAAATAAATATTTTATAGAACTTTATCAAAATTATAAATGTACTACCATAGAAATTTAATGAAACTATTGAAAACCATAATTACTATATCATGATTATGTGTAAAATACTTTTCTTTTTAAGATATAGTTTTTATTTAATTAAACAGCAAAAGAATGTCACTACATCAGAACACAAATAATGATGTTGAAAATTTAAGGGGATCTCTCTTTTTTTCTTTTGTTGAACTTTATTTTCTAACAACTAAGTTTTAGGTGATGAAAAATTAAACAAACTAAAATAAAATTAAAATCTAATTTATTTAGATTTGAAGACTAAAAAAAAAATTAAAATATTTTTTATTTTTGAAAATAGTAAAAGATTAATTTGTAAATCTAAAGAGATCATTTTTAACCGCGCGAAGCATGTGTTGCCAATCTGCGTTTGAAAAACAGAATTACTGATTCTGATAAAATTTTGCAGAAACACGAAGCAAAGTTTACTGAATCAGTACAAGAGATGAACAAAAATTAATTAAGAAAAACTAAAATCTGTAATGTACCAGAATCTAGAAAAATTTGAACAGAAAAAGATCAAGTCCACTGAACTCACAGTGTCCCCTTAAGAAAATTATTCCCCTCTAGTATCCGAGGTTTGACTGGGAATAGTATCCAAGGTTTGACTGGGAATATGACCTCCCAGGGTAAAATGATCTCAATCACCAGAGTATAGATACCAAAAACTCTGGTGTCAGCGAACCAGTCAACAACAGTAAAATACACGAAGTAATTTGTTGTGCAGAAGAAGAAGAAGAAGAGATCAGAAAAATTCGTAAGTAAAAATTCTGAAGAGTGAATGGTATTTATAGGCAAGAGGAACAGGTTCCGAAAGGTTGCGACCCTTTCAGAATCCACACGACCATTAATGAAAGTTTGCAACCTTTCAAATGGTACTGCCTGTTCCTGAAAGTTGCAACCTTTCAGAACAGTCATTTCCAAAACGGCGGGAAATATAAATAAAACGAGAAATTTTTTAAATCAAACAGGTCGCGCTCGGATCCGAGTCGGATCGGGTTAATCAACTAAAAAGTTAAAACATTTCGGTTAATTTCAACTAAATAACTGAAAAAGTTTTTGTTATCAACTAATTAATTGAAAATATTTTTGGCCATTTAATTTAATTAATTAATTAAATAAATAAAACAAACTTTGTCTAAAATTTTTTTCTCGATCGATCATTTTCCAAAGCCAAAGCCGAGCCGAGCCGAGCCGAGCGAGCGACAACGACGACGGCGCGAGGGGGGTCACTCTTTCCAACCCTTTTAACAATTAATAGGAGTATTTCTATATTTAAACTCTCCTATTTTTATTTCCACCACCGAAGAGGGACAAATGCCTTTTCAGCTAGAAGATGGATTTTCAAGTGTTTTATTCTCCAAATTTCGTGGGCTTTTCTTATATTAAGGTATGGTAAGCCTTGATCCTTCGATAACCTTTTCATCTAAGGAGTTCTATCAAAGATTTTTCAATGTGTTTCTAAGATCAAAATTCCCAATTTCCAATCTAAACATGGGTTCATTGTCAAATGATTTTCAAAGTAATTCTAATGATGAGTTGATGTTTAAACAATTATTTTAAGGTGATTTTCAATGTAATTCCTTGAAGAACCCACGATCTCCCTAATCTCTCAATTTAGCCTATAAAGTGGTTTTTTTATATCTTGATTAGATGTTAATGGAATTATGCTTAGATTGTGATGTATTGTTGAATGCTATTTCTATCTATATCAATTGATTATGATTTTTTGAGGATTGATCTACGATGATCATGGCTTGGAGAATTGGTAAGTTGACCTAACGTCTTGTCTATAGTATTGAAATTGATGTTGTATGGTTTGGTCAACTTATAGTGATGGTGTTTACTTATTATCTATCTATACATGTTGTGATCATTGCCTTGAGGGCAATAGATGTAAAGTGAATTTTCATTATGATGATGATGAGTATGAAGGTTTTATATGTAGGTCCTCAATGTTAATATCATGATTAAGGTGTATTGATAATGTGAAGTATAATGTGAATGACTATGTTAGGGTAAGGTATGGTCTACATGTATGATTGTGATAAGTACTATTGTAGAATGATACTTACCTATATAACCCTATATGAATGTGTGATTCATTACATGTTAGGAGTTTTTATTCAAATGTTGAATGTCCTCTTGTCTCCTATGATGAAATGTCGGTGTGTGGTCTATAGTCCATAAATGTTCTATGTGTGAGTTGTTCATGACTTGAGGGATATTGTATATGTCTTGTGATCCTTTGAAGGGGGTTTCCTCAATATCAATGTTGTTACTATTTTGTGATCATGAGGACCAATATGAACACACACTCCATGCATAACTATGAGTATAATATGTTTATGGTATCAATCGAAAGGATAATTCTCATATGCACATTTATCTCTTATTATGATTAAAAAGTATATGACTAATGAAGTATGAACATGTGTTGTCTAAAGGTGTCTGTGTGAATGACTTTCTCATATATGTACACACACATGAATATATCAATGAAGGATGTTAATGATAATCTAGTGAACTAGAGTCTCTTGGATGGTTTCCTTATTTGTACTATAAACTAGACTATTTTATGATTATTTGAAAGGACATTGTCACATGATGTTTGTTTTAATGAGAGGACATGTACATGTATATAAGGGGTTAATCTCTTAAGGCCTATCTTATGAACAAATGTTTAATAAATACTTAAAGGCTTTTCAAAAAGGGAAGTTAGCATAGGACCGAGTGAACTTGACAATGAGAGGTGTTCCTTCACAAAGGAAGGGAGGTTCACCCGATGTTCTCATGAGGTGGAAACTATAATGCTAGTTAGCATAAAGAGGGTTTCTCGTAACAACCTCCTAGTTCCTTAACTATGTTCCCCCATAGGAACTTAGCAAGTGGATCAACCTAAATGCTATTATCATGTATATGTCCTACCTTGGCAAGTAGGATGCCCTTCTTTCGGTGTGAGGGGCTGACACCGGATTCCATGTTTAGCTCATATGGTCTAATGTCAGTTATTGCAAAGTTTCCCCAATGCAAAATGAACAAATGGAAGCAAGAAGATAAACACTAACTAGGACTGCCTAAGAGATGTTGCTTAGTGTAGGTAAGGGAATTGAACTTTACCTATACATTGCACAAGCAGGTCTTGAAGGGAATTCTAGGGTGAGTTCTATATGTATATGTATATATAAAATACTTGTTATAATGATATGCATGATGTTGGTCTTATTTGATACACATGATGAAGGTCTAACTTAGAATGCATGTTGTTGACCATACTTGTCATGATGATGTATGAGGTGAAGGGCAATGCTTGTGATCTTCTTGTTGGTTAACTTGGTATGTATAAGGTTTTGGGGCTTCACATAAACATTGCACTAGTAGACTTAGATTGGAATTATGAGTAAGGTCTTATGGTGTATTGATGAAATGAAGTCTAGATATGCAATGTTGACTATTGTTTCATTATGGTGATATTGGTAGTATTGACTTATATGTTCTCTTGAGATGTCTATAAAGACTAAATGGATTATGACTAAGATGTAATAAATGAATGAGTTCTTATATGAGGTCTATTAAGATGGAAAGAAGAGACTTAGTATTCTAACTATGTACTTATGGTTTTAAATGAAGTGATGATTTAGTATTGTGTTATACTATGAAAAGTTTTAAATTTTCCGCTAATTTTATGACAATGCAATGAAAGATGTCTAGGGGATTGTATTAGAGCTCCGAGAGATCAAGTACGTCGTGTTACTTCTTGGGGGTGCTCCCCGATCATGACAACAGGACTTCCGACTCTACCAAGAGTACCGCCTCGAGTTCCTACGTTTCCATCTGCCAAGCCCAAGAAGGAAGGTCCTTAGCCAAAAGCCAAGGTTTCCAACCTTGGATAGACATTGCCTCAAGGTTATGGTCATGAAGATTCCTTGGTGGCATGCCAAGCAAGGCAGCCTTGCCAAGCCACTGCCTCAAGAGCACGGGCACCACCACGGCTCATGGTGCCCTAGACGGGCCGTTAACTTGGACGTAAAAATGCCTTAGCCTTGAAAGGTGGTCAAGCTCCAAGAGAATCTACTTCACAAGGGACCACGGGCCGTCAACTTTTCCATGAACCACCTTCACGAGCCATGAAGGTGGGCGTGGTCCCTTACTGGGCTGCCCTAAATAGGGACTTTTTGGTAATTCTTCTTTTAATTATTATTAAGTGGGGATGATTTATAAGGGTTTATATCATTAGTATATAATGTTTTAATGTCGTAAAACCTCATTTTAACTCATTATTTCAAATACCCCAAATCAAAATTTCCAAAGTTTCGTCTCTCAAAATATTCTCTCAAGCTCAAGGAAGAAGAAGAGGAGGAAAGCTAGGGTTTCATATTCAAGGTCGTCTTCACCAAATTTCGTGGTCTTTCTTAATACTAAGGTATGGTGATCCTTTATCTATGGTTAATCTTCACTCTAGAATCAATTTTCAAAAATGGTCTCCAAGTTTTCCAAAAGTTATGAAAAATTCCAATTCTTCCTCAAACTTGTGGGTTCTTGCATTAAATGGTTTCAAATGATTGATTATGATTATATTATGGTTTAATTGATGTTTAAGGTAAAAAACTCCATGAACCCATGATCTCCTTAAATTCCTAAATTTGGCTTATAAAGTGGATTTGATAATTATGATTGTATATTGATGGAATTTTGCTTAGATTGACTTGAATTATTGACTCCTATTGTTATCTATATCTATCTATGATGAACTGTTGGTATATGGATGAGTTGAGGAATTTGGCCTTGTAGGCATGTTATGGGTAATTCCTCTTGTTATGTTAGAATTGTTGGGAGTTGAGTAATGGTGGTTATAGCATTGGAGAATGGTGAGTTCATCTAATTTCTTATTATAGTAGAATCGTTCTTGTATGGTTTGACCCACTTATGGTGGAAGTGTTTACTACTTATTCTTGTTATAATTGTGTCCTTGAAGGCATTATGTGGTAAATTGAAGGGTTGTCATGTTATTGTATAGATGGTTATATAATGTGAAGTTGTACATGTGATATTAAGGTAAGGTGTTATGGTATTGTAATTGAAACCATGTTTCCTCTAAGTATATATATGATAAAGATATATATGAAGATTTTATATATGTTGATATTGTATCTTGACTTGGTAGACCTAAGTATGATGCCTTTCATTAGTCCAGACTTCTAAGTGAATGTGAAACCTTGAAGGATTGGACCTAAGGGTGATGACTTCCTTCTTGTGTGAAATGATAGACTTAGAGATAGGTGGGCCGAAACATTAGAAAACTCTCTCTAAGAAAGTCAATGAGCTATCCTTAATGAACCTCGATTGGCTAGACCTAAGCATGGTGCCCTCTTGGTAGAAGTACTATGGGTTGGTTGGACATAATGTTGGTGCCTTCTCTAGTACACACATATGAATGTAATTACTCTATGGGAACTAAGACTAGCACCGAGTGAATATAGTTAAGATGGTGTTTCTTTCCGTAGAAAAGGCAAGAGTTAGCCAATTTCACTTACATGGATTATAGATAATATTTCTTAAATAATATCAATCTAAGGCAGTAGCTAATCATACATTTAATCATAATGAAATCATGCTTAAAGCACTTCAAGATCAAGCTTCCAACATAGGTATTAGACTTGTTAATTCGCTGGAATAGTGAAGAATTAACCAACACTATTGACTCTCTAAGGCCTTGATCATCAATAATATGTTAACAATAATGTACATGCTAGGCAGCATCTAAATAGATCACTTCATAAAAGTAATCATGCTTCATCCATCCACAATTCGAGATCACAACATATACATAGTATTATCAACCGATAGACTAGAAGAGACTAGATCAATTCATGCCAATTCTTCCTTACTTTAATCATACGAGATTCCTATCCATAATTCAATCATGATATTAACCTAAAATAGTGGATACAAACAACTTAATCCTATTCAAGTCTTACAACAATCTTCACAAAACCAACTTTACAACGAATGCATAGATCATATAGTAGTCATGTTGAATTCTTCATACATTGATCCATATGGATCCTTCCATGTCAATTCAACATTAATTCATGTAAATAACAGTAGTTATAACCACTTCAACGTAATAGAATCACAATTCAATAGATAACAAATAAAGATCACAAAGCCATACATAGACTAAAATCGAGTTTGTGAGAGAGCATGGGTTCTTCATGCAATTGGATTGAAAACCACGTCCAAATCAGTAGATAATCATCAATACATTAATATTATGCCTTTGAAATCAATTTATTAAAGAACCCATGGCAGATTGAAGAAGAAGATGTTTGATCATATTTTTCTCTTTTGAAACTTTGAGATTTAACTCTCTAGATGGAAGGATAACTAGAGATGAAGATCACGATACCTTTATATACATGAAGACCTCTAAGACTTGGTGAAGAAATCATGCCATTCCAAGCTCTTCAACAACAATGGAGGGGAGATGATTTTTGGAGGGAAATATTTCTTACGTGTGTATGGGATTGGGAATGGGAGGTTCACCTGTTTGATGACTTATATACACCCACAATTAGGTAAATAACTCAATTAAGGTTGTTTTAGGATGTGGGGTGAATTTCCCATTCAACCCTTTAATGAAACAGTACGCAGGCACAGATTGTAGTCCACCATCGACGGAGCTATCTACTGATCGTAGGTCAGTCGACGGGCCATGCATTGGCTTCTGTCGATTGGTCCTTGGCCAATTTTTGTCTTGAGACATACCCAAGCTAAGTACCAATCAATGAGACCTCACCTACGGGCCGTTGGTTGACCAATTAACCGTAGTTTGGTCCGTCCATTGACACTTGCAAGGCAGTGTCTCGGCCAACCTTGGGTCCTTGTTGTAGGCCCTTTTACGGGGCCCTTTTGAAGTTGTACCTAGACGTTTCAAAAGTAATACAACCCTTAAAAAGTTGTAGACATTCCACATAAGTTTCACCCAAAAAAAACACCTGCAACACGTCCAAACATGCAAGGCCCCATCAAGACGTACATGAATGTCTCAAGGGCTATCTTTCGAACGTCTTGGACGTTCTTGGAAGTTTGACCTCCAAACTTCTAGAAAATTCATATAATACCATTTAACATCATTATAACTCATTTTTAGACTCTTTAGTCTCATTTGATACAGTTTTAAGCATGCATAGACATAGGAGGCACATAGGTGAGTAGTCGTCGAACGCTTTGGTCGACCCTTGACGTTTGACTTCCAAATCACCTCAAGCTTTGCACACTGACTCTTAACCATATTATGAGCCATTTTAGGACCTTATAACCTTAATACAAACATTTTAATCTATAGACACCCTAACTCATTTTGGGGTCTTACAATATCCCCCACTTGGGAACATTCTTCCTCGAATGACACTTAGAACATTTCAATCACAACAAGGACATCAATGCATCATAGAGCAGTTCATCATATTCATAACATCAAAACATAGAATTTAATGCACCAAACTTACAAGGAACACAACTTCACATCATTTAGCACTCAATGCACACAAACAAGCAAAACTTTAATCCACTCACTCCTTAATGCATCAATTACAAGGCTCTTATCATGTTCATAGGAGGAACATCCTTCTCCTAATCATAACCTGGTCATTACAATCCATTTATTAAGAGTTCATCATACACCCTTCTTTTAATCAAGCTAAGGCAGATTTCACATCACTCAAAAGTAAGTAGGCACTCATGCTTCAATGCACATAGACTTGAGTTAATTGAATCAACAAGGGCCTTTATTAGTTAGACCTACTGCCATGAAGGTCACACTCAACCATACCATGCTTATTAGTGTCCATGGAGGAATGTCCTTCTCCTCAACACACTTACATGTATCATGAGCTCACACTCAAGCAAATGCACAAAGGCCACCTTTACTGTAATATGAGAATTTCACAACTTTTCAAATAAAGACATGTTCATGATTTCTTCCTAGTGAAGTCTAAATGGTAGATCACACCAAATGCATCACAAATATTAGGAAGCCACTTCAAACAATGTCAATTTATAACATAGTACTCACCTTCACAGTAAGCATCATTTGGGAAAATTAATACAAATCATAGGCACTTACATGAATACTAAGCTAAACATTCTTTCACTTTTCAAGAGTGAGCCTTCAATCATGATTTCCCAACCATACAAGTCACGTAGTTTTCAGGAGACTCCACATATTTCATTTTAAAGAGACTCTACTTTTCATTATAAGACTAAACCTCACATATCACTAGTGACTAAAACCAAGTTTCCTACTTTATCTCATGAAGTCAAGTGTACCATTAGCATGTTAGGATGTACAATATTCACGAGAAAACATGTATTTAATCAAAATTTCCATTCATGCACCTTGGAATCTTATAAATATCCATAAGGTAATGTCAATGAATACATACCAAACATATAAAGTTCATGCAATTCACACTTTATGCAAGACTCTATTCATGAACAAACTCATCAAGACTTCATTAAATTCAAGATCAAGAACAAATAGAAGGTCAAGGTAGACAATACCTATAACCTTACTATTCCATCACCATCCCCCACTTAGGGTAAACCCAATTAAGAGCAACTTAACCCAAATTTAAGAGGATCTTAACTTAACAACATTCATATTTCAACAATTACAAGTGATGACTACTTAGAAGGACTTTACATCAACATAGTAACACCAAGGTACTCTAAACCTTATCATTTTAGGCAAATCATCCTCAATCATCAAGTTAGATCATACCATTCAACCACATAAGGTTTTGATACAATACAATAGACACCAATGGTCATACAATATTAGGGGAAGACAACAAGGAGACTTAGCCATCAAATTTCTTCTTTGGCCTAGAGCATTATAGTAAGGTGACTTCTAGATCACTAAAACCCACATCATCACCCTACCAAATCATGCATACTACCTTTACACTTAGGATAAATTATATACAAAGGACTCCAATCCATACTAGGTAATCATGAATATTCACACATCCCAACTAAGGCAACATTGAAACATCATGCATATATTCAAAGGGACATATTCAACACTTTACGCACATATTCCTAGGGTTGCATACTTTCATTGGTAGTCACTAAGCATTTCAAGTTCAAATCATAATAGTAAGCTACCAACATATAAAACCATATAGTAACACATCATTCCAAAAGAACTCATGTCCACCATAAAAACTTCTAGCATTCTTTAACCATATTATGACACACATTCTTCAACATAACATGCTATTTCACATAAGTCTCATACATAGCCATAAATGGCATCATATCATCAAGACATGTCAAAATTCACCGTCAAACATACTAATTCAATCATAAAACCAAGTTAAGCATTAACTCACCTTTTCTCCCTCAAGCATAGAGATACAATCTCATCCAAGTAATCACATCAAAAAGACCACCGGACAAGAAAACAAAAGAAAGAGATCGTATAGAGTTAAGTTCTATGGCACGATATGAGAATGATGAAGAAGGAAAACTCTATTATCCTATAGCCTCCCATATCATTTGATGTGTCGCGACTCACCACCAATGCTACGAGACTCTACTAGACATGACAATATGAGACTTTTAGAACGTAAAACCACTTTATAAACCTCATGCTCTAATACCACGTTTGTCACATCCGGGGAGCACCCCTAGAAGTAACATGGCGTACTTGACCTCTTGGAGGTCTTATAAAAGCCCATAGTTATCATTCATCGCATTGACATAGTAAATTTAGCGGAAAATTTAAAACTTTTCATAGCACATCATATGCTAGAAACTTCATCTCATATATAGATAAAACAGAAGTAATAATACATATATAGACCTTAAGTCTCTTTGCCGACTAAGACTCAACAACATTAGAGTACATTAGGGACACGGCCCATAAGACACATTACATAACTATACAATATTTAAAGACTTTACATTAAAGACATAAGTAGGAGATCCTTGAACTTAAGGATTCCTTTCATTGAGCTTGGGAATCATCTATCAAGATCTTCACCATTCAATACATCCTTTAAGCATCCATAACCTACACTTTGTGTAAAAAGTAGAGAATAATGGGATTAGCATAAGAATGTACTAAGTATGGCACCATGCAAAAACATGCATTAAAAAGGGACATTTTCTTTGAAATCATACTTCATGCCATTTTGAGTAAATCATCAATAAACCCTTATACAATAGAATTTATATCATTCACATACTTCATAGAAACATAATAAAAGGCCAAACATCATAAAAAAGTACATATAGAATTTAAGTCCCATTTGAGGTCACTTTACAGTGAACTCATTCTCCTTAACAGTGAGCTTTATTTTCTTTTATTCATTAACTTCATAAGTAACCCTCTAGTGATACTTGGTGCAATGCATTACCTTAAGGTCACAAGGAAACATACATATACTTACGCAAGTCAACACATATCCCCATAGAAGTATAGGCCATTACAAGACACATTCAAGTCAAGCATATATTACATTACAGTAAGCTACATCAACTTGAACATACTTTTACTTCTTTTCATATTCATCTCTATAAGACATTGTTCATGACCTCAATCTTAGCCTACTAGTGCAATGTACATGTGAAGCCCCAGAACCACACACATACTTAGTAAACTCTTCATGACCATAAACCTTAACATTCAATTCATACATCAATATAACAAGTAAAGTCAACTTCATTCATGTCAATACAAGACCTTCATCCTATAGTCATTTAGAACAACATAGTGCACATAAGGATAGATCATATCACATAGATTCATACCATGCACATCTTCATAACAAGCAGACCACTTCTACAATATCATGCCTAAATACATAATCATAATCATACATATTAGGTCACCTTCCTAGGACTTCATAAGGAGCCACTTGTGCAATGTCTATATGGGTTCATTACTTCCACCTATAGTAAGTAACTTACCTTAAGTCCTCCTAGTTAGGATCCTATTCATTTACTTCCATTGTCCATTTTACATTAGGGAAACTATAGCCTTAACCGACACTAAGACCATGGATTCTAAACATGGAATTTTATGTTGTAGAGCCTTACACCAAGGGAAGGTGTTCCTACCTAGCCAAGGTAGAACATTAACACATGCTAGATTATTAGGTGATATCACTTGCTAGATCCTATGTGGCAAGCATAGTTTATGGAACTTGGGGGCAATCATGGAAATATCACTCTACACCCATTTTAGGTTATGAGGCTACCCACCCTGTGAGGACCGTAGTGAACCCTACCTACCCTATTTGGGAAAGTGTCACTCCCTCACATGCGGACTGTAGTGAACCATACCTTCCCTATGTTGAAAAGTGTCACCCCCTCATCTACAAGTTCACTCAGTGCTAAGCTAAGTTCCATTTATTGAAAAAGCCTTTATTTTCATTTCTTTATAAAACATAGGTTTAGGAGTGTCATCCCCTCATATGCTTAACTTATAGGTCTTAGATGAAAGTTCATGAACCTAATTCATGTGAGAAACCCTTTCACAAGGACGTAGCATATGTATTAGCACTATTTAGTTAAGGATACACTTGAGAACTCCTTTCAAGGATCCTCTATTGACTAGATCATCATTCATGTATGTGTGTGTACATATATGTGAGAAAACCTTTCACATAACACATTAAGACCACACATGACCATACATTTGTATTCATGCACATAGAAATCAAACCTAGGAACTATCCTATCAAGGTACACATGTGCAATGCATAGACAAGGTCCCATACCCTTCCTCATACAAGTACACCTATCAAGTCATCCTAGTAAGGAAATACATAACATACTTCAAATACATATACTTTACATGCATAGTAGTAGACACTAGTGAATATTAGAACTACCTTTCATTTAGACACCATAAACCTTTACTACTTTCAAGCATGCATGAAGTGTGAGTGTGTGTGTACATTGGTACACATGATCACATAATGACTATCAACAACTCATTGAGGCATCCACCCTCTTAGACCATATTACACTTTCAAGTATAGACCACACAACACAATTTAGCATAGGATACAAGACAACTTCATAGTCTACTTTAAGACTCCTACCATTAGCTATCACACATTCACATAGAGGTACATGGGTAGGGGTCATCAATCTTTAATAAATAATTATTGGCAGCACCTACACATGATCTTAACTTAGCCATTTACATGCTCATAACATTAGTAACATAACCTAGATTCACAACTATAATCGAAGACTAGGCACAAGTTACACATAAGGTGATCATCATAACCACTCATTCATATAATAATCAATTTGCCTTCAAGGCCATGGTAAACACATATATAATAACATAAAGTAAACACCGCCAACATAAGTGGATCATACCACACAATGCCAAACACGGCTTCATCAACATTATTATTGAAGAATAGAAAAGTAGAAGAGTAGAAAAATTCTTACCAATCCTTTAGCCTTTGGTCATCTTTGACCTTTAATACTCTTTCATAGATAAATCAAGTATAGGCCAGTAACTTAAGTTCCATAATCATACATGAATGCAATTACAAGCTACTACAAGGTCATACTACAACTAGCACAACACCTTAGCATATTAGAAGGTAGAAGAATATAAACCATTAGTCAATTTCACTTATATGGATTATAGATCATATTTCATCAATAATATCAAACTAAGGCAGTAGCTAATCATACACTAAATCATAATGAAATCATGCTTAAAGCACTTCAAGATCAAGCTTCCAACATAGGCATTAGACTTGTTAATTCGCTAAAATAGAGAGGAATTAACCAACACTAATGACTCTCTAAGGCCTTGATCATAAATCATATTTTAACAATAATGTACATGCTAGGCAGAAGCTAAATAGATCACTACATCAAAGGAATCATGCTTCATCCATCCACAATTCGAGATCACATCATATACATATTATTATCAACCGATAGACTAGAAGAGACTAGATCAATTCATGCCAATTCTTCCTTACTTTAATCATACGAGATTCCTATCCATAATTCAATCATGATATTAAACTAAAATAGTGAATACAAACAACTTAACCCTATTCAAGTCTTACAACAATCTTCACAAAACCAACTTTACAATGAATGCATAGATCATATAGTAGTCATGTTGAATTCTTCATACATTGATCCATATGGATCCTTACACATCAATTCAACATTAATTCATGTAAATAACAGTATATATAACCACTTTAACGTAATAGAATCACAATTCAATAGATAACAAATAAAGATCACAAAGCCATACATAGACTAAAATCGAGTTTGTGAGAGAGCATGGGTTCATCATGCAATTGGATTGAAAACCACGTCCAAATAAGTAGAAAATCATCAATACATTCATATTATGCCTTTGAAATCAATTTAATAAAGAACCCATGGCAGATTGATGAAGAAGATGTTTGATCATATTTTTCTCTTTTGAAACTTTGAGATTTAACTCTCTAGATGGAAGGCCACCATCGTTGGAGCCGCCTACTGGCCGTGCATTGGCTTCTGTCGATTGTTCCTTGACTAATTTTTGGTTTGAGACCTTCCCAAGCTAAGTACCAATCGATGAGACCTCACCTACGGGATGTTGGTTGACAACCTGGCCGTCGTTTGGTCCGTCGATTGACACTGCCTAGGCAGTGTCTCAGCCAACCTTGGGTCCTTCTTGTAGGCCCTTTTGCGGGGCCTTTTTGAAGTTGTACCTGGACGTTTCCAACGTAAATACAACCATTAAAAAGTTGTAGACATTCCACATAAGTTTCATTCAAAAAAAACCCTGCAACACGTCCAAACATACAAGGCCCCATCAAGACGTACATGAATGTCTCAAGGGCTAACTTTCGAACGTCTTGGACGTTCTTGGACGTTTGACCTCCAAACTTATTGAAACTTCATGTAATACTATTTAACATCATTATAACTCAATTTAAGACTCTTTAGGATCATTTCATACAGTTTTAAGCATGCATAGACATAGGAGGCAAATAGGTGACTAGTCGTCGAACGCTTTGGTAGACCCTTGACGTTTGACTTCCAAATCACCTCAAACTTTGCACACTACCTGTTAACCATATTATGAGACATATTAGGACCTTAGAACCTTAATACAAACATGTTAGGCTCTATACACCATAACTCATTTTGGGGGTCTTAGAATAGTAGCACATTGAATAAGTCCTTATAACTTTCATAAAGAATGGTACAAGACTACCAAATAACATTGAAAAAGATAAGGTGAGTAATGATATAACTAAAACCTTATGAGTTATGAAATTGAACTAGAATGAGGTGTTAAAAGAAGTGAGACAAGTCTCACTTGAACCTAAACAATTATGTTAAAGATACTCACATAAGAGGGTGTTAGAAATTGTGAGACGAGTCTCATTCACACCGTGATAATAATGTAAGATTTAAGTTCACATTCATCAAGTATAAAAAGGGATGACAAGTCATACCTCACACTAGAAGCAAGCTTCCATAGTGTATGAGTCAACTCTAAAAGTTTTAAAGTATAATAAATTGAGCTAAGCATCAATAGACTAGTAATGAGCTTGTGAAAGCACATGTAATCCTCATGAGATGAGACTACCACCAAGGTGGATAAGGGTCTCCAAATTCTCCTAGTCTTTGAACTATGTCGCCAGCATAGGTTACTAGCTAGTGGATCCACCTAAGAAAGCTAGGAAGTATTCGTTTTCACTTTGGCCGGTGAACCACCTCTTTTAGGTGTGGGGAAGACACTGGAATTCATATTATCTCACATAATCTATGTCGGTTAAATGCTAAAGATTTATTTAAGAAAATAAGAAAGAAAGAAAGAAAGAAAGAACTAGGAAGATGAGGGGTGTTCGCATAGGATGACCAAAGGGTGAGGTTAGACTAAGTAATGATGTAAGTCATTCTTAGTCATTGCACAGAAAGATCCCAATGGAAGTCTTAAAAGAATATCCTAAGTCAACCTAACATGTTCAAAGTGAACATGAGATCAAAGAAGAAGAAATGTAAGTTCAAAAGTGAACTAAGTAATCAAAACTGTAAGAATATCAAATCATCAATGTTTGATAAGAATGAAGTTTTAACAGTTATTGGTTTATGCCAATAAAGGGATCAAAGCGTAATGACTCATCAATTGGAGTATGAATATATGCCCCAGCATCTTTATATTATGCAAATGATCAAAGAATGGGCATAGACAATAAAGATTGGATTATAAAGACTGCATGCCCAATTTAACAAGAATGGAAAGAACAACTTATGAGTAGGGTAGTCAAATAATTTCCTTAGTCTTTTGGTTACTTACTTGAATCATTGTAGCAATGGGACTACAATGAATCATTGCACTCATAAGTAAAACATAGGATCAAAGTAGATCATTGAACTATACAATAAAAAGAAGAAAAGACTGAAAAATAAACTAAGTCTGGGGGAGGGAGCTCTCGGCCTAAGGGGAGCAAAAATATTAAATTTTGCTTGAGTTGTTCTAAATTATGTTCATGATTCCAAGGTCTTATGTTCATATAGAAAATGAGTTGTGTGCTTTAAATGCATGAAAATATGTCATATTCATAGCATGATTCATACACAATGAATTAGGAAAGTGAAGTGACTTCACTTTCCAAAAATGGCATGTTGCTATAGAAAGAGCTTTCCTTGATCATGCATAGTCCTTATATGTTTATGTGCATATACCCATACTTAGTACAAGTGGGTACTAACCCATATACAATTACTATTTCTATAGGTGTAGGTCCTTGATGAAGATTGAATATCAGTTGAAGCTGTTTGGACTAGTACCTCCAGACTTTTGTAGGTCCTCTTGAGTTCGAGGATGCCTACACTTTATTTTCTAGCTTTAGTAGATTAGACATAGCTAGTGGATGTTGTCCCTAGCGTTTCCTTTCAAACATTTGTTCAAGCTTTTGTATTAAGGCCGGTTCGTTAACTATTAAAGATATTTTCAATTCTTCATTTCAATTGTTCAATCTGTTAATAGATGGTTGTTTATTTTGAGCAATTAGTATATCACTCTTATGCAAGAATTATATGAAGTCTAAGTACACTTCAGTAAAGG
Source organism: Solanum sitiens (assembly GCA_016801875.1). Lineage (NCBI taxonomy): Eukaryota > Viridiplantae > Streptophyta > Magnoliopsida > Solanales > Solanaceae > Solanum > Solanum sitiens. The sequence continues at coordinate 426,309 of JABWTJ010000276.1, forward strand.
TTTAAATTTTCCGCTAAATTTAACTGTATGATTGTGATAAAAGCTAAGAAGAGGCTTGTCTGCGACCTCTGAGAGGTTAACCACGCCGGTCTCATATAGGGTCTAGGACCCGGGTGTGACAAAGCACATGAAAATATCTTAGGCCTCATAGTGACTAGTAGTCGAACATCTTGGTCTTACCTTGACGTTTGACTTCCAAATGACTTAAAGTCACTCATGAATACTTTAAAATACTTAATTAACATGTTTACCAGCTTATAGGCACATGTGAGGCTCTAGACACCCTAACTCATGAGGGTCTTACGATATCCCCTACTTGGGACCATTCGCCCTCGAATAACACTTTGTTCACTTTTATCACAACAAGGACTTCAATAAATCATAGACAAACTCACAATATTCATAATATTTTCACATAGAAGTCATTGCACCAAATTTACAAGGAACACAACTTCAATCCATGTAGAACTCAATGCAACACAAGCAAGGGAAACCTCTATTCACTCACTCTTTAATGCATCAAACACAAGGCATCAGTCATGTTCATTGGAAGAACATTCTTCTCCTAATCATAACATGGTCTTTACATTTCAATTAATTAAGAGCTCATTATGCAACTACATTTAAGTCACACTTAGGCAGTTTCAACAACACTCAAGAAGCAATTAGGCACTCATCCTTCAATGCACATAGACTTGAGTTAAATAGGTTGACAATGGATCTTTCTTAAATACACCTACTGCCATGAAGGTCATACTCAACCGTACCATGCTTAGTGGTGTCCATGGAGGAATGTCCTTCTCCTCGACAGACTTACATGTCTCATGAGTTCATAGGCAAGCAATGCCCAAAGGTCAATTTACTGTAAAAATTAGAATTTCTCAACTTTAACCCAAAGTATGCTCAAACTTTCGCCCTAGTGAAGTCAAAATAGTAATTCACACCACACACGTCACAACAATAGAAAGTCATTTAGCATAATTTCAATCTCTAGCATAACACTAGCTTTCATAAACATGCATCATTTAGGGGAAAGTCTTACAATTCATAGGCACACACAAGGACTATATCTAAACATGCCTTCAACTTTTAAAAGTGAGCCTACAATCATGCTTTTCAAACCATACAAGTCACACAATTTTCAAGAGACTCAACATTTTTCATTTTAAAGAGGCTCAATTTCTCATTATAAGGATAAACCTTACACATCAAAAGTGACTACAACCATGTTTCTTACCTTATCTCGTTAAGTTAAACGCACAACTATCATAGCAAGATGCATAATCAACATGAGAAAACCATAATTTGATGAAAAATACTTTTTCATGCGATTTAGAATCCTGAAAACATGTATAACATAGTGTCAAACAAGCCATACAAAACATAGGGAGGACATGCAACTCATACTTAAATGCAAGACTCCTATCATGAACAAGCTTCTAGGAACTCTTTAGTTTCATGCTCAAGTAAGAATAGAAGGACAAGATTGAAACATCAACAACCTTACTACTTTCATCATAATCCCCCACTTAGGGTAAACCCAATTAAGAGCAACTTAACCCAACCTCAAGAGGATCTTATCTTACCAAGCTTCATCATCATCACTTAAAAGAGATTACCACTGTAGAAGGAATTACAATAACTTAATATAGGACCACCAAAGGCATTCTAAACCTTCTAATCTAGGAAAATTATCCCCAATCATCAAGATAGGTGATACTACCCAACCACATAAGGTCTCAACTATGCCATAGACACCAAGGGTCATACAACACTAGGGGAAAAGACTAGAGGAGACTTAGCCATAAGTCCTCTTTCTTTTCTATGAATATTACAGTAAGGTAACTTCTAGGTCAATCAAATCCACATCATCACCCTACAAAGATAAACATACTACCTTCACTTGTAAGATCAAGCCTATACAAAAAAACAAGGAAACTATGAAGATGCACACATATACAAAGGGCAACATTTGAACCATTACTCATATACTTAGGGCAACATGCATCTTTAGCCTTTTTCCTCATTTTTCAAAGCATTCCAATTCTAAACCATAGCATTAGAATACCATCATGCGAGGTCATAAAGTAACACACCATTCCAAAAGAGACTCATTTTTAACCATAACAATTTCTAACATGCTTTAACCATATCATGACATAAATTTTTCAACTTAACATGCCATTTCACATAGACTTCATATATAGCAAAAAAGGGAATCATATCAACATAACATTGCAAGATTCACCTTCACACATACTCATGAAACTATAAAACAAAGATAAGCATCAAAACTGACCTTTTCTTCCTCAAGCATAGAGAAATCATCTCATCCGAGCAATCACATCTAAAAGACCATCATACAAGAAATCATAAGAGAGAGATTTTATAGAGTTAAGTTCTATGGCACGACATGAGAATGATGAAGAAGAGAAACTCTATCGTCCTAAAACTTCTCGCACATAGATGTGTCGCGACTCACAGTGATGATCGAGACTCTACTAGACGTGGCAATATGAGACTTTTGCAACCTAAAATAACTTTCATAAACCTCATGCTCTAATACCACATTTGTTACGATCGAGGATTACCCCCTAGATGTAACATGGCGTACTTGACCTCTCGGAGGTCTTATATGTCATATCCGGGGAGCACCCCCTAGAAGTAACATGGCGTACTTGACCTCTCGGAGGTCTTATACAAGCCAATAGTTATCATTCATCGCATTCTCATAGGTAAATTTAGCGGAAAATTTAAAACTTTCTTAGCACATCATGTGCTAGAACAACACTTCCATTATATATAAAATATCATAATACATAGTTAATGACTCTATTATCTTTTTGTCATCTTAGACTCAACATCATAAGAGTACTTAAGGGACACGACCCTTACAACATAAATCATAAGTACAATATTGAAAGACTTTATAGTAAGTTAGACATTAGGATATCCTTTGACTTAAGGATTCCTTTCCTTGAGTTTGGGAATCACATGTTAATATCCTCACCATTAAAGACATCCTTTAAGCATCCATAACCTACACTTCGTGTAAAAGTACAAAAGAATGGAGTTAGCACAAGAATGCACTAAGGATGACAACCATGCAAAAACATGTATTAAAAGGGACATTTTTCTTGAAATCATACTTCATACATTTTTGTGAAAACTTAATAAAGCCTTGATACAATAGCATTTATATCATTCACATACTTTATATAGACATATTCAACGGCCAAACATCACATAAAATCACACATAGAATTTAAGCCACATTTAGGTCACTTTACAGTAACCTATTGACACTTTACAGTAAGCATATTTCCTTCACAGTGAACTTCTTCTTTTAACTCATCACCCTCCCAAGTAACCCACTAGTGATAGTCACAAGGAAAACCATAAATACAACTTACACAATCCAACACATACCATCATAGGAGTATAGCACATTACAAGACACATTCAAGTTAAGACCATAAGGTATTACAGTGAACTTTACTTATTATTCACATATACCAATTTCACTTCATATAGAACATTCTAAGACCTTACTCACAATCCCAATCCAAGTCCACTAGTGCAATGTAAATGTGAAGCCCCATAACCTCACACATACTTAGTAAGCATTTCATTAGACCACAAGCCTTAACATCCAATTCATACATCAACATAGTATGTTAAGACAACTTCATTTATGTCAACAAACCATCATCATGTAGTCATTAAGATCAATTATTATGCATATACAACAAGACCACTTCATATAAGCTCATACCATGAATTTCATCACAACAAGTAGACAAATACTACAAAGTCATGCATAAGGAACATGTACATAAACACATGCATTAGAACACCTTCCTTGGACTTCCCTCAAGAGCCACTTTTGCAATGCATAGGTGAAGTTCCATACCCCCACCTACACTAAGCAACTACCCTTAGGTTATCCTAGTTAGGGTCCTTACTTTACTTCCATTGTCCATTTTACATTAGGGAAACTATAGCCTTAACCGACACTAAGACCATGGGTTCTACATGGAATTTGGTGTTGAAGAGCCTTACACCAATGGAAGGTGTTCTTACCTAGCCAAGGTAGAACATTAACACATGCTAGCATCTTATTTGATATAACTTGTTAGATCCTATGTGGCAAGTATAGTTTATGGAACTAAGAGATATACATCACCCTCTACATGCTCATTAGCATTGGAGCCTCATCTCATGAGAAACCATGGGTGAATCTTCCTCAAGGAAAGACAACACCTCATATGGAACCATAGGTGAATATTCCTCCGAGGGAAGTCAACGTCTTATGAGAACCAAATGGTGAATCTTCCTCCAAGGGAAGCCAACACCTCTCATTGTCAAGTTCACTCGGTGCTAAGCTAAAATCCCTCTACTTAAAAGCCTTTATTATATTATTTCATCAAACATAGGCTTAGGATATTGACTCCTCATATGCTTATAGCATGTTCAAGCACCTATCTAGTTCTAGCGTACACTTGAGCACACCTTTCAAGGCCCCTCTATTCACTATACATGTGTGGTGTGTAAACTTATATGTGAGAAAACCTTACACATAAAACATAAATATCACACATGTTCATATATCAATGCATAAGTATATAGGTGTAACTATATGAACAATCCTTTCATATAAATACATTAAGACACTATGCACATTCTTATTTTATGATATCATATACTTAACATCATAGCATATAAGTCATATTCATAACATGTTCATACAATCCTAAGCCTGTACTTAGAAGACCAACCAAGGAACACATCCTATCAAGGCACACATTTTCAATGCATAGATAAGGATTCCATACCCTTGCCCATACTAGCACACCTATGAAGTCGTCCTAGTGAATGATACATCACACAACGCCATAGAACAAATAGTATATCACAAGACTCATTTATTCAAGACTTACAACATCTTACAGTAAGCTCTAGTCTTTATGCACCTATCTTAGATTTACCACATATAACATTATAGGACCTCATCATAGGCAGCAAGTACACATAAACTTAATATAACCATTTACATGCTCATGCCATTAGCAACACAATCTAGATCATAGCTAGAATAGTAAACTAGGTATAGGATTCACATAGGGTTATCATCATCAATACACATTCATAGTATGATTGACTTCAAGGCAATTTTCACATCACATATATATTCACAATAAAGTAAACACCACCACCATAAGTGGACCATACCACTAAATCTAATGGTAAGATATTGCAAGTTAATAGGACAAAAATATCCTGATCACTTATGTACAAAATGAAATGGAGAGGATAACTACGTACCAAAAGTGGAACTAGAGTAAAGATACGTGTAAACTAATAAGTAGTGTATTGTAAAGCGTGTCGGCTATAAAATAAAGTAAAGGCCATTATTATAAAGTTTTTTGTTGTTTTATAATAAAGTCAAAAGTGTGTTGGCCATATATAAAAAAGCAAAGGCCACTATGTAAAGTAGAAAAGTAGTAAATAGTACAAGCTACTTCCAACCAACTCTCTCTTCACTCTCTTTTCTAAATTTCGCTTCCAACCCCCATATTGGTATCAGAGCTAGTAAATAAAATATTAGTTATGGAAAACAAATCAGATATGGAAAATCTACAAGAACATGTATACTCATTTTTATTCATGAGTAGCTAAACTGCTTTATTCCTGATAATCTCTTTTTGATTATAAGTATTTATTATGCTTTAATAATGTTATAATAATCATCTTAGAAGGTTTGCTATGGAAATATTCTGAGAGTAGGTAAGCCCAGACTATGCCATCCTAAAGTGGAAACCGGTAGGCAAAGAAAAGGCCGTTTAGGGGAGTACACAGAGTTGAGGCGCTGTTAGGATAACTGATTGAAGAAGAAAACCATAGTAGTGACTAGACGAGATGATTATTAAATTATTATTATTACATAATAAATAAGTATAATCTGTAAAGAGGTTAGAAGGAATAAAATTTTAGCAAAAATATGATAAAATGACTACCTATTTATTAAATGATGATGTTAATTACATGATATTATTATTCTATATATTAAAAGATCTTGATGCTGATATAAGAAGAATAATCTATGATAAATTAGTAACATATGAAATAATTGAAGAAACAATTTATGATTGGTTAGAACTAATTATTTCAGATGACTTTGATATAGATTATTTATATGATGATCTAGAACTATATAGAGATCAATGATAAATTATAGATATTTGCAATTATGGAAAGAAAATAAAAAAAAGATAGATCTAGAAGAAAAATTATTAATTGAAAATGTAAATAGATATATATATATCTTAGAGAAGAAGAATATTTAGAATATATAGAAACTAATGCTAAAGAAATACAAAGATTAAATTTAGTTAAAAAAGAATATTATGAAAAAATATTTTCTTAAAACATGAAGAATAATTCAAATAAAGCAATTACTAAGATAAAAAGAAAAATACAAAAGACACAGAAAAAATTAAAAAATATATATATAAAATATGAAAGATTAAAGATTACTAAAAAAGATACTAATAAAGAAAATCTTTTGATAGACATAATTTCTAAAACAGAATATAAATATATTTGTTATTTGAAAAAATAATATGGACAGAGAAACATATAAACAACAACTGATAGATAAAATAAATGAAAAAAGATACGAATTAGAATTTAAAAAAGAAAGATTAGAAGAAAATATATTTGCAGGAGTAAGTAGTAAAGTAATATCAATACAAAGAAAAGTTCTATTGAGTTAGAAATACAAATAAATTGCCTAGAATATAAATTACAACATGATATAAATTATAATAATGAATATAATGAATAAAGAAGAATTTGCAGTAGACGAAAAAACATATGAAAACCAAGAAGGACTAATTATAAAAATAATATTCTCAAATTTAGGAAGAAGATATAAAAAAATAGGAGATAAATTATATTTAATGTTAGAAAAGGAAACAGCAAAATTAGAAGACAGTTTAACAGCTATGATAAGGATAACAAAAGAAAATGAAGAAATAGATAAAGCTAAAGAAATTGAAAAATAAAAATACAAGCAAAACAAGAAGTACAAAAGATAGAAGAAACAAAAAATACAAAAATAAGTGAATTAGAAAAAGAATTAGCTCAGTTAAAATTATTATATGAAGCTATACAAAAAGAAAAACAAATAGAAAAAGAAAAAGAAAAAGAAGTTGAATTGACTAGTGAAATAAATAAAATGAAACAAATATTAAATGAAAATGAAAATCTTGAAATAAATGAAATCAATGATGAAATAAACGAACTAGATACAATGAATGATCAAAATTCAGAAATAAGTGATATAAGTGAAACATATACAGAAATTTTAGAACAAGTAGATAAACTGAAAAAATTAGAAATAAATACAGGAGATATAAATAAACCAAGTACATCAAGAGTTAAAACTCCAGATAATAGTCCTAGGCATAGTCCTAGAAGATCAACACCAACTTATTATACAGAAAATTATGAAAGATCAGACAGAGCAAACACAATATAGAATAGTAGATTAAATAAAAAATGGATACCTAGACCAATAATTGAACAAAATAACTTTTTAGATTTACACTGTGTAATAGATATAAATAAAGTGATTTTATTATGGGTAAGAAATATATCTAAACAGCTAGTTGATAACAAAATAACAGTAAAAGACACACCAGGATATATAGAAAGAACATTTGTAGGAACAACAAAATTATGGATAGAAAATTTACCATCAGAAAGTATAACACTTAGGAGTGATAAAAAAATAGATGGATCAACATCAACAACAAATATAGATATATTAGATAAATATGAATTAGCCATAAGAAATGAATTTGGAGGTATGACTACAGAAATAAAAGAACAAAATAAAGAAAAAATAATAAATAGACAACTAATGTCAAAATTAGCAATATGTAATATGTGTTACATAGAAGAATATACATGTGCATTTAAAGAATATTATTACAAAGCAAGGTATAATATAGATGAAGCAAAAGAAATAAGACAACAATATTTTACAAAATTACCAGAACCATTTAGTACAAACGTAATTAAAGATTGGAATAATGAAGGAATAACAGATACTTTAGGAGCTAGAATAAAATTTTTACAACAATGGTTTATACAATTATGTGAAACCCAAAAAGAAAAAATAAAAATGGAAAAAGTATTAATTAAAAATTTAGCATGTTGCAAAAATAAAATAGCACCACAATTTGGTTGTAAAGATAAATATTATAAAAAACCTAGAAAATATAAAAATTATAGAAAAACTAAAACCAGATATAAATATAAAAATCCAAGAAAAAGATATTATGTAAATAATTATAAAATAAAAAGACCATATAGACCAAAAAGAAAATTATCAGATTGTACTTTCTACAATTGTGGAAAGATAGGACATTTAGCTAGAGATTGTAAATTACCTAAAAATCTAAAAGGTAAACAAATTGCAGAAATAATTATGGATGATGAAAAATATATGCAGATAGATTACATAGATTATGAATTAAGTGAAAATGATAGTATATATGAATTATCTGACATTGAATCCGAAGATATAGAAATAAATATGGAATTAAATAATGAAATGATAAATGAAGAAATATAATGACTGAAAATGATATAAAAATAATATCTAAAGAAGAATATCAGAATGAAGAATCAGTAGAACAAAAAATTATATTTGATAATACAATTTTCCAACAAATAAAAAATAAAGAATTAGATTTAAGCGTAGATAAAGTACTTGAAATACCTACTTTAAAAAATTGGTTTAAAACACAAAAAGAAGAATACTATGTAGTTAGTCAAAAAGAACATATTGTAGATTGTAAATATACAAAAGGAAAAGCACAAATACCTATATTAAACAAAAGAATGATAAATCAAGAAATACAAGATATAAAAGCTCAAACACCTATAAAATATGTACATTTAGGAGGAACAGAAATACTAATAAAAGCATGTTTTAGAGAAGGAATAGATACACCTATTGAAATATATTTAGCAGATGATAGAATAATACACCCTATAGAAAAAAGTGTAATTAGTGCGGTAAAAGGAAATTTAATATACCAAAAATTTAAATTTATAATAAGTGCAAATTACTCAATAGCATTAACAGATAGAAACATAGATAAATCATTAGTATTATATTGGAAATTATCAGGAATAGAATTAGCACCAGGAAGTAAAATATTTACAGCAAGATGTAAAAACCTATATATATTAACAACAAAACATAAAGTAATGGCAAAAAATAAAATTGATAGAATAAAAATAGAAAATCCTTTTGACCAAGTAATTACAATAATAGATAATAATGATTATAGTTATAAAGAAATTGACATAGAAGAAGATTTAGAAATAGTAAAAGAAAGAATAAGCACTTCAAGTATACCAAATATATTAAATAGGACTACTTCATCAAGAGCCAGTACGTCCAAAAGAAAATATGAAATTCCTAAAATATTAAATACAGAAGAAGAAACACCAAATCATTATTTTATAACTGAAATAATTAATGAAAAAAGATACAGGATATTAATAAATACAGGACAAGAAGATAATTACATAATTAGAGAATTAGTTTTAGATACAGAAATTATAAAAACAGGACATGTATGCCCTGGATTACCTAGTGAAATTGTAACTATAAATGAAGAAATAGTAGAAAAAGAAATAATTATAGGAGGAATATTATTATTAATACCATTTAAAATTTACCAAGGAAATCAAAATATTACTTTAGGAATAAAATGGTTAGATCAATTTAAACCATATAAAATAGAAGATGAACAATTAATCATAACCTGTCAAAATAAGAAAATAATTATAAAAAGAACAAAATGAGTAATGAAGATATATATACTTGCAAAAATTATTGTAGAAGGATATCACAACAGATATTATACACCTATGATAGATACAGGAGCAGAGACAAATATATGTAAATATAATTGTTTACCAGAAGATAAATGGGAAAAATTAAAAACACCTATGGTAGTAACAGGATTCAACAATGAAAGTAGTATGATTACATATAAAGCAAAAAATATAAAAATACAAATATGGGATAAAATCTTAATAATAGAAGAAATGTATAATTTTGAATTTACAACAAAAGATATGTTATTAGGAATGCCATTTTTAGATAAACTATATCCTCATATTATAACGAAAACTCATTGGTGGTTCACTACACCATGTGGATATAAAATAGGAGCAAAAAGAGTAAATAATAAACAAAGAAAACCAAAAGAATGGATAAAAGGAAGTGAAAAAATAAATCAAGAAATGGAAAACATAAATAGCAAACAAACAAACCAACTAGAAATTATCATATTTACAATAGATAAGGTTAAAATAATAAATGAACAATTAGAACTATTATATAGCGAAAATCCATTAGAAGGATGGGAAAAGCATAAGACAAAAGTAAAAATTGAATTAATAGATGAAAATAATATAATAACGCAAAAACCATTAAAATATAATTTTGATGATTTAAATGAATTTAAAATGCATATAGATGAACTATTAAAGAATAATTACATACAAGAGAGTAATAGTAAACATACACGTTCAGCATTTATAGTAAATAAACATAGTGAACAAAAAAGAGGTAAAAGTAGAATGGTTATAGATTATCGTAATCTAAATGCTAAAACTAAAACTTATAATTATCCAATACGCAATAAGATATTAAAAATAAGACAGATACAAGGATATAACTATTTTAGTAAATTTGATTGTAAATCAGGATTTTATCATTTAAAACTAGAAGAAGAATCTAAACAACTAACAGCATTCACAGTACCACAAGGTTTCTATGAATGAAATGTTTTACCATTTGGATATAAAAATGCACCAGGTAGATATCAACATTTTATGGATAACTATTTCAATCAATTAGAAAATTGCATAGTTTATATAGATGATATATTATTATTCTCTAGAACACAAGATGAACATATTAGGTTATTAGAAAAATTTATACATATAATTAAACAATCAGGTATAAGTTTAAGTAAAAAGAAAGCAGAAATTATGAAATCACAGATAGAATTTCTAGGAATACAAATAGATAAAAATGGTATAAAAATGCAAACACATATAGTACAGAAAATAATCAATTTAGATGAAGAGATAGATACAAAAAAGAAATTACAATCCTTTTTAGGATTAGTAAACCAAGTAAGAGAATATATACCAAAATTAGCAGAATATTTAAAACCATTACATAAAGAGCTTAAGAAAGATATAGAATATCATTTTGATAATAAAGATAAAGAACATATAAGACATATTAAAAACTTATGTAAGACATTACCAAAACTATATTTTCTCGATGAAAATAAATCATTTACTTATATTGTAGAAACAGATTCAAGTAATCATAGTTATGGAGGAGTTTTAAAATATAAATATGACAAAGAAAAAATAGAACATCACTGCAGATACTATTCAGGATCTTATACAGAAGCACAAATAAAATGGGAAATAAATAGAAAAGAATTGTTTGCAATATATAAATGTTTATTAGCATTTGAACCATATATTGTTTATAATAAATTTATTGTAAGAACAGATAATACACAGATAAAGTGGTTGCTAACTAAAAAGACTACCTCTCCAGAGGAAGATACAATGAAGAAAATACTAGCTACGATGACAATGCTTTGTAAAAAAATGGAAAAGATAGAAACTGAAGTACAGATACTAAAAGAAACAGTTAATAGTCAGCAGCATGACTTAAAAAATGCGGAGCTAAGTCAGCATCATGACTTAAAAAATGTGGAGCTAGAAGGTGACGATGGGAAACACCTAAAAACCCAAAACAAAAAATTATATACACTTGCAGAAAGTTCAGTTACACCAGGAAGTACATCTACCGCAGGACCATCTACAAAAAAGGAGGAAGATAAGGTAAAGTATACAAATACAAATATGAATAAATTATTCTCTAAACCATATACTCCACAAAATACTCAAAAAGACATATTCGTACCCCCACAGATAAATACTTACAAAGCCAGCCTAGATTCACAAAAACAAATATATAACCATATTACCAGAATGTATATAGAAAATATATACATGATACAAACCTTTTTAAACTCAAACCCCAGAGCAAAAGATACCAAAAACCCAAACGAAAACTATATAACACAACACCTGCAAGGATATAACAAATTAATAGCACAACCAGGAACAAACCCAAATTTAGTAGCAACTTGCTACAATTACGGGTTAATCAGTACAGTATATACAATAAATGGAGAAGAAATAGCTAAAATACCGGAGCTATACAAGGCATTTTTACAATATAAAAGAATAACCAAAGGGACTTTATTTTACATAAAGTTCTATTCAGCAACAGCGGAGATATTATATGATGAGATCAAACCAACTATACAAGTTATAAAGATAGGATTGACTAGGGAAATGATAATCCCAGAAAAAATAGATATACAAGAAGAGATACAGAAGGTAGATATTCCGGAGTTCTATGCTAACAAAAGAACTATTGGAATAGCCACTATATTAACCGAGCTATCAAACAATTATTTGAACGAGAATGCAATATGGAGTTATTATAACAGAGATCAAACAATGATATACTCCAACTGTAAAGAAATCAGAGTAGCAGATATGGAAGAGATAAGGCAATGGATATTAAGTCTGTTGAAACCAGAGCAAATACCTACTACAAGAGCAATTCGAAAAACTTTTATTTCTCCAAATCTAATGGTAAGATATTGCAAGTTAATAGGACAAAAATATCCTGATCACTTATGTACAAAATGCAATGGAGAAGATAACTTCGTACCAAAAGTGGAACTAGAGTAAAGATACGTGTAAACTAATAAGTAGTGTATTGTAAAGCGTGTCGGCCATAAATAAAGTAAAGGCCATTATTATAAAGTTTTTTGTTGTTTTATAATAAAGTCAAAAGTGTGTTGGCCATATATAAAAAAGCAAAGGCCACTATGTAAAGTAGAAAAGTAGTAAATAGTATGTCTTCCATTATATGTAAAGTTTTATGTCGTTTTGCGTCGGCCGAATGTTATAAGGCCAAGTGTAAAGTATGTTGTCGGCCACCTCTATTGGCCTAAGTTGTAAGTTGTTATTATAAATAGAGGGCTTCTCCCTCAGAAATAAAAACAAGCTACTTCCAACCAACTCTCTCTTCACTCTCTTTTCTAAATTCCGCTTCCAACCCCCATATTGTCTGAATCTTCCTCCAAGGGAAGCCAACACCTCTTATTGTCAAGTTCACTCGGTGCTAAGCTACAATCATTGAAAATCCTTTATTACTTTATTTCATAAAACATAGACTTAGGATATTGACTCCTCATATGCTTATATCATGTTCAAGCACCTATATTGTTTTAGCGTACACTTGAGAACACCTTTCAAGGCCCCTCTATTGACTAGATCTTTATACATGTGGGTCTGTATACTTGTATGTGAGAAAACCTTTCACATAACACATAAATGTCACACATGTTCATATATCAATGCATAAGTCTACGGGTGTAACTATATGAGCAGTTCTTAAATATCAACACATTAAGAAACTATGCACATTCATATTTTATCATATTATATGCTTAACATCATAGCGTATAAGTCATATTCATAACATGTTCATACAATCCTAATCATGTACTTAGAAGACCAACCTAGGAACTATCTTATCAAGGCACACATGTGCAATGCATAGACTAGGATTCCATACCCTTTCCCATACTAGTACACCTATCAAGTCATCCTAGTGAATGATACATCACACAACATCATAGCATAGATCATAGCACAACACTCGTTTATTAAAGACTTAGAACATCTTACAGTAAGCTCTAGTCTTTATGCACCTATCATAGCTTTACATCACATATAACATTATAGGTCCTCATCATAGGCAGCAACACGTACACATAAAAATAATATAACCATTTACATGCTCATGACATTAGCAACACAACCTAGATCATAGCTAGAATAGTAAACTAGGCATAGACTTCACATAGGGTGATCATCATCAACACACATTCATAGTATGATTGCCTTCAATGCCATGTTAACATCACATATATATTTAAAATAAAGTAAACACCGCCACTATAAGTGGACCAATACACTCAATGCCTTACAAGGCTTCATCAACTAACAATACTATAGAAAAGTAGAGGGAAAAAGCCATCTTTACCAATTTATCATCCTTTGATCATCACTGATCAATACACCCTTTTCATCAACAATACATTATAGGGCAGTATCTAAATATACACTTATTATAACGAAATCATACTTAAATCCCTACAAGATCAAGACACCAACATAGGCACTAAACTATCTTTTTAATAGAGAGTAGAGGAAATAGGCAATTCTACTAATTCCCCAAAGCCTTGATCATCAATCATATTTTATCAATAATGTACATGTTAGGCAGTAGCTAAAGATATCCTTACTCAAAAGGAATAATGCTTCATCTAACCTAAAATCGAGATCACATCATATACATAACATCATCAATCAATAGACCTTAAGAACCTATATCAATTCATACCAATACTTCTTTACTTTGATCATACAAGATTCATACCGACAATTCAACCATGATATTAACCTAAGGAAGTAGCTACAATCATCTTAACATAATCGAATTCCACATTCATACATTATAAGGTCAATGTTACAGTGAACACATAAAGACGTAGGCTACACCTTTTAAAATCTTCATATATTGATCCACATTGATCATTCATAAAAGTTCACCATCAATATACATAATAAGAAGTAGACATAAGCAATTGAACGTAATAGAATAAAAAATCCACCAATAACAAGCCACATCACAATGCCCATGCATAGGCTAAATCGAGTTTGGGAAGGGACATGGGTTCATAATGCAATTGGATTGAAATTCACGTTAAAACCAATACATTATCATCAGTTCATCATGATAAAGCCATTGAAAACGTTTTGAGAAAAAAAAACATGGCTAGATTGAAGAAGTAAGTTTGATCATGAAATCTCTTTTGAAAACCATGAAAAGAAGTCTCTATATGGAAGATTAACTAGAGATGGAGGATCACCATACCTTTATTCAGAAGAAAGACTCTAAAAAATGATGAAGAATCCATGGTAATCCAAGATCCATGTTGTTCTTGAGCTTCACCTTCAATGGAGGTTGCTAGAGAGAATTGGTTTTGGAGGGAAAATCTAATTTGTGTAGAATGGATTGGGAATGGGTTGTTCACATTTTTGATCACTTAAATACACCCAAAAATAATCAAATAAACCAATTAGGGTCAGTTTAGGACGTGGGGTGAATTTACCATTCACCCCTTAAGTGAAGCAGTCGCTAGGCAGCAGCTGCAGCCAGCACCAACGTCCACCATCGACGCCACTTTGGACCATCGACGGACCGTATGTGGCTTCTGTCGTTTAGGTATTGGGATGTTCTTTGGCTGAGCCTTCCCCAATATAAGTTTTGATCGTCTCCTCCCTATCGACGGGGCGTCAGTCCACAAATGGGGCGTCGTTTGGTTCTGTCGATTGATACTGCCAAGGAAGTGTCTCAACATCCTTTGGGTCCTTCTTTGAGGGCCTCTTACGGGGCCCTTCAGAAGTCGTACCCGGAAGTTTTCAACGTAAACATACACCTTAACATGTTGAAGACCTTCCATGCAAGTTTCACCTAAAATTAACACAGAAAATATATCAAAACATGCAAGGCGCACTCAAGACACACATGAATGTCTCAAGGGCTAACTTTCGAACGTCTTAGACGTTCTTGGACGTTTGACCTCCAAACTTCATGAAACTCCATACACTTCTTATAAACATCATTATTACTCATTTTAAGACTTCATATGCCTATGATATACATATAATCACATATAAACACATAAGACCCCATTGGTGATTAGTCGTCGAACGTCTTGGTCGTCCCCTAACGTTTGACTTCCAATTCACCTCAAACTTTAAACACTGCCTCAATACCATATTATAAACCTTTTTAGGACCTTAGAACCTTATGACTATCATGTTAGACTCTAGATACCCTAACTCATTTTGGGGGTCTTACATTATACAAGCCCATAATTATTATTCATCGCATTGTCATAGGTAAATTTAGTGGAAAATTTAAAACTTTCTTAGCACATCATATGCTAGGACATCACTTTCATATACATGGAATATCATAATACATAGTTAAAGACTCTAGTCTCTTTTTCCCATCCTAGATAAAACATCATTAGACAACTTTAGGGACCCGACCTCTAAGACCCCCCCAAAATGAGTTAGGGTGTCTAGATCCTCACTTGTTCCTATTGTCTAGTTAAAATGTTAGTTAAGTGTTTGAAAGTAGTCTTGGATGATTTTAAGTCATTTTGAATTCAAACGTCAAGGGACGGCCACGACGTTCGACGACTAGTCACCTAAGGAGCCTTATGTGTTTTTATGTGCTTTTTTGTGTGTCATGAGATTATGAGATCTTTAAATGAGTAATAATTACGTTTATAAATAGTGTATTGAGTTTCATGAAGTTTTGAGGTCAAACGTCCAAAAACGTCTACGACGTTTGAAAGTTAGCCCTTGAGACGTTCATGTGTGTCTTGAGTGTGCCTTGCATGTTTGATGAGTTTTATGTGTTCATTTTGGGTGAAACTTGCATTGAAGGTCTTCAAAACCTTAAGGTGTATATTCACATTGAAAAAGTCCAGGTACAACTTTGCAAGGGCCTTGCAGAAGGGCCCACAAGAAGGACCCAAAGGCCGTAGAGACACTGCCTTGGCAGTGTCAATCGACGAGCCAAATGATTCCCCGTCTGTGGAATGACGCCCCCTCGACGGGGAGGCATCGATGGGCACTTAACTTGGAGAAGTCTTAGCCACATGACAGCCTCAGACCCAAACGATGGAAGGCACATGACGTTCCGTCGATTGACTAATGCCCCGTCGTTGGGTCTGTAGATGCAGGCCTTCAGTTACTACCATGCACGCTGCCTATTTATGGTGTGAATGGGAAATTCATCACAAGTGATAAAATGAACCTAGGAAGTTTATTTACCTATTTTTAAGAATATATAGATGATCTAAAATGTCAATAGCCCATACCAAATCCTCCATTCAAAAATCAAACCTCCCTCTCCCAAAATATCCTCTCTAGAAACCTCCATTGAAAGTGAAGTTCAACGTCAGCTTCTAGATTGGATTCCCATGGTTTCTTCACCAATTTTTAGTGGGTTCTTCATCTAATAAAGGTATGGTGATCCTTCATCTCTAGGTAATCTTTCATCTAGAGAGTCCTCTTCAATGTTTTCAAAGAAGTTTTATGATCAAATCTCTTCTACTTTAATCTAGCCATGAGTTCTTTCATAAATTGATTTAAAAAGCATAATATTAATGTATTGATGATTATATACTGGTTTGACATGATTTTTAATTCAATTGAATGATGAACCTATGTCCTTTTCCAAACTCGATTTAGCCCTTGCATGGGCATTGTGATCGTTGAATTGTGATTCTATCACGTTGAATTTCTCATATCTACTGTTATTTAAGTATATAGATGGTGAATTGTTCATGAATGATCCAATTGGATCAAAGTATGAAGATTTGATCCTAACTAGCCTATTCCTCTATGTGATCACTGTAACATTGACCTTTAAATGTATAAAAGTGGAATTCGATTATGTTAAGATGCTTGTAGGTACTGCCTTAGATTAATATCATGGTTGAATTGTGGTTATAATTATTGTATGATCAAAGTAAAGAAGGCTTGGTATAAATTGATCTAGGTTCTTCTAGTCTACCAAGTAGTAACTTGTGATCTTGACGTTAGGAAGGTTTTTACGTGATTCGATTATGGTGAATTGTCTTAGCTACTGCCTATATGTGTAATGTGATGATAATTAAGTATATTTGATCTAATATGAATATATAACAATTGAATTGGTAAATATTGATTTAGGTTCTTCTAGCCTATACACTTGATAGAATAATGTATAAGTTGTGATCTATATTCTATGGTGGATGAAGCATGACTTAGATATGATGTTCTATCTCTTTATCTATTGCCCTAAATATATATTATTGATACAATATGATTTATGAACAACACTAGGGAAATTAGTTGATGATCTAAATCTCTCTACTTTCTAGTATATATGTAATGTGTTGTATTAAATCTCTCTACTTTTACATGGTTTCTTTCATGATTAAATGTATATTTAGATACTTCACTATAATTTATTGATGATGAAAAAGGTGTATTGATCAATGATGATTAGAGGTTGATGAATTGGTAAGAATGACTCTTGCTCTCTACTTTTCTATATTATTGTAGTTGATGAAGCCTTGTATGGCATTGTGTGATATTGTCCACTTATGGTGGTGGTATTTACTTTATTGTCATTATATATGTGTTGACGATGTCCTTGAAGGCAAATTGATTAATATATGAGTGTGTGGTTATAATGATCACTTTATGTGTAACTTCTGCCTAGTCTTCTACTCTAGTTGTGAATCTAGGTTTTGTTGCTAATATCATGAGCATGTAAAAGGATATGTTAAGGTTATGTGTACTTGCTTCCTATGATGAGGTCCTATAATGTTATATGTGATGAAAATCTAAGATAGGTGCATAAAGGCTAGAGCTTACTGTAAGATGTTATAAGTCTTGAAATAAATGAGTTTTGTGCTATGCTATCTATTCTATGATGTTGTGTGATGTATCATTCACTAGGATGACTTGATTGGTGTACTAGTATGGGCAAGGTTATGGAATCCTTGTCTATGCATTGCACATGTGTGCCTTGATAGGATAGTTCCTATGTTGGTCTTCTAATTACATGCATAGAATTTTATGAACATGTTATAAGTATGACTTATATTCTATGACGTTAAGTATATGATATGATAAAATATGAATATGATAGTGTCTTAATGTGTTAAAATGAAAGGATTGCTCATATAGTCACACATATAGATTCATGCATTGATATATGAACATGTGTGACATTTATGTGTTATGTGAAAGGTTTACTCAGATATATGTATACACACACACATATATAAAAATCTAGCCAATAGATGGGACTTGAAAGGTGTGCTCAAGAGTACTCTAAAACTAGATAGATGCTTTGATATGCTATAAGTATATAAGGAATAAATATCCTAAGCCTATGTTTTATAAAGTAATGTTAATAAAGGCTTTTAATAAAGGGAACTTAGCTTAGCACGAGTGAACTTGACAATGAGAGGTGTTGGCTTTCCTTGGAGGAAGATTCACCATTTGTTCCTTATAGAGTGATGACTTCCCTTAGAGTAATATTCACCTATGGTTCCACATGAGTTGGTAGCTTCCCTTTGAGGAAGGTTCATCCATGTTTTCTCATGAAATGAGGCTCCAATGCCAATGAGCATGTAGAGGGTTATGTATATATCTTAGTTCCATAAACTATGCTTGCCACATAGGATCTAGCAAGTTAATTCACTTAGTATGCTAGGATATATGTTAAGGCTTTACTTTGGCTAAGTGGAACACCTTCTATTGGTGTAAGGCTCTGCAACACCAATTTCCATGTTTAGCACCCATGGTCAATGGAGTTAAAGTAAAGTAAATGACCTTATCTACGATAAAATAAGAGAAGATACATAGGATAGGTGGATGTAATGAACCCATCTAGACATTGCACAAGTAGCTCTCTAAGGGAGTTCTAGGAAGGTGGTCTAATGTATGTGAATATGTTATGGTTCTCTTTCTTGACATTGTGTTAGTATCTACATGGTGTGATGATATTCATCATGGTGGTCTTAATGACCATATGATGAAGGGATTGCTTGACATGAATGAAGTTGTTGTCTTCACTTACTTGTTGGTGTATGAAATAGAGTGTTAAGGCTTGTGGTCTCATGATAGGTTTACTAAGTATTTGTGAGGTTATGGGGCTTCACATGTACATTGCACTAGTAGAATTAGGTTGGGGTCATGAGTAAGGTCTTATAATGATTTATGTGAAGTGAAGTGAATAGATATGCAAATGGATGTAACTTATTGTAAAGCCAATAGAGTTTTGACTTAAATGTGTCTATGATGCATTATGCTTCTATGATGGTATGTGTTGGCTTATGTAGGTTGTATGGATGCCTTGTTTGTTTCCTAAGGTGATGAATTGCACCAAATATCAGTAGAGGATTACTTGGGAGGTTAATGATTTAAAGAAAAGATGTTTACTGTAAAAGTAGAATAGTTCACTGTAAAGGAAAATAGCTCACTGTAAAGTGACCCTATAAGTGGCTTAAATTCAATATGTGCTTTTATATGATGTTTGGTTTTTGAATATGTGTATGTTAAGTATGTGAATGATATAAATGCTATTGTATCAAGGTTTTATGACGATTAACTCAAATAAAGGCATGAAGTATGATTTCAAGAAAATGTCCCTTTAAATGCATGTTTTTGCATGGTTGCCATACTTAGTAAATTCTTGTACTAACTCAATTCTTCTCTACTTTTTACACAAAGTGTAGGTTATGGATGCTTAAAGGATGTCTCATGAATTGAGGAGCTTGATATGTGATTCCCAAGCTCAAGGAAAGGAATCCTTATGTCCAAGGATGTCCTAATGTTTACTTTACTGTAAAGTTCATAAATATTGCACTTATGTATTATGTTGTAAGGGACTTGTCCTTAAGGTACTCTTATGATGTTGAGTGAAGGATGGCAAAAAGAGACTAGAGTTTAAATATGTTCTTATGATATTTTATATATAGTAAGTGAAGGTTCAAGCATATGATGTGCTATGAAAAGTTTTTTATTTTCCGCTAAATTTACTATGACAATGCGATGAATGATAACTATGGGCTTGTATAAGACCTTCGAGAGGTCAAGTACGCCATGTTACTTCTAGGGTGTGATCCCCGGATGTGACAAACGTGGTATTAGAGCATGAGGTTTATAAAAGTGGTTTTGGGTTCCACGAAGTCTCATATTGCCACGTCTAGCAGAGTCTCATATTATTGGTGGTGTGTCGCGACACATCAAATGATATGGGAGGCTATAGGAGGATAGAGTTTCCCTTCTTCATCATTCTCATATGTGCCATAGAACTTAACTCTATAAGCTCTCCCTCTTTGTTTTCTTGTCCCGTGGTCTTTTTGATGTGATTGCTTGGATGAGATCGTATCTTATATGCTTGAGGGAGAAAAGGTGAGTTTAATGCTTATTTTTGTTTTATGGTTTGATGAGTATGTGTGAAGGTGAATTTTTGCATATTTTAATGATGTGATACCATTTATGGCTATGTATGAGATTTATGTGAAATGACATGTTATGTTGAGAAATGTATGTCATGATAGGATTAAAGCATGTTAGAAGTTATTATGGTTAAGAGTTTCTTTTGGAATGATGTGTTACTATATGGTTTTACATGATGGTAGCCTAATATTATGAATTGAGTTTGAAATGCTTAGTGACTACCTATGGAAGCATGCTACCCTATTAATATGTGTTTAAAAGTGTTCAATGATTCCCTTGGTATATATGTGGTCCTTTCTAGTTGCCTAGTATGGATTGGAGTCCTTTGTTTAGACTTGATCCTAGGTGTGAAGATAGTATGCTTGTCGTTGTATGGTGATGATGTGAGTTTTATTGACCTAGAAGTCACCTTACTATAATGTCCAAATAAAAAAGAAGAAATTTATGGCTAAGTCTCCTCTATAGCTTCCCCTATTATTGTATGCCCTTGGTGTATATTGTATTGTATAAAAATCTTATGTGGTTGAATAGTATGCTTAACTTGAAAAGTTGGGGATAATTTGCATAGGTGAAAAAGTTAGAATGCCTTTGAAGCCCTTATGGTAAGTTATTGTAATTTCTTTGTTGGTTAAAGAGTTAAGATCCTTTTGAAGATTGGGTTGAGTTGCTCTTAATTTGGATTACCCTAAGTGGGGGATGATGATTGATTAGTAAGGTTGTAGATATTCTCTACCTTGTCCTTCTATTTTTACTTGAGCTTGAAACTAATGAATTCTTAGTAAGCTTGTTCATGATAAAAGTTTTACATTAAAGCATGAATTGCATGACCTCTATATGTTTGGTATTCTTGATTAATACTATCTTAATAGTATTTTGAAGGTTCTAAAGTACTTGAAAAAGAATTTTTATTAACTTCATGGTTTTCTCATGTTGATTTGCATCTTGATATGCTAGTTCTGCATTATAATTCATGAGATAAGGTAAGAAACTTGGTGTTAGTCGCTTTTGATATGTAAGTTTTAGCCTTATAATGACAAATTGAGCCTCTTTAAAATGAAATATGTTGAGTCTGTTGAAAAGTATGTGACTTCTTTGGTTTGGAAAGCATGATTGTAGGTTCACTTTTGAAAAGTGAAGGCATGTTAGCTATTGTCATTGTGTGGGCCTATGATTTGTGTTAATTCTTCCCAAATGATTCTTAATGTGAAGGATATTGCTATGTTAGAAATTGACATTTTGTGAAATAGCTTCCTATTTGTTGTGATGTGCTTGGTGTGACTTACCATTTAGACTTCACTAGGAAGAAAACATGAGCATGCCTTGGTTTAAAAGTTGAAAATTTCTCATTTTAAAAGGGATTGACCTTGTACCTTGATTGGGTGTGGACTCATGAGACATATGAGTGTGTTGAGGAGAATGACATTCCTCCATAGACACAACTAAATGTGGTATGGTTGAGTATGACCCTCATAGCACTAGGTCTAACTAAAAAGAATCCATTGTCAACCTATCCAACTCAAGTCTATGTGCATCGAAGTATGAGTGCCTAATTTTTTCTTGAGTGTTGTTGGAATCTTCCTAAGTGTGTCTTAAATATGGTTGCAAGATGAGCTCTTAATGAATTGAAGTGTAATGACCATGTTATGATAAGGTGAAGGATGTTCCTCCTATGAACATGATAAGAGCTTTTGTGTTTGATGCATTAAAGAGTGAGTGAATAAAGGTTTTTCTTGCTTGTGTGCATTGAGTGCTAAATGATTTGAAGTTGTGTTCCTTGTAAATTTGGTGCATTGACTTCTATGTGATGATGTTATGAATATGGTAAGTTGCACTATGCTTCATTAAAGTCCTTGTTGTGATTAAAGTGTTCTAAGTGTCGTTCGAGGACGAATGTTCCCAAGTGGGGGATATTGTAAGACCCCCCAAAATGTGATAGGGTGTATAGAGCCTCACTTGTGCCTATAACCTGTTTAACATGTTAATTGAGTGTTTTAAAGTAGTCTTGGGTTATTTGAAGTCATTTGGAAGTCAAATGTCAAGGGACGACCACGACATTCGATGACTAGTCACCTAAGGGGCCTTATGTGTTTTTATGTGTTTATGTGTGTGTCATGAGCATATGCGGTCCTTAAATGACTAATAATGATGTTTATAAGCAGTTTATGGAGTTTCATGAAGTTTGGAGGTCAAACGTCTCAGACGTTCAAAAGTTAGCCCTTGAGACGTTCATGTGTGTCTTGATTGTGCCTTGGATGTTTGGACGAGTTTTATGTGTTAATTTTGGGTGAAACTTGCATGGAAGTTCTTCAACACCTTAAGGTGTATATTAATATTGGAAAAATCTGGGTACGACTTCCCAAGGTCCCCACAAAAGGGCCCACAAGAAGGACCCAAAAGCTATCGAGACACTGCCTTGGCAGTGTAAATCGACGAGCCAAACGATGCCTCGTCAGTGGAATGACGCCCCGTCTATTGTGAGGCGTCGATGGAAACTTATTCTGGAGAAGTATTAGCCACATGACAGACTCAGACCCAAATGACAGAAGGCACATGATGGTCTGTCGATGGACCAACGCCCCGTCATTCGGTGCGTAGATGCAGGCCTTCAGTTATTGCCATGCACGCTGGCTATTTATGGGGTGAATGGGAAATTCACCCCAAGTGCTTAACTGACCCTAGGAAGTTTATTTACCTATTTTTAAGAATATATAGATGATCTAAAATGTCAATAGCCCGTACCAAATCCTCCACTCAAAAATAAAACCCCCCTCTCCTAAAATATCCTCTCTAGAAACCTCCATTGAAGGTGAAGTTCAAGGTCAGCTTGTAGATTGGATTCCCATAGTTTCTTCACCAATTTTAAGTGGGTTCTTCATCTAATAAAGGTATGGTAATCCTTCATATCTAGGTAATCTTTTATCCAGAGAGTCCTCTTCAATGTTTTCGAAGAAGTTTTATGATCAAATCTCTTCTTTTTCAATCTTGCCATGGGTTCTTTCATAAATTGATTTCAAAAGCATAATATTAATGTATTGATAATTATCTACTGGTTTTGATGTGATTTCAATTCAATTGCATGATGAACCCATGTCCCTTCCCAAACTCGATTTAGCCTTTGCATGTGCATTGTAATCTTGACTTGTTATTGATTGAATTGTGATTTTTTTACGTTAAATTGCTCATATCTACTTTTATTTAAGTATATTGATGGTGAATTGTTGATGAATGATTGAATTGGATCATAGTATGAAGATTTGATCATAACTAGCCTATGCCTCTATGTGATCATTGCAACATTGACCTTTAAATGTATAAAAGTGGAATTCGATTATGTTAAGATGCTTGTAGATACTGCCTTAGGTTAATATCATGGTTGAATTGTGGTTATAATTCTTGTATGATCAAAGTAAACCAGGCTTGGTATGAATTGATCTAGGTTCTTCTAGTCTATCAAGTATTAACTTGTGATCTTGACGTTAGGAAGGTTGTTATGTGATTCGATTATGGTGAATTGTCTTAGCTACTTCTTATATGTGTAATGTGATGATAATTAAGTACAGTCAATCCAACATGAATATATAATAATTGAATTGGTAGAGATCGATTTAGGTTATTTTAACCTTTAAACTTGATAGAGTAATGTATATGTTTTGATCTATATTTTAGGGTGGATGAAGCATGACTTAGATATGATGTTCTATCTCTTTAGATACTTCCCTAAATGTATATTATTGATACAATATTATTGATGAACAAGACTAGGGAAATTAGTTGATGATCTATAACTCTCTACTTTCTAGTATATATGTGATGTATTGTATTAGATTGTAGTATGATCTTGTAGCGACTTGTACATGGTTTCTTTCATGATTAAATGTATATTTAGATACTTCACTATAATTTATTGATGATGAAAAAGGTGTATTGATCAATGATGATTAGAGGTTGATGAATTGGTAAGAATGACTCTTCCTCTCTACTTTTCTATATTATTGTAGTTGATGAAGCCTTGTATGGCATTGTGTGATATTGTCCACTTATGGTGGTGGTATTTACTTTATTGTCATTATATATGTGTTGACGATGTCCTTGAAGGCAAATTGATTAATATATGAGTGTGTGGTTATAATGATCACTTTATGTGTAACTTCTGCCTAGTCTTTTACTCTAGTTGTGAATCTAGGTTGTGTTGCTAATGTCATGAGCATGTAAAAGGATATGTTAAGGTTATGTGTAATTTCTGCCTATGATGAGGTCCTATAATGTTATATGTTATGAAAAGCTAAGATAGGTGCATAAAGACTAGAGCTTACTATAAGATGTTGTAAGTCTTCAAATAAATGAGTCTTGTGCTACGCTATCTATTCTATGATGTTGTGTGATGTATCATTCACTAGGATGACTTGATAGGTGTACTAGCATGGGCAAAGGAATGGAATCCTTGTTATGCATTGCACATGTATGCCTTGATAAGATAGTTCCTAGGTTGGTCTTCTAACTACATGCATAGAATTTTATGAAAATGTTATGAGTATGACTTATATGCTATGATGTTAAGTATATGATATGATAAAATACGAATATTCATAGTGTCTTAATGTTTTAATATGAAACGATTGTTCATATAGTCACAACTATAGACTCATGCATTGATATATGAACATGTGTGACATTTATGTGTTATGTGAAAGGTTTGCTCACATATATGTATACACAAACATGTATAAAAATCTTACCAATAGAGGGGACTTGAAAGGTGTGCTCAAGAGTACTCTAAAACTAGATATGTGCTTGAATATGCTATAAACATATGAGAAATAAATATCTTAAGAATATGTTTTATAAAGTAATGTTAATAAAGACTTTTAATAAAGGGAACTTAGCTTAGCGTAGAGTGAACTTGACAATGAGAGGTGTTGGCTTTCCTTGGATGAAGATTCATCATTTGTTACTTATAGAGTGTTGACTTCCCTTAGAGTAATATTCACCTATGGTTCCACATGAGATGGTGGCTTCCCTTTGAGGAAGGTGCACCAATGTTTTCTCATGAGAGGAGGCTCCAATGCCAACTAGCATGTAGAGGGTTCTGTATATCTCTTAGTTCCATAAACTATGCTTGCCACATAGGATCTAGCAAATGAATTCACTTAGTATGCTAGGATATATGTTAAGGTTCTACTTTGGCTAAGTGGAACACCTTCCATTGGTGTAAGTCTCTACAACGCCAAATTCCATGTTTAGCACCCATGGTCTTATTGTAAGTTAAGGCTTAGATTCCCTAATGTAAAATAGAATATGGATTTAAAGTAAAGTAAAGGACCTAACTAGGATAGCCTAAGAGAAGATACTTAGGATAGGTGGAAGTAATGAACCCATCTAGACATTGCACAAATAGATATCTAAGGGAGTTCTAGGACGGTGATCTAACATATGTGCATATGTTATGGTTATGTTGCATGACATTGTGTTAGTGTATACATGATGTGACGATATGCATAATGGTAGTATTAATGACCATATGATGAAGGGCTTGATTGACATGAATGAAGTCGTCTTTACTTACTTGTTGGTGTATGAAATAGAGTGTTAAGGCTTGTGGTCTCATGATAGGTTTACTAAGTATGTTTTAGGTTATGGGGATTCACATGTACATTGCTCTAGTAAAATTAGGTTGGGGTCACAAGTAAGTTCTTATAATGATTTATGTGTAGTGAAGTGAATAGATGTGCAAATGGATGTAACTTACTGTAAAGCCAATAGAGTTTTGACTTAAATGTGTCTATGATGCATTATGCTTCTATGATGGTATGTGTTGGATTATGTAGGTTGTATGTATTCCTTCTTTGTGGCCTAAGGTGATGGA
Organism: Solanum sitiens; assembly: GCA_016801875.1. Classification (NCBI taxonomy): domain Eukaryota; kingdom Viridiplantae; phylum Streptophyta; class Magnoliopsida; order Solanales; family Solanaceae; genus Solanum; species Solanum sitiens. The sequence goes on from JABWTJ010000276.1 coordinate 453,484, forward strand.
TTGCACCAAGTATTACTAGAGGGTTATTTTGGAGGTTAATGAGTTAAAGAAAAGATGTTTATTGTAAAAGTAGAATCGTTCACTGTAAAGGAAAATAGCTCACTCTAAAGTGACCCTAAAAGTGGCTTAAATTCTATATGTGCTTTTATATGATGTTTGACTTTTGAATATGTCTATATGAAGTATGTGAATGATATAAATTCTATTGTATCAAGGTTTTATGAAGATTTACTCAAATAAAGGCATGCAGTATGATTACAAGAAAATGTCCCTTTTAAAAGCATGTTTTTGCATGGTTGCCATACTTTGTGCATTCATGTACTAACTCCATTCTTCTCTACTTTTTACACAAAGTGTAGGTTATGGATTCTTAAAGTATGTCTCTTTAATTGAGGAGCTTGATATGTGATTCCCAAGCTCAAGGAAAAGAATCCTTAAGTCCAAGGATGTCCTAATGTTTAGTTTTAAAGTTCTTAAATATTGTACTTATGTATTATGTTGTAAGGGCCGTGTCCCTAAAGTACTCTTGTGATGTTGATTCTAGGATGGAAAAAAGAGACTAGAGTTTAAATATGTACTTATGATATTTTATATATATGAAGTGAAGTTTCTAGCATATGATGTGCTATGAAAAGTTTTAAATTTTCCACTAAATTTACTATGACAATGCAATGAATGATAATTATGGGCTTGTAGAAGACCTCCGAGAGGTCAAGTAAGCCAGGTTACTTCTAGGGGGTGCTCCCTGGATGTATACGGACCTTACAACATATATCATAAATACAATGTTAACAGATTTTACAGTAAACCATAAATAGGAAATCCTTTGACTTAAGGATCCCTTTCCTTGAGCTTGGGAATTCACATAACAAGCTTCTCATACTCTAAAGACATCCCTTAAATATCCATAACCTACACTTTCTGCAAAAATGTAGAGAAGAATAGAGTTAGTACAAGAATGCACTAAGTATGACAACCATGAAAAAACATGCATTTAAAAGGGATATTTTACTTGAAATCATGCATTATGCCTTTTTGAGAAATCTTCATAAAACTTTATGTTAAGCATCATACGAGTTACATACTTCACTTTAGGCATATATCATAGTCATAATATCACATAAAATCACACATATAGTTTATGTCACTATTTACCTAATTTTACAGTAAGCATACAAACTTTACAGTGAGTGCAATTCTCTCTTACAGTGAATCCTATTCTTCTTAATTCGTTATCCTCCTAAGTAACCCTCAGTGATACTTGGTGCAATGCATCACCTTAAGGACACAAGGAAATCATACATACAACCTACATAATCCAACAAATACATTCACATAGGACCTTTTCATTTAACAAGGCACATGCTTCACATTACACTTAGCATAAGTGTCACATCCAGAGAGCACACTCCAGATACGACTGGCGTTGTCGTCCTCTCAGAGGACTGAGACAAGCACTTAGCATTCGTCATAACATATGATCAGTAAAAATTGTGGAAAATTTAAAACTTTTACATTCTATTTTAAGTATACTTGGACTTCATACTTAACATTCATAATAGCATACGATATTCTAAAAACTTGTCTCACATATATAAAACCATATAAAAGTATGAATGTGGACATAGACAATAAATAGTAAATATTCCATATAGGCCTTAATACAAAAGAATCCAAAGATCATAAATGGAAATACAATATCTTAAAATCTAATAATGTCTTCATAAGATGGAATATTAAAGATAGCATCCCCAAACATTAGGACCTACCAATACATGGAGAAAGAGTTCCAAGCTTCTTCAAGCGACCTTCTTAATCTTCAATGGACGGACCCTACATTTGTAGTAATATATATTAATGGGGTTAGTATGCCACATGTACTAAGTATGGGTATATGAACATAACATTTAAGGACATGCATGAAAAGGATCATTTATCATTTCTTTAGAAAGAAAGCTAAGTATTGTGAATGTTTTCAACGCACATACTATAGAACATATACAAGTTAAAGATTTCATCAACATACAACATGATCATAATCAAAGACATATTATCAGAGAGTTATGTTAACATTTCATATTCAAGATCGTATAACACAACATACAAAACACTCACCAATGATTATATCCCCAACCTATATGTGCAATGGTCATGTGAAGCCCCATAACCCTACACAACCAAGTAGATAAGATAGGAGACCATGAGTAAAGCTTTGCTTCACATAACTTGTAACATAAGTAGTCATCACTTCATTTAACAATATAACACAATAACATATTCATCATAATGACCAACATCATATAAGAGTAACATCATGTATCATACACATATATCTTTCATATTATTATTTTACATAAGAACAATCTCCTAGGACTTTCTTTAGAGTCAACTTGTGCAATGTCTAGGTAGAGTCCCATACCCGTACCTATACTAAGTAGACTCCTCAAGTCACCCTAGTCAACGTTCATTTACTTCTCTTTCATTTTACATAAGGGAACATTTGCCTTAACCGATATAGACCATGTGAGCTAAACATGGAATTCGGTGTCATAAAACTCCACACCGAAAGAAGATGGGCTACTGGCCAAAGTAGAACAAAACATGACATATCTTCCTAGGTTGATCCACTAGATAATATCCTATAAAGGCAACATAGTTCAATAACTAGGAGATTTATTATAGACCCATAGTTCCACATTACATGGCAGCCTCTATCTCAGGAGAGTTATTGTGACCTACCTTCTAACTAAAAAAGGACACCTCTCATATCTAGTTCATCGGTGCTTAGCTTAAGTCTCTTTCTTGAATAACCTTTACGTTCTCTTTATCATAAACTTATCATAGGTAATAGGAGATTAAATCATTGTATAAACATGATCATGACCTCTTTTAGATTAGATGAGAATTTCCTTTCGTCGCAGTCCTTCATGTGTGAGATTAACATAGCATAGTCATCTTGTTTAAAGCATACAAGAGAATATCATAACTTGTATTCTCTTATTCTTATCATGATCTCAAAATTAACATGATCATAGCCCAACATATATACATAGCAAAAACATACACAAATCAATAGCATTGTAACATCATTTATGGGCTAACATAACCAACATGGAGTAGTCACGACTTTAGAAAACGTACCTCTCGCTTCCAAGAACCTTATTCAATCTCTTACTTTAAACATACAACATTCATAACCATAACATAGTGAAATACTCAATATCATAACCAAGAACTAATCTTCAAATCATATACAAGATCAATTCATAATGTAGGATAAGGGAATGTTCATTAAAGAGTTCATTCAAATCTTAGTTCCAATCCCAACGTTTACATGTTGTCAAGTAATAGGTACAACCCATTCGAAAACATCTATTAGATAGGAACATGCACCACACGAAATTCAAACATTACTAACCACGTACTCATCATGTCATGACCGGAGTCTAGACCCTAGCCAAAACTGATGTCGTTGACCTCTCAGAGGTCGCAGACAAGCCTACATACGTCATCGTTACATCATCTAGGTTAATTTTAGCGGAAAATTTGAACTTTTTGTTTACTTAGACTTCATAGTGAGAAACATTGAACTCGCATAACACTATTTACATAAACTCATAAGCGTTCACAACAACCATCTAATGTCAAGATAATCAAATGAAAGACATAGTCAATATTTGTATAAAATATAGAGTTGCAAAAATGGCATTAATACAATATCTGAAAATAACTTGGAAAGAAAGACTAGTGGAACATACTCCACTAGCTAATGTCTACGTCTAATGCTAGAATAAAATAGTAAGCATCCTCGAAAGCATGAGGGCCTACCAAATCCCATGAACGCTCCACGTTCGGATAACTTCAGCGTCGATTCATAAGTTCTAGCGTCCAGTTGCACCTGCACCTAAAGGTAGAGAGTTGTATGGAATTAGTACACACTTGTACTAAGTATGGGTATATGCAAGCACACACCAGGGACATGCATGATTTAGAATAGTTCTCTCCTAACGATATGAGTTATCAAAAGTCAAGTCAGTGGACTTGCCAAAATAGGATTAGGAAAGTCATGCCATGAGAGTAACATGCATCATCATACGTATCATATTGCACATAACACATAACATATTGCATATAGCACAGAACATATTGCATATAACACATATCGTATTTCATTTCATTCATTCATATGCCATGAGACCTTGGAATCATGGACTTAACATTAGGAATTTCCAAAATGAGGGCTCAACATATGGGACCTCAACTAGGGAGCCTTCTAGAGCAAACACAGAGTGTGCTTCATTCATTCATACGTACTTCATTTCATTTCATTCATAGGCTAGTGTAAACACCTTCTATACCTAGGATGTAGTTTAAGACTCTCATTGGGTTCACTGTGCAATGACTAAGAATGACCTAGTGTCATTACATAAGTCTAGTTCACCTCTTGATTATCCTACCCAAACACATTTGGTATCGTTCATTTCATTGTGTGCATTATATGAGGCTGGCCTCATTCTTTCTTTGGGAACTTTAACTTTAACCCACATAGATAATGTGAGCTCCATGAAATCCTGTGTCTACCCCACACCATAAAGAGGTGGAATCACCGGCCAAAGTGAAACCAAAACATGCTAGCGTATATAGGGAATTGAACCCTGCTAGATCCCTACGTTGGCTGCATAGGTTCAAAGACTAGGAGATATAAGGAGACCAATACCCGTCTGGACGGACAATCTCATCTCATGAGAATTACACGAACCTCTGCCTTCCCGAAAGAAGGAATCGCCACTCATAGCTAGCCTATCGGTGCTCAGTATGAAGTTCCATTACATTCATCTCATACATCATACAAGCTGGCTTCTAGCATAAGGACATCATTGCTCATTAGATGATTTCTCATCTCATCATTAGTATTAAGTATGCATTAACTTTAATACTTTCATTAGAGTGTTCATAGAGACTGGTCTCTTCATTAACTTTACACTCTCAAAGGTGAGTACGTTTTGGTAACATTTACTTAGGCTCATTTGAGATTACTCTCATGTTTCACATTAGACTCTTATCATGTTGTCACCACATTCATTAACTTTAGCACATTTACTCTTCATAATTACTCACCCCTTTACGTGAATGTTCATTTCATCATATGCCAATGCACTTGGCCCTTTAGTGTGTTTCACACTCTCACTTAACCCCTCTAGGGTTACATCATCTCATCACATGACATCTTAGGTTCACTTATTTTTAAACGTATGCTAGACTTATGTGTCCACACATACAAGCCATGAGGCTTCATTCATAGTTCGTCTAAGTGATTCATTTTTTACCCAAAATTATGTGGTACAAGACTTATGCATCTTGTAGGTATGCCAAAACCTTGATTTCGATCTTTAGCGGCAGCATTCATTACATATTTGTTCACGTACGACTTATGTGTCAATACGGAATTGGGCAAGGGAATCCGATTTCGAATCCCTTGAGTAACACTTAAGCTTATAGTAAACTTGATAATTGCATTTTTCAGATTTGGGGGACCCTAGTTCGATCCCCATCACTCCCATAATATTTTCCTTTTTTTTTTCTCCTCTCTTTTTGTTTAAGGCAAGGAGGTTGTGGGATCAATCCCCCACAAGCTCATTCATGTTTAATTTATCTCTTAAATTTCTCACCTATCCAAGAGGTTGTGGGTTCAATCCCCATTCACCTCATTTTTTTTCCTTTGTTTTTTTTCCTCCTAACTCTCTCATCTATTCAAGAGGTTGTGGATTCAATCCCCACTCTCCACATTTATTTTTTTCTCCTTTATTTTTCTCCTAACACTCTCATCTATTCAAGAGGTTGTGGGTTCAATCCCCACTCTCCACATTTATTTTTTTCTCCTTTATTTTTCTCCTAACTCTCTCATCTATTCAAGAGGTTGTGGGTTCAATCCCCACTCTCCACATTTATTTTTCCTTTCATTTTTCTCATGAAATTTTTATGTAGTTTACATTTGGTGAGGTCTTGGGTTTAATTCCCAATGACCTCACAATTTTTAAAAAAATTTAAAACATCGCTATTTTGTCAATTCTTGGCCGAGACCACCAATTTCCAGCAAGCTGGAAATTTGGTCTCTTCCAATCCATTTTCTGTCATTCTTATGTTGATTTTTGTAGTATTTTGAGTGACATTCAGTCAGCCACCTTAACCTTATATAAACATCACGTTTTAAACATTTTTATACACGCGAAACACAACATTTTAACATACAAATTTCAGGCAGCAAACATAGTAAATTTTCAGCACACACATGCTCAAAATAGTCCACTTAATATACTTTTCCGGAATATATTTTTCATCCCTTACATGATTTCCGAATACACATTCAATACATAATCACAACCAGACCTAAAATTATCTACCAGAAGACATACCAACGCATGCTTTGAATCTTTTAAAGGATCTAATGACAGGGGCATGCAACGGGGACAACCTTAGTTTTTCAATCACGATTAAACTGAAACTTAAGGGTCTCTTGGAAAAGGGACCAAGAGAGAAGAACCCATACCTGAAGTTGTTCATAAGTTGATTCAATCGTGCTGCCTATTTCCCACCAAGCCAAAGTTTCACTACCGAAACAACAAGCAAAATCCGTCAAGAAATTGATTTTTACTTTTCGTTTTTAAGATTATTTTGCTTTTGAGTTTTTATCTTTCAAGTTCTTGATGAACTTTAGCATTCACGTTCTGCTCTTGTTTATTTTTGGTGAATGGCAGATCGTGAATGAGATAAAGAGAGAGTGAGAAACGTGAGGGAGTATTGGCTTCAGAGTAGGAGATTAGGGAGAGACTTGGTCAAATTAGGAGTAATTATTAATTAATAAATAAAAATCTGATTTTTCCTTTTTCTTAAATCAACAATTAAATATTAATTAATTAAATAATTCACCGAATAAAATAAATCAAATTAAATCGTTGCTCCCACCTAGGCTCGAACCCGGGTGGAGCAAGATTTTGCTCAAAGGGCCAATTTCAGCCCTTTCTACCCAAAATCCCCTCCATCATATTAATTAATTAATTAATTAAATATTTGGGGTAATTACAATACTACCCTTAGCCTGTAAAAAGACCATTTTACCTCTAGACCCTCCAAACTTATGATTACCCCTTTTTAAGTCAAGTTAAGACTCATCCGGGTAGATCTTCATATTCGGGTGCCCTATATGTCTGGACCCAACCTTTCCTAGCTCAACTAACTCACCAAGTTGGTTGGCTTGGATGTTGCAAGGGTTTAGAGGTCTGGTTCTACGCGCATAAATCCGTGTGAACCCGGTCTAATCGTAGGCATTCTAGACACATTAAGCATGACTTAGCATTGCCATTTTTAGGGTTGTTACACATCAATTCGTGTGAAATCGACCATAGAAAACACTTACTTTTCAACGTAAACCATAAATCTAGAATTAGGAAGAAAATCTGTTTTGTAGAGCATAAACCCTAGTATTTGAATTTCTTGAAAACTTATCTTTGAAAGGACCTCTTGGGTAAAGGAATCCCAAGAGTGAAAAGCCCATACCTTATAGGCGAATAATTTACGAAATTTGATTGGAAACCTTGGAGTATTCGTCTTCTTCCTTAAGATCTTCTTGTTCTTCAATGGAGTTTGGAAAAGAGAGCGCTCTTTATAGAAATGAGAGAAAACTTGTTGGAGCTGATTTGGAACATGTAAAAGTTGTCTAAAACTTACCTAATATCCATATATAGTCGTCCTGTGAATTAGCCAAAAGACACTCCACTTAAATGGGTCTTTTTATGAAGATAAATTACCAAAAATATGACTTTAACGATTTTGGGAAGTGGTTGCGCATCGCGGGGCCAAATCCCATCATTTTTCTGAAATTTTGGGTTGAGGCAGTGAGGTATGTGTAAGCCTCGCGTCGCGAGGCTTCCCCTCACATCTTGAGGCATTACATCTCGTGAGAACCGCGCGTCGCGCACTTGTTCTTCCAATTCTGTCTGTCTGCAGGCCGCTAGGCAGCCTGCTCCCCCATGTTTGGGTCCTCCCCACGGAGCCTTCGGGTGGTCCTTGGGGTGTCTTTACCAGACGATTGGACCCTTTGTACTACATATTACCTATCCAAAGTTGTTTTTAAAGTTTTGGAATTTATTTGACACTACGAAACCCTCACCAAACATAGGGACGTCAACTAGTTCAAATTAGCTAGTTTCCGGACGTCAAGGTCTTTTTTTGTCGTTTTGGCTCTAATCTTTTCTAAATGAGTTTATTACATTAACATAGTTCTGGAAACATAATTTTAAACATTATTAAATATATTAAGATCTAGTCTAAGTCATGGCATTTCCGGAGTGTTACATTATCTCCCTCTCCCCCCTCCTCTTAGGAACATTCACCCCGAATGACTCTAAAATCTTTTGGAGGGTAAGAATAGACTCAATAATAGCAGCCCAACCAATCAACAACATAAAATCGTAATGAGTCACAGATCATAGGAGTAATTTACCACTCCTTTCAACACACACCACAACATTATACATAGCACTCAATTCATGATGCACAAACATGTAATAGCTCAATACTTCATAACACATAGTGAGGAATTTCCTTCTCAACATTATATTGAACTTAAAGTACGTCAAATAGTTATCATGCTATCTTTCTTCTCAAGACAACAACAAAAAAGCAAAATCTCAAGAAGACACATGCCTACATATTACACATAAGTGCAAGAATAGAGTATTAAATAATTTTCTTAAAACTCTAGTTGGTACAACTTTTACCAAACATGCACCTATTTAGGAAAACAAGTTAATTTCATGATTAAGCATTACTTTCTCTATTAATAGGAATGTCTAACCTCAAGGAATAAATAGATGAGGGTAGAGGGACTTCATGTCGGCTTCAGCCCCCCATATCGCACCCTCAATAAGATGGTTCCTCCATAGAACCTTTACAGAGGCAACCTCTTTGTTTCTCAACTTCTTGACATGGCAATCTAGGATCTCAACCGGAACCTCTTCATAGGAGAGGATTTCATCCACCCAAAAACTTCAAAAGGCAAAATAGACACCAAGTCTTCTATGCATTTATTAGTTGTCTTCACAATGGGGCAACATCCCTGATTTTGCGGACGGAAGGCGAGGAAACATTCTTTTTCTGTCTTATCTCCACAGAGTAAGGAAAGCACCGCCAAGCCAACAAGAAAGCAGAAACTGCATGAGGTAAGACTAAGGGCCTTGCCTTGTGCGCAAAGACTATTCTACGACCAGCCTCCTACTTAATTACACTTCCGGCATGGCATTAAGCAAGTTCCTTCTTCTGCGAATATGAGATAGACCGATAGAAGGTATGGACTTGAGCATGGAAGCATGAAACACTGGATGAACTCAATCTAGTTCACTAGGTAGTTTAAACTCATAGGCAACCATCCTAATTTGTTGTAAAACCTCATAAGGACCAACATACCAGAGACTCAACTTCCCCTTCTTACCAAACCTAATCACCCCTTTAATATGTGAAATCTTCATGTAGACATGATCACCTTTTTCATACTCAAGGTCCCTTCTTTTATTATTGGCATAAGACTTTTGCCGACTATAGGCTATCTTAAATCTATCTCTTATGATTTGAACCTTCTCTATATCCTCATAGATAATATCTGGACCAAGTAGTGATGACTCACCAACCTCAAACCATCCAACTTGAAATCTGCACCTTCTACCCTAAAGAGCTTCAAAAGGTGCCATAGAGATGCTCGAATGATAGCTATTGTTGTAAGAGAACTCAATCAAAGATAAGTCATCATCCCAACTTCCCTTGAAATCAATGACACAGGCTCTTAACATGCTTCAAGCGTCTGAATGGTATCTTCCTATTGACCATCTGTTTGAGGATGAAAAGCGGTACTAATTTCATTTGAGTACCAAAATCCTTTTGAAAAGATTTCCAAAAACGAGAAGTGAATTGGGCACCTCTATCCGAAATGATGGACAAAGGAATCCCACGAAGACTCGCAATCTCATTAATGTAGATTCTTGTATAATCTTCGGCCGTATAAGTAGACTTAACAAGAATAAAATGGGCAGATTTGGTCAACCTATCCACAATAACCCATATGGAATCATTTTTCCTTCGGGTTTGAGGCAACCCAACAACAAAGTCCATATTGATTGCTTCCCACTTCCAAGTTGGAATATGCGTGATTTGGGTTAAACCACCCGATTTAAGATGCTCAACTTTAACCTGTTGGAAATTTGGATACTTAGCAACAAACTCATCTATATCCCTTTTTAAACCATCCCACCAATCGATCTATCTAAGGTCATGATATATTTTGGTGGCACCTGGATGTATAGAATAACGAGAACCATGGGTTTCTTCTAGAATTCGATTCCTCAAATTCTCTACATTGGGTACACATAATCTCCCTTGGTACCTAAGAACACCATCCCCCATTGGGGGAATGACTCATTGAGCTTACCAAGTACCGATTCCTTCAACTCCATCAATAGAGGATCAAAGTTCTTCTTAGATTTCACCTCCACCACTAATGACTAGTCGGAGTTATGATGGACCATAAATCTAACATTTGGAGAATATTCTAATCGAAAACCTAAGCGAGCCAACCTATTAACATCTTTCAGAAGTTCTTTATTCTCTTCTTACACATAAGACACACTACCCATAGTCATACGACTCAAAGCATCCGCAACCACATTGGCCTTTCCAGTGTGGTAAAGGACACTCATGTCATAATACTTCAAAAATTCTAACCATCTTCTCTATCGAAGGTTTAACTCCTTTTGTGTAAACACATATTGAAGATTATTATGGTCCGTAAACACAACGCACACCATACAAGTAGTGTCTTTATATTTTCAAGGCAAAAACTACAACAGCTTACTCAAGATCATAAATTGGATAATTCTTCTCATGAACTTTGACTTGCATAGAAGCATAAGCTATCACCTTACCATGATGCATGAGGACAGATCCCAAGCTCACTCGGGAAGAATCAAAATACACTACAAAGCCTTAATTACCCTCCGGTAAGGTCAACACTTGATCGGAGGTAAGCTTATATGTCAACTCTTAAAAACCTCTTTCACAAGCTTCCGACAACTCAAACTTCACCTTCTTTTGGATCAAATGTGTCAAAGGAGAAGCTTTGGACGAAAATCCATCCACAAATCTTCTATAGTACCCGTCTAGACCAAAGAAACTTCTTATGTTAGTTAGAGTCAAAGGTCTAGGCCGATTTCTGACTGCATCCGTCTTCTTTGGATCAATATCTACACGCTCACCAGAGATAATATTGCCATGAAATGCAACAGATATCAACCATAATTCACACTTACTAAATTTTGCATAAAGTTGGTGTTGCTTGAGGACTTGAAAGGCAAACCTCAAGTGACTCACATGCTCATTTTCATTCTTGGAGTATATAAAAATATCATCAATGAACACAATCACAAATGAGTCAAGGTAATCTCGGAAAACTCTATTCAGTAGGATCATAAACGCCGACCGGGGTAATTCATAGTGACCATATCTAGTTCGGAAAAGTTGTTTTGGGAACATCTTCACCTCTCACCCTAAGTTGGTGATATCCCGACCTTAAGTCAATCTTGGAAAAGTAGCTAGCACCTCGGAGTTGATAAAATAGATCAGCAATCCGAGGGAGAGGATATTTTTTCTTTATGGTGACCTTATTGAGTTAGCGATAATCAATGCACATTCTAAAGACCCATCTTTTTTCTTAACAAACAAGACCGGAGCACCCCATGGAGAAATACTAGGTTGAATGATACACTTGTTTAGTAAATTTTTGAGTTGGATCTTCAACTCGTTCAATTCAGCCGGAGCCATCCTATATGGAGAAATTGAAATGGGATTGGTATCCGGTAATACATGCAAAATGAATTTCTCGTTTGGGAGGAACTCTTGGAAGATCATTAGGAAAAACCTCTGGGAATTCTCTCACTATAGGGACTGACTCAATAGAAGGAGTTTCACATTCTAGGTCCTTAACCCTAACCACATGGTATAAACAATCCTTGGCTATAATCTTACAAGACTTCAAACAAGAAATGATTTAACCCCTTGGCATAGAATTTTCCCCCTTCCACTCTAAAATGGGTTCATTTGGGAGTTGGAACTTCACTACCCTTGTTTTACAATATATTGAAGAAAAACAATCATGAAGCCAACCCATTCCCAAAATAATATCAAAATCAAACATGTCCAGTTCTACTAAATCAACGAGAGTAACTCTATTGCACAGTATCACATGACATTTCCTATAGACTCTTTTTGCAACTACACAGTCACCCATTGGTGTACAAACCGAAAAGGGTTCAATTAAAACATCGGGAAGTACATCAAACTCCATAGCTACCAAATGTGTAACAAATAAAGGGTAGCACCTGCGTCAAGCAAATCATAAACATTAATATAGAAAACTTGTAACATACCCGTCAAAACGTTGGGAGAGCTTTCTTCTTCTCCCCTAGCCTTGAGTGCATATAAACAGTTCCTTTTTCGAGTTTATGATATAGGACCGCTTGGTTGAGTTTGGTCATTCCCCTTAATTTGGCTTCTCAAATTAGGACAATCTTTCACCATATGGACACCTTTGCCACAACCATACAAAATATTAGTTCCAACAAGTCATTCACCCATATATTTCTTACCACACTTACCAAAAGTTGTTTTTTCTCTTGGTGGATCAACATTTCTCTCTTTTTGAGGTTTAGGAATAGAACCTCTCTCATTGAGATTCTTGAAGAAATTTGAAGGAACTTGGTTTGAAAACCTCTTCTTGAACCTAGGCTTGTCTTGAACATCAAGCCTACTCTTAGAAGAACCACTTTCCAAAGACTTTGCCTTCTTAACTTTCCTATTCTTCTTTCTTAGACGACTCTCCTCAACCTGTTGAGCATGAACCATCAACCTATAAAGATCCATATTGTCATTTGCAACAACTTGCACTTGAGGAGGAACTTGATTGCCTTGGGGAGTAGCTCCCGCATTCGCAATCTCTTCTCCTACTCTTCTCGCGACTGTCCTTCTTGTGTTTATCGCCTATAACTACAAGAAATAGCTTAGATGCTAAACGACACATATTGTCAAAACTCTAAAGGAATGACATAGGAGTATCAAGAGAAAGAGAAGTTTCCTAGTCATACCATAGCCTCTCATCCATACTTGTGGCGCGCTTCACAACCATGAACAAGACACTAGGTAATGTGGCTTAGTGAGACACTGATCCTTTGGATATTTAACCTCATGCTCTGATACAAAGTCTGTCACATTCGAAGAGCACACCTCTAATGCGACCGGTGTCGTCGTCCTCTCAGAGGATTTAGACAAGCCCTTAGCATTCGTCATAACATGTGATAAGTAAAAATTGCGGAAAATTTAAAACTTTTTTATATTCAATTTGAAGTATACTTTGACTTCATACTTAACATTCATAATAGAATACGATATTCTAAAAACTTGTCTCACATATATAAAACCATCTAAGAGTACGAATCTGGACTTAGCCAATAAATAGTAAATATGCCATATAGGCCTTAATACAAAAGGATCAAAAGATCATAAATGGAAATAAGATATTCTTAAAATCTACTAATTTCATCATAAGCTGGAATATGAAAGATAGCATCCCCGAAAATGAGGACCTCTCAATTCTTGGAGAAAGAGTTCCAAGCTTCTTCAATCGACCTTCTTAATCTTCAATGGCCGGACACTACATTTGTAGTAATATAAAGTAATGGGGTTAGTAAGCCACATGTTCTAAGTATGGGTATATGCACATAACATTTAACGACATTCATGAAAAGGATCATTTATCATATCATTAGAAAGCAAGCTAGGACATGTGAACGTCTTCTATGCACATACCATAGAACATATACAAGTTAAGGATTTCATCAACATACAACATGATCATAATCAAAGACATATTATCATAGAGTCATCTTAACATTTCATATTAAAGATCATATAACACAACATACAAAACACTCACCAATGATCCATCCCCAACCTACACGTGCAATTGTTATGTAAAGCCTCATAACCCCACACAACTAAGTAGATAAGATAGGAGACCATGAGTAAAGCTTTGCTTCATATAACTTGTAACATAAGTAGTCATCACTTCATTTAACGATATAACCCAATAACATATTCATCATAATTACCAACATCATATAAGAGTAACATAATGTATCATAAGCATATATCTTTCATGTTATGATATTACATAAGTACAATCTCCTAGGACTTCTTTTAGAGTCAACTTGTGCAATGTCTAGGTAGAGTCCCATACCCCTACCTATACTAAGTAGACTCCTAAAGTCACCCTATTCAACGTTCTTTTAATTGTTTTACATGAGGGAACATTCGCCTTAACCGATATAGACCATGTGAGCTAAACATGGAATCCGGTGTCATAAAACCCCACACCGAAAGAAGGTGGTCTACTGGACAAAGTAGAAACAAATATGACATAGCTTTCTAGGTGGATCCACTAGATAGTATACCATGATCGCAACATAGTTCAAGAACTAGGAGATGTATTAGAGACCCATAGTTCCACATTGCATGGCAGCCTCTACCTTCCAACTAGGGGATGGACACCTCTCATATCTACTTCATCGGTGCTTAGCTTAAGTCCCTTTATTGAATAACCTTCAAGTTGTATTTTATCATAAACTTCTCATAGCTCATAGGAGATTAACTCCTTGTATAAACATGATGATGAGCTCTTTTGGATTAGAGGAGACTTTACTTTCATCGCAACCCTTCGTGTGTGAGATTAACATATCATAATCATCTTGTGTAAAGCATAGAAGAGAATATCATAACTTGCATTATCTTATTATTATCATGATCTCACAATTAACATGTTCATAGCCCAACATATATACATAGCAACAACATACAAAAATAAATAGCATTGTAACATCATTTATGGGCTAACATAACCAACATGGAGTAATCATGACTTTAGAATTCTTACCTCTCGCTTCCAAGAACCTTATCGAAGCTCTTACATTCAACTTACAACATTCATAACCATAACATAGTGAACTACTCAATAGCATAACCAAGAACAACTCTTCAAATCATATACAAGATCAATTCATAATGTAGGATAAGGGAAAGAGTCATTATAGAGTTTATTCAAGTCTTAGTTCCAATCCCAACGTTTACATGTTGTGAAGTAGTAGGTACAACCCATTCAAAACCATCAATTAGATAAGAACATGCATCACACGAAATTCAAACATTACTAACCACATACTAATCAATTCGTCTGAAATCAACCATAAAAACACTTAGTTTTCATCTAAAATCATGAATCTAGAGTTAGGAAGAAAATCCATTTTGTAGAGCAAAAACCCTAGTAATTGATTTTCTTGCAAAATTATCTTTGAAAGGACCTCTTGGGGAAAAAAATCCCAAGAATTATAAACCCAAAACTTATAGATGAATAATCAACGAAACATTATTGGAAATCTTGTCTTTGTTTTCTTCCTTACGCTCTTCCTCAATGGAGTTTGGAAATAGAGTGTTCTTGAGAGAGATGAGATAAAACTTGTTTGAGATGATTTGGAACGTGTAAAAGTGGTCTAAAACTTACCTTATATCCATATATAGTCTTCCTATGAATTACCCAAAAGACCCTCCACTTAAATGGGTCTTTTTATGAAGTTGAATTTTAAGATCCCGTTATTTTTCTGAAATTTTGGGTTGTGGCAGCAAGGTGTGTGTCAGCCTCGCGTCGCGAGGATGCCCCTCACATCTTGAGGAAGTACACCTCATGAGAACTGCGCGTCGTGCACTTGTTCCTCCAATTCTGCTTGTTCGCAGGCAGCTAGGCAGACTTCTCCCCCATGTTTGGGTCGTCCCCAAGGACCCTTTGTGTGGTCCTTGGGGTGTCGTTCTTGGAATTTTGAACCCTTTGCACGACCTATTACCTATACAAAGTCTTTTTACATGTTTTTGATTTCATTTGACACTACTAAACCTACACCAAACATAGGGTCGTCAAATAGTTCAAATTAGCTAGTTTCTGGACGTCAAGGTCTTTTTTTGTCATTTTGGCATTAACCTTTTCAAAATGAGTTTTAACATTAATATATGTCTGTAAACATCATTTTGAAAATTATTAAATAGATTAATATCTATTCTAAGTCATGGCATTTCCGTAGTTTTACATTATCTCCCCCCCTAGGAACATTCATCCCCTCAAGACAGACTCTGTATATAAGGCTATGGCGCGCCGCGCCAGACAGAGTGCCTGAGGACAGTGTCTGTCCATCAAGATCTGGCGCCCCACACATCTCAGAGTGCCAGGGTCACCTGGAGTTCCCATTTCTCCCCCATCTTTTCGTACTAGATCCTTAGCGATGTACCTATCATTCCGAGTTAATTCCAATACTGTAAAGTACATCTAAACATCATAGCATTATTCATAAACATGCGATCATGATCCTTGAATCCATAATCAAATTCAAAGAAAGTTAATATCAAAGTCAAGGAAGTTAAGAGTAAAGTCTAAAGGTTAAAAAGCAAGTCAAAGTAAGTTTCTGAAGCAATCAAGAGTCTTAAACAAATATTTTAACTTTGTTTTAAGGTTCAAGCAATAAATTGAAAAAAAAAATAAAGAGTTGAGTTAAATATTGAAGAGTTATAAGGGAACTAAGTAGTCCCTAATAGTTTAAACAAAAAAATTTCAAAGTTTTTGAGAAAGAAAGAAAGTTAAAATTCCACAGAGCCTATGGCTAGTTTTAGTAAAAGAAAAGGAAACTATGATTCCAAAGAGAGCTTTTGAAGCTAAGTTTGAGCAATCATCACAAACTAGAGAAGAGGTTGTTCTAAAAACATATGAGCTAAGTTTTTTGGGGAGTATTATTGAGAACCAATATGGTGATGCGAGTTCATATTAACTCAAGTGTCCATAAAGAATGTAGCTAACATGGAGAGATAAATGATCATACTTGTAGATGATTCCTTAGTGCTTTTTAGCATACACGTGTGTATCCACTTAGTAGTTCAGTTTCTATACCGACGACAAGGTGTAAAGAGGTCCTCTTTCAACGTGAGGCAACACGTTGTACCATCACTTAAGCTCATAATGATGGTGGTCGGTTAGAGAATCTACCACATAAACTATATTACTTTCATATACAAGTAAAGTTAGGTTTTTTAATTATTTTATCTTTAATGAACTAAGAGTTTACACTATTTTACTAGTTTTATATATATTGCATATGTCTTTATTGCTTTATATTGAGTGGTTATCTTATGAGTTGAGCAGAGGCAAGTTAAGTTCATCCTTACTCTATTTCAAGGTTCATAGTTGTGTTTAGCATTCCAACTTGCATACTCGTACATTCAATGTACTGACGCCAGTTGGCCTGCATCGTCTTATGATGCAGACACAGGTAGACAGGATAAGCACACAGCGCTTTGTTGATCCAGTTTGAGATTTAGAGTCAGTGGTGAGCCTCCTTGCATTCCGGAGGACATCCTTTTAATTGCTTTTCAAATTTAGTTCATTAGGATGTCGTGGGGTTTGTACCAACATCTATCTCAGTCAATTTAGAGGCATCATAGACAACATAGTAGTTCAGTTTTGGAGTCTTCTTTATCTTATACTTCTTATGTTAAAGTATTGAGACTTATGTGCCATTTTGGCCAAGAGATTTAATTATGTTATTTTATGATTATGCTTTTAATTCTTTATCTGAGATGAGTATAGTTTTCCGCTGAATTAAGTAAGCCAGGCTAAGGGTTTGCTCAAGGCCAACAATGGTCGTTGGGTGCCGGCCATGTCCAGGGTGTTGGATCCGGACATGACAAACTTGGTATTAGAGAACAGAGTTAAAGAGTCCTAGGGAGTTCATGAATCCGTGTCTGTAGAGTCTTAGTCATTTGTGTGAAGCGCACCACACATATGATTAGGAGGCTACAAAGTTTCACTTCTTTCATATTCTTTTCATGCGTTAGAATTTATCTCTAAAAATCTCTCTCTAATTCGTGCTTACACATATTTTAAAATTTATCATGCCACCATGAAGAGCAGTCAGAGGTCAACCATCTAGAACAAATGTTGAGGAAGAAGAGGTACCTAATGCACCGGATGTGCAACCCCAAGGAGAGGTTACCAATGTTGAATTCCGGGAGTCTATCCGTATGTTAAGTCATGTAGTAACCAACCAAGTTGGGCAACGTAGAGGAGATCGACAAGAAGGGGATGGCACCTCGAGGGTTCGTAAGTTTATGAGAATGAATCCTCTTAGCATCACCGGATCAAGCACTAGTGAGGATCAAGAAAACTTTGTAGAAGATTTGTAGAAAGTATTTGAGGTAATGCATGTGGTTAATGTTGCATATCAATTAAAGAGTGTGGCTAGAACCTGGTTTGATCAATTGAAGGATAGTAGAGCTTAGGGTGCACCACATCCAAGTTTGGCTTGTTTCGAAGAAGCCTTCTTGGGGAGGTTCTTTCCCCAATAACTGAAGGAAACAAGGTTACATGAATTCCTTACTTTGAAACAAGATTACGTGAGTGTACATGAGTATGGGTTAAAGTTCACCCAACTGTCTCGCTATGCTCTGAAGATGGTTAAGGATATGAGGAGTAGGATGAATTTGTTTGTCACTGGTTTGGGTAATGCTTCAAGTAAAGAAGGTAGGGCTACAATGTTGATTGGCGACATGGACATATCTAGGCTAATGTTCTAGGTGCAGCAAGTTGAAGAGAAAAAGTTGAGGGACAAAGAGGAGTACAGGAACAAGAAATCCAAGACTGGGAATGAGTTTGGGAAGTAGAAAGGTGGTTTGAGTCGAAAACAATTTCAGAAACAGAAATGGCATGCACCATCATCTTCTAGTGCACCTGCGCCAAGAAAAAAGGTGAATATAATGGTTTGAATTTGCAGAACTTCAAGGCTAGACTAGCTAAGTCTTAAGGTAGTGTGGCACATGGCGGTAGTTGGGCTCCTGCTTATGGTAGGTGTGGTCCGGCAAGTGTCGTGATGGCCTGTCGGGTTGCTTCAAGAGTGGCCAAGAGGGACACTACATGAAGGAGTTTCCTAACAGTAAGCAAGGAGGTGGAAATACGGGAAATAGAGCCCAATCTTCAGCAGTCGATCCACCAGACACGACTGCACCTTGAGGAGCCACTTCTAGTATTGGCAGAGGGGCAAATCATCTCTACGCAATCACTAGCCGCCAAGAGCAACAGAACTCTCCAAATATTGTCACGGGTATGATCAAAGTCTTTACTTTTGATGTTTATGCCTTGTTAGACCGAGGAACAAGTTTATCTTTTGTAACTCCTTATGTTGCTAATCAGTTTGAGATTTTTCCTCAAAAGCTTTGTGAACCCTTCGTGCTTCTGACCTGGTGGGGAGTTTATTCTAGCGGAAAGATTCTATCATGATTGTCTTGTTTCCATCAATCACAGGAACACCATGGCTGATCTAGTAGAGTTAGACATGGTAGATTTTAATGTCATTCTGGGTATGGACAGGTTGCATGCCTGTTATGCGTCAATAGACTGTAGAACTAGAGTTGTCAAGTTCCAAATTCTTAATGAGCCAGTCGTAGAGTGGAGTAGTAGTTCAGCAGTGCCTAAGGGTTGTTTCATTTTGTACCTTAAGGCAAGAAAGTTAGTTTCCAAGCGGTGTACATATCACTTAGTCCAAGTTAATGACTCAAGTGTTGATGTAACTTCCCTTCAGTCAGATCCTATAGTGATTAAGTTTCCAGAAGTCTTTCTTGATGATCTACCCGGAGTCCCTCCCAAAAGAGAGATAGAATTCGACATAGACATTATTCTAGATACTCGTCCTATCTCTATTCCGCTAAACAAAATGGAACCAGTAGAGTTGAAAGAGTTAAAATAACAATTGAAGGATTTGTTAGATAAAGTCTTTATCCGACCAAGTGCCTTATCTTGGGGCGCTCCGGTCTTGTTTTTAAGGAAGAAGAATGGGTCCCTTAGGAAGTTTATAGACTACTGTCAGTTGAATAAGGTGATCATCAAAAATAAGTATCCTCTTCCAAGGATAGACGATCTTTTCGATCAACTTCAAGGTGCTTTTTGCTTTTCCAAGATTGACTTCATATCAAGCTATCATCAGTTAAAATTTAGGGAGTGTGATATTTCCAAGACAACTTTAAGAACAAGGTATGGGCATTATGAATTTCTGGTTATGTCCTTTGATTTGACAAACGTACCTGCATCGTTCATGGAATTCAAACCTTATTTAGTTTTGTTTGTCATCGTCTTCATTTATGACATTCTGATTTATTCAACGAATGAAGAAGATCATGCTAGTCACCTCAGGATTGTTCTGCAGTATTTGAGAGATAAAGAGCTATATGCCAAGTTCTGCAACTGTGATTTTTGGCTTAAGTCTGTGGCATTCTTAGGCCACATTATTTCTTGTGAAGGGATTAGAGTTGACACTCAGATGATTGAAGTAGTTCAAAGTTGGCCTAGACCCACATCTCCAACATATATAAGGAGTTTCTTGGGCTTGACTGTCTATTATAGGAAATTTTTTGAAGGATTCTCATCTATATAATCTCCTTTGACCAAGCTTACTCAAAAGACAATCATGTTTCAACAGTCTGAAGCTTGTGAGAAAAGCTTTTAGGAGTTGAAAAAGAGGTTGACAATCGCTCCGGTTTTGACATTATTAGAGGATACTAAAGGCTTTGTGGTGTATTGTGATGCATCAAGAGTTGGCTTGGGTTGTGTGTTGATACAGAATGGCAAGGTTATAGCTTATTCCTCTAGATAGTTGAAGGTTCATCAGAAGAATTATCCAAGTCATGACTTGGAATTGGCTGCTGTAGTTTTCTCTTTGAAGATATGGCTTCAATACTTATATGGTGTTCATGTGGATATATTCACTGATCACAAGAGCCTCCAATATGTGTTCTCTCAGAAAAAGTTGAATCTCAGACAGAGAATGTGGTTAGAATTACTCAAGGATTATGACATGACTTTATTTACCACCCAGTTAAGGCTAATGTGATTGTTGATCCCTGAAGTAGGTTATCCATGGGGATTACTTCCCATGTTAAAGAAGAGAAGACGGAGTTAGCTAAAGATGTGCATAGACTTGCACGTTTGGGAGTCAGACTTAAGGATTCCATAAAGGAGGGATAGTGGTGTCTAATGGGGCTGAATCATCACTAGTGTATGAGGTCAAAGAAAAGCAAGACCAAGACCCCATTTTGTTTGATTTGAAGGACAATTCTCATAATCAACGAGTATTGACTTTTGAACAAGGGGGAGATGGTGTGCTGAAGTACCAGGGTAGATTATGTGTACCTAAGGTGGATGGACATCAAGAGAGGATCCTGGAGGAGGCTCATAGCTGCATATATTCTATTCATCTTGTTTCCACCAAAGTGTACCGCGATTTGAGATAGGTATATTGGTGGGAAGACATAAAGAAATATATTGCTGAGTTTGTTATCAAATGCTCAAATTGTAAGCAAGTGAAAGTAGTGCACCAAAGGCCTGGAGGTTTGGCTCAGAATATAGAACTTCCGGAATGGAAAAGGGAGATGATTAATATGGACTTTATCATAGGATTGCCAAGATCTCGAAGGCAACATGACTCTATTTGGGTGATTGTTGACCATATGAAAAAGTCATGCCATTTCTTGTCGGTGAAGACTACCTATTTAGCTGAGTATTATGATAAGTTTTAACTTCAAGAAGTGGTAAGAATTCATGGAGTTATGGTCTACATTATTTCAGATAGAGGTGCACAATTCACTACACAATTCTAGAAATCTTTCCAGAAAGGTTTGGGTTCAAAGGTAAACTTAAGCACTATTTTTCATCCTCAGACGGATGGACGAGAAAAGCAAACTATCCAGACCTTAGAGGACATTTTGATATCTTGTATGATCGACTTCAATGGAGTATGGGATGATCACCTACCCCTAATTGAGTTTGCTTACAATAATAGTTACCATTCGAGCATTCAAATGGCTCCATATGAAGCTCATTATGGGAGAAGATGCAGATCTCCTATTGGGTGGTTCAAAGTTGGTGAAGCAGGGTTGGTAGGACAAGATCTAGTTTAACAAGCTATGGAGAACGTGAAAGTTATTCAAGAAAGATTGAAAATAACACAAAGTTGCCAAAAGCCCTACACAGATGTTAGGAGAAGGCCATTAGAGTTTGAGGTGAATGATTGGGTATATCTGAAAGTTTCAGCCATTAAGGGTGTTATGTGGATTGGTATGAAGGGTAAACTTAGTCCCCAACATATTGGACCTAATAAGATCTCCAAAAGAGTAGGCAATGTGTTATCAATTGGAGCTACCCCAAGAGCTAGCAACGGTTCTTCCGGTATTCTATATTTCTATGTTAAAGAAGTGCTTCGGTGATCCTTCATTGGTTGTACCAACTGAGAATGTTGGGGTTAAGGATAACTTAACCTATAGAGGTTCCGGTTCAGATTTTGGATTGTCAAGTTCGCAAGTTGAGGACAAAGGATGTTTCGTCAGTCAAGGTCCTTTGGAGAAATCAATTTGTTGAAGAAGCGACTTGGGAAGCTGAGGAAGATATGAAGAAGAGATATCCGCATCCCTTTGAGTCCGGGGAGGATGGAGATCAAGGTATTAAGTTCTTTTCCTAGCACTTTATAAGACTATGTCTAAGCCTGTTATTACTTTTTTTGGTTGTTGAGTGCTGAAATGATGTTACTACCCTTAGCCTAATGAAAGAGTTCTCATTTGAGGATAAATGTTCCAAGGGGGAGATATTGTAACATCTCGTAACTCGAAATAGCTAAGTTTAAGCTAAGAAACCAAGAATAATCATTTTTGAAAATAAATAGGGAAATCTAGAAAATTTCCAGATTTTAAAAGTGAGTTTTGGTTATTTTAAAACAACCATAACTTCCAGCTCACGAGGAGTTAGGGTGAGTTGTTTATATTGATGGAAAGCTCTTGGGAACATCTTTTAATGAAGCTAAGTTTGTGCATTTTCGATGTCGTATGAGGGAGATATGACTATCGGAAGTCGGGCTGTGGGATTGAGGAAAGTTCAATCCGAATTTCAGTAAGGGCAATGTTGTGTTTTAACCCTAGTATTTCCTAATTCGTTTTAAGGGCTATCTAGGGTAAAAAACCATGTCCCAATTAAGTTTAACAATATTAAGAATGCTTAGGGCTTGGGAGAAAGAGAAGAGAAGAATAGAAATAAGAAAATACCAAGATTCGCCACGATCGTTAGAGAGTTTTGTCGGGGGTGATCCGTTTCAGGTATGTGAGATCTTTTGATGTTGGGTTCTTCCACCCACACCCAATTTGATTCAAATCAGAAACCTTCTTGAAAATTGGTTTATGAACATGGAAGTTCTTGATGAATAAATGATGGAATCCTTGTTGTTTGCGTGTAACATACTTGTAGTTGTTTAATTCGTGTTTTCGGATTGTTTTATAGGTCTAAACTATTGGGTATTAAGATTATTAGTGATCCTAAGTGTTTGTCTGAAGATCCATGGAAGATTGAAGGGTTTAGAATTGAAAATCAGAAAAGAAAAGTCGTAAAACCCATCTAACAGGCCCTGGGGCGCCGCGCCTACCAAAGACCCTCAGTACTGACTCTGTTCGTCAGGATCTGGCGCCCCGCGCCTCTCAGAGTACCAGTATCACCAGGAGTTCCCATTTCTCCCCCTTATTTTCGTACTAGTTCCTTAGCGATGTACCTATCATTCCGAGTTAATTCAAATACTCTAAAGTACATCTAAACATTATGGCATCATTCATAAACATAACACTATGATCCTTGAATCCATAATCAAGTTCGAGGAATTTCAGAGTCAAGTCTAAAGGTTAGGTAGCAAGTCAAAGTAAGTTTATGAAGCAGTCAAGAGTCTTAAACAAATTTAACTTTGTTTTAAGGTTCAAGCAATGAGTTTAAAAAAAAAGTAAAGAGTTGAGTTTAATTCTGAAGAGTTATAAGGGAACTAAGTTTTCCCTAATAGTTTAAACAAAAATTTTTCAAACTTTTGAGAAAGAAAGGAATCTAGACTTCCACAGAGCCTATGTCTAGTTTTAGTAAAACAAAAGGGAACTATGATTTGCAAGAGATCTTTTGAAGCTATGTTTGAACAGCCATCTCAAAATATAGAAGAGGTTGTTTTAAAAACATATGAGCTATGTTTTTTTAGGAGCAGTATTGGGCTTCGATATGGTGACACGAGTTCATATTAACTCAATTCTCTGTAAAATATGTAGCCAACATTGAGATATAAATGATCATAATTTTTAGATGATTCCTTAGTGCTTTTTAGCATACATTAGTGGATCAACTTAGTAGTTCATGTTCTATACTGACAACAAGGTATAGAGCGGTCCTCTTGAACCGTGAGGTAATAGCTGTACCATCACTTAAGCTCATAGTGATGGTTGTCAGTTAGAGAATCTCCCACAGAAACTATATTAGATTCATATACAAGTAAAGCTCAGTTTGTTATTGTTTTATCTTTCATGAATTAAGAGTTTACACTATTTTACCAATTTTAAATATATTGCATATGTCTTTATTGCTTTATATTGAGTGGTAATCTTATGAGTTGAGTAGAGGCAAGGTAAGTTCATCCTTACTCCATTTCAAGCTTCATAGTTGTGTTTAGCATTCAAACTTGCATACTTGTAAATTGAATGTAGTGATGCCAGTTGTCCTTCATAGTCTTATGATGCAGACACAGGTAACCAGGATCAGCACGCAACAGTTTGTTGATCCAGTTTGAGCTTCAGAGTCATTAGTGAGCCTCCTTGCATTCTGGAGGACATCCTTTTAATTGCTTTTCAATTTAGTTCGTTAGGATGGCAGGGGGTCTTTCCCAACATCCATCTCAGTCAGCTTAGAGGATTCATAGACAATATAGTAGTTCAGTTTTGGAGTCTCCTTTAGCTTATACTTCCTATGTTAAAGTATTGAGACTTATGTTTCATTTTACTTATGTTTCATTTTGGCCAAGACATTTAATTAAGTTATTTTATGAGAATGCTTTTAATTATTTATCTGAGATCAGTATAGTCTTCCACTGAGTTAAGTAAGTCAGGTGAAGGGTTCCCTCAAGGCCATCAATAGTTGTGGGGTGCCAGCCACGTTCAGGGTGTAAGCTCTGGGCGTGACATCTGTCTCCTTTACGGAGTCAAAATGCTAATAATCTTTTATTAATACTTTATCACAAATTATTATTCTTGGTATAAAAGTGTTATAATATGCTTCCATGAGCATGATAACTCCTTTATTATTTATCATTTTAGCCTCAGGGGCTAAGGTAATTTTCATTAATTTATAATATATTCTATATATTATGACTATATTCCAAGTAGTATCATTACTATTTATTTTTTTAGTTTTAACATTTAATGTTAATGTATCAATTATGTTTGGATCATTAATATTTATTGAATAATTAGTATAACACTTAAAGTATACCGGGCCATTGGCAATGTTACTTTCTACTAATACTAATAAAGAATATAAAAATATAATAACCTATTGTCTCTTAACAAAAGACATTGGTACATCTGAATTCAATCTATATAATGGGTTTACTATTATTTGGACAAGTCCTATATGAAAAAAATTATATTTTTTCTTATAACTATTGATTTTGTTTGTTTCTAGCAGCTTAATAGTCTCAATATTTTTATTAATAGTATTAGTAGACTCAAAAGTTTTAATATCATAATTTTTCATGAAATCACGGTGTCTAGTGGGTGGTGTCATTTAAGTTAATGGAGAATCTAGGGGAGAAGAACACTATCCTTAGGCATAAATGTCTACCTTTAAGATTACTACCAAAATAATAAATTGTTTGTGCAGTAATTGTTGTTATTTTTCACTAACATTCTTTGATTTTATTCCTCTAATCTAACTGACGGGAAAACCCTCCGGGTCCGATTCTACCACACACAGAGTCTAAGCTAATTCAACGGAAAGTACAAGCTTGCCAATGTTTAAAACGGGAATTATCCATTTAACCCACTTCAAGGAATAAGACTAAGAACATAAGTTAAAGAAGAACAACAACCACCAAACTCCGAACTTACCACTCCGACCGAAACATAAGTTTCGACACTGTCCGCCCAAGGACTACGTGGAGACTTATCCGCTCCTAGTCATACCTTTCCCGGCCAACTTGGCTCTGATACCAATGGAGGGGACGGACCGAGTTACGGGAGAGAATCCTAAAAAACTGACAATTAATAAAAAATCATTACCTAATCAGGAACTGGAAAATTATAAATCTGAACCCGAAGAAACATCAAAGAATTAGAGTCTCTCACAAAATCTCTATATAAATTAAAAATTAGTACCTTTATGGTCATTAGACCGCAAGGCATCCATACCAGGACGTTGGGTAAAAATCTTATATTTCCCTACTTAAATTATACAGCAAAAGAAGAGAGTAATTTCCTAAAAAACGAAAATACTTTCAAAATAGAACTATTTTCACATCAAATAAAATTATTCGTTTTCTTCATTCTGCATATCCGGAAAGGAAGGTCTCTTGTAATAATTCTTTTTGATGGAATAATTAAAACCTAATTTATTAATTTCACTATCATTATCTTTTGACAATGTATTTATGGACTTGAATTTTAACTTTTAATTAATTATTCCTATAAGTTCATAAGTAATTTCAAGTTTCTCTTGAAAGTATGGAAATTTATGTTTGGGAAGTTTGTGATAGGTTATTTATCAACTCTTCATCACGATGGAAATCCGTCATTTCAAAAGAAGAATTTAAAAGAAGGCTCGAAGAAGCCTTATCAAATCTTGGAAAATCTACCAATCATGAAAAGATAATTGAATTATTAGACACTGCATCCTCAAATACCAGTGGAAAAAGTAATGAGGATATGTATCATCTTCAATAAAGACAAGAAAGTGCCAATCATATGTTAACATTTATTATGTCAACAAATAAGAAAATAGGTGGACCCCTCAGGAATAAAGTCAAAAGCTACAAAGTGAGGTAAATAACTAATAAATTTTTCTTTCCAATAATCATGATTGCAGTCTTTGCGTATCATAACTTGTTTTATAAAGACATTTATACCACCTAAAATCATCCAACTTTGGACAAGATAGATTAAATAATATTTCTAAACTTCTATCTTGAAAGAATTGAGGTTCACCTATAAAGTGTTAGCTATACTATAAATTAATTTGGCAGTGGCATCTTCTAGAGTTTGAGTTTCTATAGTTTGCCCTCCATGCTCAGTTTTAGTTATAGGGATAATAGTAGTTGCATTTTCTACCTTTTTCCTATTATCTTCAGTGAGGTAGTTGTCCCACCAATATTTTAATGTGTTATAAATCTGGCGGTAATTAATGTAGCAACTTGTTTATCGGATAGATTTTATATTCTATATGCCGTAATGGTCATACCCATTTCATGTAATTTATTATATATTTGATGTTCCGCGAGTCCATCAATATTTCATTCCGTAATCTCACTTCCAGAGTGTGAAGTATGAGATAAAAATTTGTTTTCTTCATACTGCATATCTGAAAAAAGGTCTGTTGTAATAAAAAAATTTTATGGAATAATAAAACGCTACTTTCATTACCGTTGGATTTACCGGCACATTAAAAAGTTGGTGGGATAATTATGGAGCCTCGGGGGCTTTATTGCCGGTACTCCTGGTCTCATTATTTTCCTGTAAAAATTCTCTTCTAAAAAAGTCGGGGAGAGAATTATTTTCTCCTTTTGTAAATTCTATTTCAAAATCAAAGTAAATAATATAGCTTGCCATATGGAAAATATTTTTTTAGAAACTAGATTTTTAAGATCTTTTTCCAAAACATCTTTGGCTGCTTTGCAGTAGATCCTTCATAAAAATTCTTTACTTATTAAATCATCCTGAAATTTTGTATTACATAGTACTATAGCCAAAATTTCCTTTTTAATATAATTATAATTCTTTTGAGTATCATTCCAAACTCTTGAAGTAATCTCACTAATTCTTCAGTGGTGTCACAACCAAGGAGCACCCCTTATAAGTAACATGTCGTACTTGACCTCTCAGAGGTCTTATACAAGCCATAGTTATCATTCATCACATTGTCATAGGTAAATTTACCGGAAAATATAAAACTTTCTTAGCACATCATATTCTAGAACATCACTTTCATATATAAGAAATATCATAATACATAGTTAAAGACTCTAGTCTCTTTTTGCCATCCTATACTCAACATCATTAGAGTACTTTAGGGACACGACCCTTACAATATATATCATAAGTACAATATTAAGAGACTTTACAGTAAACCATAAATAGGAAATCCTTGGACATAAGGATCCCCTTTCTTGAGCTTGGGAATTCACATATCAAGCTCCTCATCATTAAGAGAAATCCCTTACACATCCATAGCCTACACTTTGTGTAAAAAGGTAGAGAAGAACGGAATTAGTACAAGAATGCACTAAGTATGACAACCATGAAAAAACATGCATTTAAAAGGGACATTTTACCTTAAATCATGCATTATGCCTTTTTGAGAAATCTTCATAAAACTTGATGTATTAAGCATCATACGACTTACATACTTCATTTAGGCATATATCATAGTCATAATATCACATAAAATCACACATAGCATTTAAGTCACAATTTACCTCATTTTACAGTAAGCATACTAACGTTACATTGAGTACAATTCTCTCTTACAGTGAATCCTTTTCTTCTTAATTCCTTATCCTCCCAAGTAACCCTCTAGTGATACTTGGTGCAATGCATCACCTTAAGGCCACAAGGAAAATATACATACAACCTACATAGTCCAACATATACATTCACATAAGACCTTTTCATCGTAACAAGGCACATGTTTCACATTACACTTAGCATAAGACTTCACTCACAATCCTAATCTAAGTCTACTACTGCAATGTACATGTGAAGCCACATAACCTCACACATACTTAGTAAACCTATCATAAGACCATAAGCATCATAACATTCACTTCATACATTTACATGTCAATCATAGACAACGTCATTCATGCCAAGCAAGACCTTCATCGTATAGTCATTAAGACCAACTTTATGTACATAAAGACAAGACCACTTCATATGGATCCATGCAATGCATTTTATCACAACAAGTAGACAACACTACAATGTCATGCATAATGAACATAAACATAGTCAAATACATTTAGAATACCTTCCTAGGACTTCCTTTAAGAGCTATTTGTGCAATGCATAGGTAAGTTCATTACTCTCACCTATTTTAAGCAACTTCCCTTAGGTCACCCTAGTTAGAGTCCTAGTCATTTACTTCCATTATCCATTTTACTTTAGGGAAACTATAGCCTTACCGACACTAAGAACATGGGTGCTGAACATGGATTTTGGTTTTGTAGAGATTTACACCAATGGAAGGTGCTCTACTTAGCCAAAGTAGAACATTAACACATGCTAGCATACTAAGTGATAACACTTGCTAGATCCAATGTGGCAAGCATAGTTTATGGAACTTGGAGGTACATGAAACACTCTTAATGCCAAATGGGGCATTGTAGTTATCCACTATGGAAACATCACTCTATGCCCATTGGTGAGGCTAACCACCTCATGAGGACTATGGTGACCTACCTTCCTTAAATGGGAAGAGACACCCCTCATCTTCAAATTCACTCGGTGCTAAACTAAATTCCCTTTTATTGAAAACCCTTTTATTACATTACTTTATAAAACATTAGGCCTTAGGAGATTCAATCCCCATATGCTTAGCTCATAGGTTATAGATGAGAAGTCCTTTCATCAACCTATATCATGTGAGAAACCCTTTCACATGGACATAGCATATTGAAACACCTATATAGTTTAGGGTACACTTGAGCACATCTTTCAAGGCCCCTCCATTGACTAGATCATCATACATGTGTGTTTGTATAATTATATGTGAGCAAACCTTTCACATAACACATTTAGACCACACATATTCATACTTCATTTCATTTATGCATAAGTGTACAAGTGTAACTATATGAGCAATCCTTTCATATAAACACATTTAGACACTAGGCATAATCATACTTCATCATACCATATACTTCGCATTATAGCATATAAGACATGTTCATAACATACTCATGCATTCATATTCATGTACATAGAAGACCAAGCCTAGGGACTATCCTATAAAGTCACACATGTGCAATGCATAGACAAGGTTCCATACCCTTTCCTAGTACACCTATCAAGTCATCCTAGTGAATGATACATCACATAACCTCCTAGAGGGATAACATAGCGTAAGACACATTTATTCAAGACTTACAATGTCATTACAGTAAGCTCTAGTCATTATGCTTCTATTTTAACTTTACTTCACATATAACATTATAAGACCTCATCATAGGCAGTACTTATACATAAACTTAACATAACCATTTACATGCTCATA
Organism: Solanum sitiens; assembly: GCA_016801875.1. Taxonomy (NCBI): domain Eukaryota; kingdom Viridiplantae; phylum Streptophyta; class Magnoliopsida; order Solanales; family Solanaceae; genus Solanum; species Solanum sitiens. Next base: position 483,986 of record JABWTJ010000276.1, read on the forward strand.
ACATTATCCATACAACCTAGATCATAGCTAGAATACGAAACTAGGCATAGGCTTCACATTGGGTGATCATTACCATCACACATTCATAATGCAACTTCCTTCAAGGCCATGTTCACGTCACATATATATATTGGCAATAAAGTAAACACCACCACGATAAGTGGACCATACCACACAATGCCATACAAGGTTTCATCAACTACAACTCTATAAGAAAGTAAAGGAGATATGCAATCTTAACAATTTCTCATCATTTGTTCATCATTGATCAATACTCGTTTTTCATCAACATTTCAAGTACAGGGCAGTAGCTAATTATACTTTAACTTAGGATAAATCATACATAAGACACTACAAGATCATGCTACTAACAAGTACATTACATCACCAATACACTAGAATTAGAGGAATGTAGAACTCCCTTGCTTTGGTCATCCATGATCTATACACATGATTCATCAATAATAGCAATATAAGGAAGTAGGTACAAGTATCTTCACATAACGAAATCCTACATTCATGCACTATATAGGCGAGATTACAGTGAATATCATGATTTAACAATCAATTGGAAATAGAGATCCATATTGGACCAACAATACATAATTCATCATTACATGATATCATAGGCAGTAGCTAACTATCAATTTAACATAATTGAATCACATAACAATAAAGCTAGAATCAAGATCACAAGATACTACATTATAGACTAGCCTTATTCAAATCTTCAAATATTGATCCACATGTATCACGCATCAACAATTCATAATAAATACACATACTAGGCAGTAGATATAAGCATATTAACATCATTTAAACACAATTAGATTTACATAATATCAAAATCACAAAGCCCATACATGGCTAAAAGAAGACTTTGAAGAGAGAATGGGTTCATCATGCAATTGAATGAATTTCACATTACAATCAACATATAAACATCAATTAATCATGAGGAAGCATTTAAAAACATTTTGAGAAAGAAACCATGGCTAGATTGAAGAAGGAGAAGTTTGATCATATTTTCTCTTTGAAAACATTTAGAAGAACTCTCTAGATGGAAGATTAACAAGAGATGAAGGATCACCATACCTCATTGTAGAATAAAACCACTGAAAATTGATGAAGAACCCATGTCCATCCAAGCTCCAAGCTGTTCTTGAGCTTCACCTACAATGGAGGTTTCTAAAGAGTATATTTTGGTAGAGGGAAGTCTAATTTTCAATTGAGGATTGGCAATGGGCTATTCACATTTTTGATCAACTAAATACACCCAAAAATAACCAAATAAACCAACTAGGTTCAGGTTAGCACGTGGGGTGAATTTTCCATTCACCCCATTAATGAACTAGCGTGCATGGCAATTGTTGCAGGCAGCATCGACGAGAGCAGTCGACGGGGTGTCATCCGGTCGACGATCCGTCTTGTTGCTCCATCATTTGAGAATGAAAATCCATCCTGGGGGATGAGCTCACACTTCTAAGTGTTGAGCGACGCCTCCCATCGACGGGGCGTCCATTGAGATACGGGGCGTGGATTGAGGGCTCGTCGATTGACACTGCCAAGGCAGTGTCTCAACAACCTTTGGAACCTCCTAGAGGGTGTCTTGCGGGGACCTTGGGGAGTCGTACCCGGACGTCTCCAACGTATATATATAACTTAACATGTCAAGGACATTACACATCATTTTTAAACAAAATACACAGTCGTAACCCATCAAAATATTCTAGGCACACTCAAGCCACACATCCACGTCTCAAGGGCTAACTTTCAAATGTCTTGGACGTTTACCCTCTAAACGTCCTGAAAATAAAAATACTGCCTATAAACATCATTATTACTCATATAAGGACTTCATAAGCCAATGAAATACATATAAGCATGTAACATTCCAGAAAATGTACTTGTCTAGTGAAGAGTCCATTAGGTTTTAAGAATATGTATTGGTGTACATAGGCATCCCAATGCCCAATATTGAGTAACATTGGGCATGTTAGAGAATATTTGCTTGAGGCTGTTAGCCAATTTCTATGTATTAACAAGTAACCTAAAATACACTTTGATGTTCAAATGCTCCAATCCAAGATTGTTTAGGAATTGTACCTGCAATGAAGACCCTAAGCTAAAATTCTTATTTTCTTCGCTTACACACATTAGGTACGAGGCATCCAAGTGTCAAGCCTAGGTACCATAGCATATGATAATTTAAAATGATCATGAAGATTAAGCTGTGCCCAAGGACATAGTGAGGATTCTTGGGACAAGAAGTGAACTTTCCAAGTGCAACTACAGAGTGCATGGTTAGGAAAGTGCACGATAACACATATGCAAGCACATGTTCTACCGGCCGAGAGACCAAGCGCCCAAGCCCAACAATTTCAGTTAGGGCTGTTAGGGGACCGACACGAGTCGGGTCAAGCCACGTGGGGCCGAGCTTCCTAACCAATCCTAGGATCTAACTAACTTACCAAACTAGCTAACTAACCTAGAAATAACTAAAATGAACTAACTAGTGTGCCCGAAATCCTAAGACCTAACCGGGTAACACTAGCCGAGTAGCTAACTAAAAAAACATCCTAGTACCTAACCTAGGATGGTCCAAAGGGGTTGGTTATGGTCCCAGTGACTTGGGGGTACTTTAGTAATTACCCTAGGTCACTTAATTAATTAAATTAGCAAATTAATTAATTAATATAAATTCATGGTCAAACCCGAGACCCTTAGCAAATTTTCAGAATTTGGCTAAGTCAAATGCTCTCCTATTTTTAGTCAATTTAGGATGGGCATTTTGGTAATTAGATAATTGATTTATTTAATTAAGTTAATTAGCCTAAGTTGAATTAGTAAATATTCAGTTCCTAAGACATAGACTCACGTTTATCCAGTAGAAACTCACGACTGAAAAACAGTGAACAAACGTAAGAAAAAAAATAAAAAAATACTATCGGTTCTCCTTAGGCGATTTCAAGGCAATTCTTCAAGATTTTCGTGCAAAGTACAGGGTGATCTTCGTAGATTCAATTCTACAGTAAGGTATGGGTTTCTCTCTTGGATTCCTTTCCCCAGGAGGCTTTTCAAACGTTTTGAATTCAAGAAAATCGAAACTAGGGTTGTTCCCAATGAAATTGTCGAATGTTCATCTCCCTAGTTCTCCCTATTTCCGATTCTACTAGTATTTATAATGAAAATATCGAGCATTTTGTTGGTATGTGGTGCTAACTGATCATTATGTGTAGGTTTCTGTGATTTGATAATGTTGAATGAGACCTATAGGTTAGATCCGTATGATTAGAGTATCATTTACATGAGATAAGAAATGTTTTAATGCCTAATTGTCTTCGAGAAGATAAAATTGTTATAAGTCGTTTATGAAATTCAGTTTACTGTTGAAAGGAATGAAGGTTTCGATTACTGTGTGTATTTACAGTAGATATGTTTGTAAGTGTTTGGAATGCAATGTTTCCAAGAAGATATAAGAATGAGAATCAAAGCTAGTTAATGAATCTTCAATGCCAAATCAACTTTTTAGCTTGGCCAAACTAAGCACCGAATTGTTCTTATAAGCTAATCAAAGGTTAAAAGCTGGCTTGCTTAAAATGATGAGAGTACTATAGTATATACATGAAGTTAATTGACTTGAATAGTGATAATATCATGACAAGTGTTTAGTGAAAGTTTTGTTTATGCCAATAAATTGGCCATCAATATTATTTTCAAAATATGTAATAGAATTGGCCAATGACTAAGTCATACCAATCTTATATGGCCAATGTAAATTATGATGTTTCTTGTAAGGCCAAATACATGTTAAAGATTTACTTGACAAGATGTAACTCAATGAACTCATAACCTAGGGTATGCCAATGATTGGGACAAGTCCCAACATACCCTATCTAAATGAACTTGTGAACATAGTTGTCACATCCGGGGAGCACCCCCTAGAAGTAACATGGCGTACTTGACCTCTCGGAGGTATTATACAAGCCCATAGTTATCATTCATCGCATTGTCATAGTAAATTTAGCGGAAAATTTAAAACTTTTTATAGCACATCATATGCTAGAAACTTCATGTCATAGATATATAAAACATAAGTCATAATACATATATTGACCTTAAGTCTCTTTGCCAACTTAGACTCAACAACATTAGAGTACATTAGGGACACGGACCATAAGACACATTACATAACTATACAATATTTAAAGACTTTACATTAAAGACATAAGTAGGAGATCCTTGAACTTAAGGATTCCTTTCATTGATCTTGGGAATCATCTATCAAGCTCTTCACCATTCAAGACATCCTTTAAGCATCCATAACCTACACTTTGTGTAAAAAGTAGAGAAGAATGGGATTAGCACAAGAATGTACTAAGTATGGCAACCATGCAAAAACATGCATTAAAAAGGGACATTTTCTTTGAAATCATACTCCATGCCATTTTGAGTAAATCATCATAAAACCCTTATACAATATCATTTATATCATTCACATACTTCATAGAAACATAATCAAAGGCCAAACATCATAAAAAAGTACATATAGAATTTAAGTCCCATTTGAGGTCACTTTACAGTGAACTCATTCTCCTTAACAGTGAGCTTTATTTCCTTTTATTCATTAACTTCCTACGTAACCCTCTAGTGATACTTGGTGCAATGCATCACCTTAAGGTCACAAGGAAACATACATATACTTACACAAGTCAAAACATATCCCCATAGAAGTATATCCCATTACAAGACACATTCAAGTCAAGCATATATGACATTACAGTAAGCTACATCAACTTGCACATACTTTTACTTCTTTTCATATTCATCAAATTAAGACATTGTTCATGACCCCAATCTTAGCCTACTAGTTCAATGTAAATGTGAAGTCCCATAACCACACAAAAACTTAGTAAACTCTTCATGAGACCATAAACCTTAACATTCAATTCATACATCAATATAACAAGTAAAGACAGTTTCATTCATATCAATACAAGACCTTCATCCTATAGTCATTTAGACCAACATAGTGCACATAAGAATAGATCATATCACATAGATTCATACCATGCACATCTTCATAACAAGTAGACGACTTCTACAATAGCATGCGTAAAGACATAATCATAATCATACATATTAGGTCACCTTCCTAGGACTTCCTAAGTAGCCACTAGTGCAATGTCTATATGGGTTCATTACTTCCACCTATACTAAGTAACTTACCTTAAGTCCTCCTAGTTAGGACCCTATTCATTTACTTCCATTGTCCATTTTACATTAGGGAAACTACAGCCTTAACCGACACTAAGACCATGGTTGCTAAACATGAAATTTTGTGTTGTAGAGCCTTACACCAAGGGAAGGTGTTCCTACCTATCCAAGGTAGAACATTAACACATGCTAGCATATTAGGTGATATCACTTGCTAGAAACTATGTGGCAAGCATAGTTTATGGAACTTGGGGGCAATCATGGAAATATCACTCTACACCCATTTTGGGTTATGAGGCTCTCCACCCCATGAGGACCGTAGTGAACAATACCTCCCCTATTTGGTAAAGTGTCACTCCCTCACATGAGGACCATAGTGAGACCCACCTTCTCTATGTTGGAAAGTGTCCCCTCCTCATCTACAAGTTCACTCGGTGCTAAGCTAAGTTTCCTTTATTGAAAAAACCTTTATTTTCATTTCTTTATAAAACATAAGTTTAGGAGAGTCATCCGCTCATATCCTTAACTTATAGGTCATAGATGAATGTTCATCAACCTAATTCTGTGAGAAACACTTTCACATGGACATAGCATATGTATTAGCACTATCTAGTTAAGGATACACTTGAGAACACCTTTCAAGGCTCCTCTATTGACTAGATCATCATTCATGTGTGTGTGTACATATAGGTGAGCAAACCTTTCACATAACACATTAAGACCACACATGAACATACATTCATATTTATCCACATAGAAACCAAACCTAGGAACTATCCTATCAAGGTACTCATGTGCAATGCATGGAAAAGGTCCCATACCGTTGACCATATTAGTACACCTATCAAGTCATCCTAGTATGGAAATACATAACATACTTCATATACATATACTTTACATGCATAGTAGTAGACATTAGTGAATATGAGAACTACCTTTCATTTAGACACCATACACCTTTACTACTTTCAAGCATGCATGAAGTGTGAGTTTGATTGTGTGTGTACATTGGTCCACATGATCACATAATTACTGTCAACAACTCATTGAGGCAGCCACCCTCTTAGACCACATTACACTTTCAAGAATAGACCACACAACACAAATTAGCTATTCACACATTCACATAGGGGTACATGGTTAGGGGTCATCAATCTTTAATAAATCATTAATGGCAGCACCTACTCATGATCTTAACTTATCCACTAACATGCTCATAACATTAGTAACATAACCTAGATTCACAACTATAATCGAAGATTAGGCACAAGTTACACATAAGGTGATCATCATAACCACTCATTCATACAATCATCGATTTGCCTTCAAGGCCATGGTCAACACATATATAATGACATAAAGTAAACACCGCCACCATAAGTGGACCATACCACACAATGCCATACACGACTTCATCAACATTATTATAGAAGAATAGAAAAGTAGAAGAGTAGAACAGTTCTTACCAATCCTTTAGCCTTTGGTCATCATTGACCTTTACTACTCTTTCATATATAAATCAAGTATAGGTCAGTAACTTAAGTTCGATAATCATACATGAATTCAATTATAAGCTTCTACAAGGTCATACTACAACTAGCACAACACCTTAGCATACTAGAAGGAAGAAGAACATAAACCATTAGCCAATTTCACTTACATGGATTCTAGATAATATTTCATCAATAATATCAATCTAAGGCAGCATATAATCATACATTTAATCATAATGAAATCATGCTTAAAGCACTTCAAGATCAAGCTTCCAACATAGGTATTAGACTTGTTAATTTGCTAGAATAGAGAGGAATTAACCAACACTATTGACTCTCTAAGGCCTTGATCATCAATAATATTTTAACAATAATGTACATGCTAGGTAGCAGCTAAATAGATCACTTCATAAAAGGAATCATGCTTCATCCATCCACAATTCGAGAACACATCATATACATATTATTATCAACCGATAGACTAGAAGAGACTAGATCAATTCATGCCAATTCATCCTTACTTTAATCATACGAGATTCCTATCCATAATTCAATCATGATATTAACCTAAACCAATGGATACAAACAACTTAACCTTATTCAAGTCTTACAACAATCTTCACAAAACCAACTTTACAGTGAATGCATAGATCATATAGTAGTCATGTTGAATTCTTCATACATTGATCCATATGGATCCTTCCACGTCAATTCAACATTAATTCATGTAAATAACAGTAGATATAACCACTTCAACGTAATAGAATCACAACTCAATAGATAACAATTCAAGATCACAAAGCCATACATAGACTAAAATCGAGTTTGTGAGAGAGCGTGGGTTCTTCATGCAATTGGATTGAAAACCACGTCCAAATCAGTAGATAATCATCAATACATTCATATAATGCCTTTTAAATCAATTTAATAAAGAACTCATGGAAGATTGAAGAAGAAGATGTTTGATCATATTTTTCTCTTCTGAAACTTTGAGATTTAGCTCTCTAGATGGAAGGATAACTAGAGATGAAGATCACCATACCTTTATCTACAGAAAGACCTCTAAAAATTTGTGAAGAAATCATGTCATTCCAAGCTCCAAGCTGTTCTTGACCTTCAACAACAATGGAGGGGAGATGATTTTTGGAGGAAAAGATTTCTTACGTGTGTATGGGATTGGGAATGGGAGGTTCACGTGTTTGATTACTTATATACACCCACAATTAGGTAAATAACTCAATTAAGGTTGGTTTAGGATGTGGGGTGAATTCCCCATTCAACCCTTTAATGAAACAGTACGCAGGAACAGATTGCAGGCCACCATCGACGGAGCCATCTACTGGTCGTAGGTCAGTCGACGGGCCGTGCATTGGCTTCTGTCGATTGGTCCTTGGCCAATTTTTGTCTTGAGACCTGACCAAGATAAGTACCAATCAACTATACCTCACCTACGGGCCGTTGGTTGACCAACTGGCCGTCGTTTGGTCCGTCCATTGACACTGTCAAGACAGTGTCTCGGCCAGCCTTGTGTCGTTCTTGTGGGCTCTTTTGCGGGGCCCTTTTGAAGTTGTACCTGGACTTTTCCAACGTAAATACAACCCTTAACAAGTTTAGACATTATACATATGTTTCACCCAAAAAAAAAACTACAACACATCCAAACATGCAAGGCCCCATCAAGACGTACAGGAATCTCTCAAGGGCTAACTTTCGAACGTCTTGGATGTTCTTGGAAGTTTGACCTCCAAACTTATCAAAACCTCATATAATACCATTTAACATCATCATAACTCATTTTAAGACTCTTTAGTCTCATTTCATATAGTTTTAAGCATGCATAGACATAGGAGGCACATAGGTGACTAGTCGTCGAACGCTTTGGTCAACCCTTGATGTTTGACTTCCAAATCACCTCAAACTTTGCACACTGACTCTTAAGCATATTATGATACATTTTAGGACCTTATAAACTTAATACAAACATGTTAGGCTCTATACACCCTAACTCATTTTGGGGTCTTACAATATCCCCCAAATGGGAACATTCATCCTCGAATGACACTTAGAACATTTCAATCACAACAAGGACTTCAATGCATCATAGAGTAGTTCATCATATTCATAACATCAACACATAGAAGTTAATGCACTAAACTTACAAGGAACACTACTTAACATCATTTAGCACTCAATGCACACAAGCAAGCTAAACTTTAATTCACTCACTCCTTAATGCATCAATTACAAGGCTCTTATCATGTTCATAGGAGGAACATCCTTCTCCTAATCATAACCTTGTCATTACAATCCATTTATTAGGATTTCATCATACACCCTTCTTTTAATCATGCTAAGGCAGATTCCACATCACTTAAAAGTAAGTAGGCACTCATGCTTCAATGCACATAGACTTGAGTTAATTGAATCAACAAGGGCCTTTATTAGTTACCCCTAGTGCCATGAAGGTCACACTCAACCATACCATGCTTAGTAGTGTACATGGAAGAATGTCCTTCTCCTCAACACACTTACATGTATCATGAGCTCATACTCAAGCAAATGCACAAAGGCCACCTTTACTGTAATATGAGAATTTCACAACTTTTCAAATAAAGACATCTTCATGATTTCTTCCTAGTGAAGTCTAAATGGTAGATCACACCAAATGCATCACAAAAATTAGGAAGCCACTTCACATAATGTCAATTTATAACATAGTACTGACCTTCACAGTAAGCATCATTTGGCAAAATTAATACAAATCATAGTCACTTACATGAATACTAAGCTAAACATGCTTTCACTTTTCAAGAGTGAGCCTGCAATAATGATATCCCGACCATACAAGTCACATAGTTTTCAAGAGACTCCACATATTTCATTTTAAAGAGACTCTACTTTTCATTATAAGGCTAAACCTCACATATCACTAGTGACTAAAACCAAGTTTCCTACTTTATCTCATGAAGTCAAGTCTACCATTAGCATGTTAGGATGTACAATACACATGAGAAAACATGTATTTCATCAAAATTTCCATTCATGCACCTTGGAATCTTAAAAATATACATAAGGTAATGTCAATGAATACATACCAAACATATAAAGTTCATGCAATTCACACTTTATGTAAGACTCTATTCATGAACAAGCTCATCAAGACTTCATTAAATTCAAGATCAAGAACAAATAGAAGGTCAAGGTAGACAATACCTATAACCTTACTATTCCATCACCATCCCCCACTTAGGGTAAACCCAATTAAGAGCAACTTAACCCAAATTTAAGAGGATCTTAACTTAACAACATTCATATTTCAACAATTACAAGTGATGACTACTTAGAAGGAATTTACAGTAAGTCAACATAGTAACACCAAGGTATTCTAAACCTTATCATTTTAGGCAAATCATCCTCAATCATCAAGTTAGATCATACCATTCAACCACATAAGGTTTTCATACAATAAAATAGACACCAACGGTCATTCAATATTAGGGGAAGAAAACAAGGAGAGTTAGCCATCAAATTTCTTCTTTTGCCTAGAACATTACAGTAAGGTGACTTCTAGATCACTAAAAACCACATCATTACCCTACCAAATCATGCATACTACCTTTACACTTAGGATCAATTATATACAAAGGACTCCAATCCATACTAGGTAATCATGAATGTCACACATCCCAACTAAGGTAACATCGAAACATCATGCATATATTCAAAGGGACATATTCAACACTTTACGCACATATTCCTAGTGTTGCATACTTTAATAGGTAGTCACTAAAAATTTTAAGTTCAAATCATAATAGTAAGCTATCAACATATAAAACCATATATTAACACATCATTCCAAAAGAACTCATGTCCACCATAAAAACTTCTAGCATGCTTTAACCATATTATGGCACGCATTCTTCAACATAACATGCTATTTCACATAAGTCTCATACATAGCCATAAATGGCATCATATCATCAAGACATGTCAAAATTCACCTTCAAACATACTCATTCAATCATAAAACCAAGTTAATCATTAACTCACCTTTTCTCTCTCAAGCATAGAGATACAATCTCATCGAATCAATCACATCTAAAAGACCACCGGACAAGAAAACATAAGAAAGAGACCTTATAGATTTAAGTTCTATGGCACGATATGAGAATGATGAAGAAGGGAAACTCTATCGTCCTATAGCCTCCCGTATCATTTGATGTGTCGCGACTCACCACCAATGCTATGAGACTCTACTAGACATGGCAATATGAGACTTTTAGAACCTAAAACCACTTTGTAAACCTCATGCTCTGATACCACATTTGTCACATTCGGGGAGCAACCCCTAGAAGTAACATGGCGTACTTGACCTCTTGGAGGTCTTATACAAGCCCATAGTTATCATTCATCGCTTTGACATAGTAAATTTAGTGGAAAATTTAAAACTTTTCATAGCACATCATATACTAGAAACTTCATCTCATATATAGATAAAACATAAGTCATAATACATATATAGACCTTAAGTCTCTTTGCCAACTAAGACTCAACAACATTAGAGTACATTAGGGACACGGCCCATAAGACACATTACATAACTATACAATATTTAAAGACTTTACATTAAAGATATAAGTAGGAGATCCTTGAACATAAGGATTCCTTTCATTGAGCTTGAGAATCATCTATCAAGCTCTTCACCATTCAAGACACCCTTTAAGCATCCATAACCTACACTTTGTGTAAAAAGTAGAGAATAATGGGATTAGCACAAGAATGTACTAAGTATGGCAACCATGAAAAACATGCATTAAAAAGGGACATTTTCTTTGAAATCATACTTCATGCCATTTTGAGTAAATCATCAATAAACCCTTATACAATAGAATGTATATCATTCACATACTTCATAGAAACATAATAAAAGGCCAAACATCTTAGAAAAGTATATATAGATTTTAAGTCCCATTTGAGGTCACTTTATAGTGAACTCATTCTCCTTAACAGTGAGCATTATATCCTTTTATTCATTAACTTCCTAAGTAACCCTCTAGTGATACTTGGTGCAATGCATCACCTTAAGATCACATGAAAACATACATATTCTTACACAAGTCAACACATATCCCCATAGAAGTATAGCCCATTACAAGACACATTCAAGTCAAGCATATATGACTTTACAGTAAGCTACATCAACTTGCACATACTTTTACTTCATTTCATATTCATCACTATAAGACTTTGTTCATGACCCAAATCTTATCCTACTAGTGCAATGTACATGTGAAGCCCCATAACAACACACATACTTAGTAAACTCTTCATGAGACCATAAACCTTAACATTCAATTCATACATCAATTTAACAAGTAAAGTAAACTTCATTCATGTCAATACAAGACCTTCATCCTATAGTCATTTAGACCAACATAGTGCACATAGGGATAGATCATATCATATAGATTCATACCATGCACATCTTCATAACAAGCAGACCACTACTACAATATCATGCATAAATACATAATCATAATCATACACATTAGGTCACCTTCCTAGGAATTCATAAGGATCGACTTGTGCAATGTCTATATGGGTTCATTACTTCCACCTATACTAAGTAACTTACCTTAAGTCCTCCTAGTTAGGATCCTATTCATTTACTTCCATTGTCCAATTTACATTAGGGAAACTATAGCCTTAACCGACACTAAGACCATGGGTGCTAAACATGGAATTTTGTGTTGTAGAGCCTTACACCAAGGGAAGGTGTTCCTACCTAGCCAAGGTAGAACATTAACACATGCTAGCATATTAGGTGATATCACTTGCTAGATCCTATGTGGCAAGCATAGTTTATGGAACTTGGGGGCAATCATGGAAATATCACTCTACACCCATTTTGGGTTATGAGGCTATCCACCCCGTGAGGACCGTAGTGAACCCTACCTCCCCTATTTGGGAAAGTGTCACTCCCTCACATGAGGACCGTAGTGAACCCTACCTTCCCTATGTTAGAAAGTGTCACCCCCTCATCTACAAGTTCACTCGGTGCTGAGCTAAGTTCCCTTTATTGAAAAAGCCTTTATTTTCATTTCTTTATAAAACATAGGTTTAGGAGAGTCATCCCCTCATATGCTTAACTTATAGGTCATAGATGAAAGTTCATGAACCTAATTCATGTGAGAAACCCTTTCACATGGACGTAGCATATGTATTAGCACTATCTAGTTAAGGATACACTTGAGAAAACCTTTCAAGGATCCTCTATTGACTAGATCATCATTCATCTATGTGCGTGTGTACATATATGTGAGCAAACCTTTCACATAACACATTAAGACCACACATGTCCATACATTCATATTCATGCACATATAAACCAAACCTAGGAACTATCCTATCAAGGTACACATGTGCAACGCATAGACAAGGTCCTATACCCTTGCTCATACTAGTGTACACCTATTAAGTCATCCTTGTAAGGAAATGCATAACATACTTCACATACATATACTTCACATGCATACTAGTAGACACTAGTGAATATGAGAACTACCTTTTATTTAGACACCATAAACCTTTACTACTTTCAAGCATGCATGAAGTGTGAGTGTGATTGTGTGTGTACATATGAGACAAGACAACTTCATAGTATACTTTAAGACTCCTACCATTAGCTATAACACATTCACGTAGAGGTACATTGGTAGGGGTCATCAATCTTTAATAAATCATTAATGGCAGCACCTACACATGATCTTAACTTAGCCACTTACATGCTCATAACATTAGTAACATAACCTAGATTAACAACTATAATCGAAGACTAGGCACAAGTTACACATAAGGTGATCATCATAACCACTCATTCATATAATACATAATTTGCCTTCAAGGACATGGTCAACACATATATAATGACATAAAGTAAACACCGCCACCATAAGTGGACCATACCACACAATGCCATACACGGCTTCATAAACATTATTATAGAAGTATAGAAAAGTAGAAGAGTAGAACAATTCTTACCAATCCTTTAGCCTTTGGTCATCTTTGACCTTTAATACTCTTTCATAGATAAATCAAGTATAGGTCAGTAACATAAGTTCCATAATCATACATGAATTCAATTACAAGCAACTACAAGGTCATACTACAACTAGACAACACCTTAGCATATTTGAAGGTAGAAGAACATAAACTATTAGCCAATTTCGCTTACATGGACTATAGATCATATTTCATCAATAATATCAATCTAAGGCAGTAGCTAATCATACACTTAATCATAATGAAATCATGCTTAAAGCACTTCAAGATCAAGCTTCCAACATACGCATTAGACTTGTTAATTCGCTAGAATAGAGAGGAATTAACCAACACTATTGACTCTCTAAATCCTTGATCATCAATCATATTTTAACAATAATGTACATGCTAGGCAGAAGCTAAATAGATCACTACATCAAAGGAATCATGCTTCATCTATCCACAATTCGAGATCACATCATATACATAGTATTATCAATTGATAGACTAGAAGAGACTAGATCAATTCGTGCCAATTCTTCCTTACTTTAACCATACGATATTCCTATCCATAATTAAATCATGATATTAACCTAAAACAGTGGCTACAAACAACTTAACCTGATTCAAGTCTTACAACAATCTTCACAAAACCAACTTTATAGTGAATGCATAGTTCATATAGTAGTCATGTTGAATTCTTCATACATATGGATCCTTTCACGTCAATTCAACATTAATTCATGTAAATAACAGTAGATATAACCACTTCAACGTAATAGAATCACAATTCAATAGATAGCAAATCAAGACCACAAAGCCATACATAGACTAAAATTGAGTTTGTGAGAGAGCATGGGTTCATCATTCAATTGGATTGAAAACCACATCCAAATAAGTAGAAAATCATCAATACATTCATATTATTCCTTTTAAATCAATTTAAGAAAGAACCCATGGCCGATTGAAGAAGAAGTTGTTTGATCATATTTTTCTCTTTTGAAACTTTGAGATTTAACTCTCAAGATGGAAGGATAACTAGAGATGAAGATCACCATACCTTTATCTACATGAATACCTCTAAAACATAGTGAAGAAATCATGCCATTCAAAGGTCCAAGTTGTTCTTGAGCTTCAACAACAATGGAGGTTTCTAGGGAGAAGATTTTTTGGAGGGAAAGATTTCTTACGTGTGTATAGGATTGAGAATGGGAGGTTCACGTGTTTGATGACTTATATACACTCAAAATTAGTTAAATAACTCAATTAGAATTGGTTTAGGATGTGGGGTAAATTTCCCATTCACCCCTTTAATGAAACAGTACGCAGGCATAGATTGCAGGCCACCATCGACGGAGCCATCTACTAGCCATAGGTCAGTTGACTGGCCATGCATTGGCTTCTGCCGATTGGTCCTTTGCCAATTTTTGGATTGAGACCTGACAAATCTAAGTACCAATGGACGATACCTCACCTACGGGCTGTTGGTTGACAACCTGGCCGTCGATTAACGCTGCTAAGGGAGTGTCTCAGCCAGCCTTGGGTCCTTCTTGTGGGCCCTTTTGCGGGGCCTTTTTGAAGTTGTACCTAGACGTTTCCAACGTAAATACAACCCTTAACAAGTTTTAGACATTCCACATAAGTTTCACCCAAAAAAACACATCTACAACATGTCCAAACATGCATGGACCCATCAAGACCTACATGAATGTCTCATGGGCTAACTTTCAAACGTCTTGGACGCTCTTGGACGTTCGACCTCCAAACTTATAGAAACTTCATGTAATACCATTTAACATCATTATAACTCATTTTAAGTTTCTTTACGCTCATTTCATACATTATTAAGCATGCATAGACATAGGAGGCACATAGGTGACTAGTCGTCGAACGCTTTGGTAGACCCTTGATGTTTGACTTCCAAATCACCTCAAAATTTGCAGATTGCCTCTTAACTATATTATGAGCCATTTTAGGACCTTAGAACCTTAATACAAACATGTTAGTCTCTAGACACCGTAACTCATTTTGGGGGTCTTACAATAGTAGCACATTGAATAAGTCCTTACAACTTTCATAAAGAATGGTACAAGACTACCATATAACATTGAAAAAGATAAGGTGAGTAATGAAATAACTAAAACCTTACGAGTTATGAAATTGACCTAGAATGGGGTGTTAAAATAAGTGAGACAAGTCTCACTTGCACCTAAACAATAATGTTAAAGATACTCACACAAAAGGGTGTTAGAAATCATGAGATGAGTCTCATTCACACCATGATGATAATGTAAGGTTGAAGTTCACATTCATCAAGTATAGAAAGGGATGAAAAGTCATCCATTGAGCTAAGCATACCTCACACTAGAATCAAGCTTCCATAGTATATGAGTCAACTCTAAAGGTTGTAAAGTATAATAAATTGAGCTAAGCATCGATAGACTAGTAATGAGCTTGTGAAAGCACATGTAAGCCTCATGAGATGAGACTACCACCAAGGTGGATAAGGGTCTCCAAATTCTCCTAGTCTTTGAACTATGTCACCAGAATAAGCTACTACCTAGTGGATCCACCTAAGAAAGCTAAGAAGTATTCGGTTTCACTTTGGCCGGTGAACCACCTCTTTTAGGTGTGGGTCAGACACTGGATTTCATATTAGCTCACATGATCTATGACAGTTAAATGTTAAAGATTTCTTTAAGAAAATAAGAAAGAAAGAAAGACAGAAAGAACTAGGAAGATGAGGGGTGTTCGGATAGGATAACCAAAGGGTGAGGTTAGACTAAGTAATGATGTAAGTCATTCTTAGTCATTGCACAGAAAGATCCCAATGGAAGTATTAAAAGAATATCCTAAGTCAACCTAACATGTTCAAAGTGAACATGAGATCAAAATTGAAGAAATGTAAGTTCAAAGTGAACTGAGTAAGCAAAAGCGTAAGAATATCAAATCATTAGTGTTTGATAAGAATGAAGTTTTAACAGTTATTGGTTTATGCCAATAAAGGGAGCAAAACATAATGACTCATAAATTGGAGTATGAATATATGCCCCAACATCTTTATATTATGCAAATGATCAAAGAATGGGCATAGCCAATAAAGATTGGATTATAAAGACTTCATTCCCAATTTAACAAGAATGGAAAGAACAACTTGTGAGTAGGGTAGTCAAATCATTTCCTTAGTCTTTTGGTTACTTACTTGAATCATTGTAGCAATGGGACCACAATGAATCATTACACTCGTAAGTAAAACACAGGATCAAAGTAGATCATTGAACTACACAACAAAAAGAAGAAAATACTGAAAAATAGACTAAGTCTGGGAGAGGGAGCTCTCAGCCTAAGGGGAGCAAAAATATTAAATTTTGCTTGAGTTGTTCTAAAATTATGTTCATTATTCCAAGGTTTTATGTTCATATAGAAATTAGTTGTGTCCTTTAAATGCATGAAAATATGTCATATTCATAGCATGATTCATAAACAACGAATTAGGAAAGTGAAGTGACTTCACTTTCCAAAAATGGTATGTTGCTATAGGAAGAGATTTCATTGATCATGCATAGTCCTTATGTGTTTATGTGCATACACACATACTTAGTACAAGTGTGTACTAACCCATATACAATTACTATTTCTATAGGTGTAGGTCCTTGAAGAAGATTGAAGATTAGTTGAAGTTGTTTGGTCTAGTACCTCCAGACTTTTGAGGATTCCTACACTTTATTTTCTAGCTTTAGTAGATTAGACATAGCTAGTGGATGTTGTCCCCAGCGTTTCCTTTCAAACATTTGTTCAAGCTTTTGTATTAAGGACGGTTTGGCAACTATTAAACATATTTTCAATTCTTCATTTCAATTGTTCAATCTGTTAATAGATGGTTGTTCATTTTGAGCAGTTAGTATATCACTCTTATGAAAGAATTATATGAAGTCTAAGTACACTTCAGTAAAGTTTTAAATTTTCCGCTAAATTTAACTGTATGATTGTGATAAAAAATAAGAAGAGGCTTGTCTGTGACCTCTGAGAGGTTAACCACGCCGGTCTCATATAGGGTCTAGGACCCGGGTGTGACAAAGCATATGAAAACATCCAAGCGTTGGTGGACCTCCATGATCTGCTGCTCAGTATGCTGGGCCATCTTCTTCTATATCCGCTCCTCCACCTCAGCAATGGAATTCTGCATCCAAGGCTGGATATGATGCAGAAGTGTGGCCATTTGGGACTCTAAGTTTTGGACCCTAGCAAGCGGGACCAGTGTAGCACATGGAGTCGAGCGGGAGGAGCTCGGAGTGGTGTTAGCACCCGGGATAGACTCAACCGGGGTGGTGTTGGTAGGATCGGATGTAGCCGGATTAGCCGCTTGGGCTTGCTCTACCGTAGCCGCCAGGTTCTCAGCGAGTGGCTGCACCTCTGGACGGGGCCCTCTGTGGGGATCCAACTCATTTGCCTCATCCCGAATGAGGCCAATATCCACTGTGCCCGGCGGAGTCTTGATCAAATCAATGTGCCATACGGGCACTCCTGCAGACCTGTACAACTCAAAGACCATGGACGGGAAGGGGTAAGTAGTAGTGGCCTTAAAGGCCCTCTCATGCATCACCGCCTGCAACAGCCACGCGAAGTCCACCTCGAACCCCACAACCATGGCAGCCATTAGCACTGCACGATCCCAAGTGACAATGTTATCAGCAACAGTGGGGGAAAGGCAGTGTCGGACTAGTAGCCATAAGAATTTGGCTGGGAAGGTGAGGTTGGCCTTCTTGATGATCCCCTTGGGATCCAGCACCCAATCAGTAGCCTCACCATCCACAAAGAGGTTCTGTGCTATCCACCGCTTGGTGGTCTCTCTCACATCCGGCTCACGCTGGAACCTGCCATCCTTGATCAACTTCCACCGATAGTCAAACTCGGCGGTGAGGGGGGTCATGGTGGCATCAACGTCCGCGCCATAGAGAAACCTGCGAATGGCCTGCAAAGAAATATCAACCCGCTTTCCATGGACTCGAACGTACTCCAGAGGTGCATGTTTGGCTGGGTTGGCCCGCCTGTCCAACTAAGACCAGAGAGTCGCCACATAGGAGGCGTAGAAATCTCTCACCATTTCTTCGCTATAGAGGCCCACATTCGAAGCCGTCCACTCCAGCCGATGTCTGGTGAATATAGCACTGATGGCCGGCATACTGGGAAGACTCCCAGTGAGAACCCGCCTCTTGAGTGTCAAGGTCCGGGTCATAACCCCCTTGTCATTGGGAACCTTGGCATCAGCATATACCTGATATTGACCCTCGACACACCACCGGTAGGGTTGATCAGCAACTAGAGCGGGGATGACAGTCTGCGTTGCTGGAATAGAATAAGTACTATCAGCCTCATGAGACGAGGCAGGCTCCTCCTCAGACCTGGAAGCCTCCACAGAGTCGGACGCTTCCTCAGAACCGGAAGCCTCCTCGGAGCCAAATGCTCCCTTAGAATGTGCAGCCGACCCAGAAGGTGTGCCGATCAGTATGCGCTCCTCATCAGACTGGGAGGCAGTGACTCCATCGGGCGCCATCTTCATGGGTGTGGCTCTGGTAATGCGGGTATCACGGGCAGGAGTGAGGGTGCCTGGTGGCACGTACTCCGGGTCACACTCATTGTCTGAGCCTATGATCATCCGGTTTGACGGGGCGACAGGCTTAGAACACCCTCTCGAGTAGACACGGCCTTGCTTGGGTGCCATATGTACCTGCAAAGAAAAGTTATTATAACACTACAAGCCTGTAACACATTCAAAAGCATCAAACACAAGAGAAAAACACAGAATGAAATGGCAGTGCAGAAGTGCAGCACTGCCTGACGAACCCATCGACGGTCCATCGAAGAGACCACGGTCCGTCATTGGGGTCTGTCGTGGGACACTTAGACTATTTTGTTTTGAAAACATCAGAAATAAAGGTTCTGATAGTATTAACGATTGTGCAAGATGGACCATCAAAGGGACGACGGTCCATCAGTGGGGTCCGTCGATGGACACTTAGAATATTTTTTAGAACATCAGAACCAAAGGTTCTGACAGTGTCGACGATTGTGCAGGACGGACCATCGAAAGGACGATGGTCCGTCAATGGGTTCCGTCAATAAACACTTAGAATATTTTTTAGAATATCAGAACCAAAGGTTCTGACAATGTCGACGGTTGTGCAGGACAGACCGTCGAAGGGATGACGGACCGTCAGTGGGTTCCGTCGACAGATACTTAGAATAATTTTTAGAACATCAGAAAAAAAGGTTCTGAGAGCGTCGACGGTTGTGCAGGACGGACCGTCGAAGGGATGACGGTCCGTCAGTGGGGTTCGTCGACGGACAGTTAGAATATATTTTTGGAAAATCAGAAACAAAGGTTTTGACAGCGTCGAACATTGTGCAGGATGGACCGTTGAAGGGACGATGGTCCGTCAGTGGGGTCCGTCGACGGACACTTAGAATATCTTTTTAGAAAATCAGAAACAAAGGTTCTGACAGCGTCGACATTTATGCAGGACAGACCATCGATGGGATGACGGTCCGTCATTGGGAACCGTCGACGTACACTTAGACTAAACAAGGGATGTTGGGGTTGACGAACCACAGCGACGGTCATTCGAGGGACCGACAGTCCGTCGACGGGGTCCCGTTCTGTCTTTTAGGGACAGAATTTGCAGCCATTTTGGTTCCCCCATGTACTAATTTAGAGCATCCTTGGAAACCTTAAGTGTCCCTAACATTTAACCCAACATTTTATCATTCCTAGGGTATGAATTTTCATAGTTTGAACATTCGATTCTACAGCTTATAAAAACCCTAGGTCAGAAACACAACATGCAAATACAATACATTTTTAACAAGACACCCCCATCCCTTTCAATTTCAGTGTGCTAAGGGACTTAGGACTTCAGGTGTAAGTTTTTAGCATGCAAAGAGGTCCCAAATTCAAGACCCACAAGGTAAGACATCAAGTTAACATGAAAATTAACGATAGTTAATCTAGTAAATCAGAACAACATACCTAGAAACTCTAGTGGAGTAAAAAAAAGGAGTATGAAAGCATGTAGTTGAACAACAGCAACACCAACCATAAACACCGACCAGCAAGGAGACTAAAGAGGAAGGAAGATTTGGGGAGAGAATGGAGTTTGTGGAAGTGGGGGAAGTGTGGGAATCTGATGATGGAATAGGAGTTAATGGGTGAGGAAGTGGGGGGAAAATGAGAGGAAATAGGGAGGGAAACGGTTATAGGGGGTATGTGAAGAGGCGGGTAACTGAAAATTTTAAAAACTTTTAATATGTAGCCGGATGGGTCGGGTCGCGTTGGAGGATGAGGTATCAACAATTCCCCGTCGACGGATCGTATGTCGGTCGACGGTCCGTCGACCCCTCCGTCGACAGTGCCCTAACTTAGAAAAATTTCAAGAACATACCTGGGCACGACGGATCCTACCGACGGTCCGTCGATTGGTCCGTCGATGGGTGCACCAGAACAATTTTCTGCAGATTCTGGTGATTTGGTCTCTGCACATTTAACACCCATTAAGCTATTCTTTTTGTGTTTTCTGGACACTTTTTGGACACGGACCCTACTCTACGCTCTAGCCAACACTTCGAAAGGAAAAATAAAAGAACAGTCAGACGTGACATAAGTAATAAAAGCAAAAATAATGGAACTATGTCTAGAAAATCATGAAAAATATATAGTTTGCTAGAGGATACATATTGGGTTGCCTCCCAATCAGCGCTTGATTTAACGTCGCGGCATGACGGAGGACTCTTGATTACTCAGACTTCATCAAGATGGTATGCCTCGATCACTTCATTCGCCGTTTCAGCATGCCCTATATAGATTTTGATTCGCTGCCCGTCTTATACCCTCCTTGTTCTACAACTCAACCGCACCATGAGGGAATAGTTGGGTGATCAAATAGGGACCAGTTCATTTGGACTTGAGTTTGCCTGGAAATAACCGCAACCTAGAATTGAACAAAAGCACCAAATCCCCAACCAAAAAATCGCGCTTGTCAATCTTTTGGTCATGGTACTTCTTCATCTTTTCTTTGTAGAGGTCTGAACTTTCATATGCTTCAGGCGAAATTCAACCAGTTTAACCTCTGTTCGACAGCATCATTCCAATCCATTTTCAACTTCTTCATTGCTCACATGGCCTTGTGCTCTAATTCAACCGGTTAGTGACAAGCCTTTCCATATATAAGTTGGTATGGGGACATACCAATGGGAGTCTTGTATGCTGTCTTGTAGGCCCATAGAGCATCATCAAGACTCCTTGACCAATATGTTCTACTAGCATTCACCGTTTTTGCCAAAATCTGCTTAATATCCCTTTTCGACAACTCAACTTGCCCACTAGTTTGAGGATGGTAAGGAGTGGCCACATTATGGCGAACCCCATATTTTTCCAATAATCCCTTAAACAGGTTGTTGCAAAAGTGGAATCCCCCATCACTGATAATAGCCCTTGGGGTGCCAAATCTAGAAAATATGTTCTTTTTCAAGATTGCGGTGACACTCTTCCCTTCATTATTCGTAAGTGCGATAGCTTCTAACCATTTTGACACATAATCGACTGCGACAAGAATGTACTTCATCCCATGAGAACTCACAAAAGGGCCCATAAAGTCAATGCCCCACACATCAAACAATTCAATCACAAGAATGGGATTTAACGGGAGCTCTTACTTTCTCGAAATGCCACCATCTCTATTACATGCCTTGGCAAACTCATGAGCATCTTGGTGGATGGTTGCCTAATAGTAGCCACATTGCAAGATCTTCTGATCATTCCGTATACCACTATGATGCCCACCTACAGGCGAAGAATAGAATGCCTCCAAAATACTCAACATCTCAACTTCCGGCACACAATACCGGATAAGCCCATCGGCACAACTCCTATGTAAGTATGGCTCATCCCAAAAGAACTTTTTCACATCATGCATGAACTTTTTCCTTTGATTAAAGGACAAGTCCGGTGTGACGATATCACTAGCTAGATAATTTGCAAAATCTGCGAACCATGGAATTAAGTCTTCGGAGGCAGCCAGTACATGCTCATCAGGAAAAGTATCATCAATTTTAGCCTTTTCACCTAACTCCCTCATTTCTTCATCTTCTAATCGGGACAAGTGATCAGCAACTTCATTTTCGGTCCCTTTGCTATCTTTCACCTCAAAGTCAAATTCTTGCAATAGTAATACCCAACGAATCAACCTAGATTTCGCATCCTTCTTTGCCATCAAATATCTCAAAGAAGAATGATCAATATGCACTATAAACCTCGTGTGAAGCAAATAGGAGAACAATTTCTCGAAAGCAAAGACTACTGCAAGGAGCTATTGTTCAGTCACGGTGTAGTTATTTTGGGATTCATTCAGGGCTTTACTAGCATAGTAAATGGGATGAAGGATTTGTCCCTTCTTTGTCCCAATACCACACCAAGAGCAACCCAACTCGCATCACACATCACCTCAAATGGCTTGCTCCAATCAGGAGAAATGATGATAGGTGCAGACACCAACTTTTCCTTCAACTCACCAAATGCCTTAAGACAGGATTCATCAAAATAAAACTTACACTCTTTCTCAAGCAACTTACACAAAGGATGTGCAATCTTTGAAAAATCCTTGATGAACCTCTTGTAAAAGCCTGCATGCCCAAGAAAACTTCTCACACTTGTTACAGAGATGGGTGGAGGAAGCCTCTCTATCACCTCAACTTTAGCTCGATCAACCTCTATACGCTTCTCTAAAATGCGATGACCCAATACAATACCTTCTTTCACCATGAAGTGAAATTTTTCCCAATTTAGCACAAGGTTGCAATCTTTACACCTCTTAAGAACCTCGGACAAATGACTCAAACACCGCTCAAAGGAGTCACCAACCAGTGAAAAATCATCCATAAGCACCTCAATAGTGTCCTCCACCATATCGGAGAATATCGACATTATACATCTCTGAAACGTGGACGGTGCATTACATAACCCAAACGGCATTCTCTTGAACGCGAAGGTCCCATAAGGACAAGTAAAGGTGGTTTTGTCTTCATCTTCCGGTGCAATAGAAATCTGATTATAACCTAAATAACCATCAAGAAAACAGTACCACCCTTTTCCTGCAAGTCTATCCAACATCTGATCCATACATTAAATTTTTGGTAATCCATACACAACCTCCATCCAGTCACCAATCTCATCGGGACAAGCTCATTTTTCTCATTGGAGACCACAGTCATTCCTTCTTTCTTAGGTACACACTGAACAGGGCATACCCAACTACTATCGGCGATTAGATATATCACTCCAGCGTCCAACCACATAATAATTTTCTTCTTCACCACCTTTTGCATAGGTGGATTTAAACGTCTCTGGTGCTCAATATTTGGCTTATGATCGGGCATGAGTTGGATTTTATGTAAACAAATCCCGTAATAATTTCCTTCTTCACCACCTCTTGCATAGGTGGATTTAAACGTCTTAGGTGCTCAATATTTGGCTTATGATCGGGAATTAGTTGGATTTTATGTGAACAAATCCCGGGAGGGATCCCAATAATATCCGCAATAGTCCACCCAATAGCTCTTTTGAACCTTTTTAACACCTCCACCAAACTCTCAACTTGATGCACATTCAAATCTGATGCAATAATTACCGGCAAAGTGTCACCTTTTCCCAAAATTGCATACCTCAGATGAGGTGGTAGAGCCTTAAGTTCTACTTTTGGAGCCTCCTCTATAGATGGTTTCGCGGGTGGAGACTCGCGATGCTTTATATCTAACTCCAACTTCTTTGGTTTAAACCGAACATCACCTCGATCAAGTGCCGCAACCAATGACCCATACACTTCAATGCAATCACTATCAAAATTCATGATCACTAACGCTAGTGCTTCTACACCCAGACGCTTTTCTATTTGTACCTCAGATGACTTTTCAACCCTGTAAGATATGGCAGATACCGATTGGAGCTCACCACTCTATCTCATGGACCTATAAATGTTGAAAGTTAGTTCTTCATTGTTCAACCAAATTTTCATTTGCCCTTTCTCCATATCAACCAAGGCTCTCCCCGTAGCAAGGAATGACCTGCCAAGAATAATAGGCACCTCAAAATCAACCTCACAATCTAGAATCACAAAATTGTCCAGAAATATGAATGACTCCACCTTTACTAGCACATCGTGGAGTATCCTAATAGGCCTCTTCACTGTTCGATCGACCATCAGTAGCCGCATCGCAGTGGGCTTTGGGTCACCCAAACCCAACTTCTTGTAAATAGAGAGAGGCATGAGATTTATGCTTGCCCCAAGATCACATAATGCTTTCGCAAAGTGTAATAACCCGATTGTACATGGAATAGTGAAGGCACCCGGATCTTCTTTATTTTGCACTAGAGACCTTATAGCAATAGCACTACAATGATGCATTCTATCATCATCCTCAAAACTGACCGATCTTTTCTTAGTGACCATATCTTTCATGAACTTGGCATAACCGGGCATTTGTTCAAGAGCTTCTATCAAAGGGACATTGATGGAAAGTTGTTTGAGCATAGTGAGAAAACGCCGGTATTTACCATCCTCTGTCTTTATCACTAATCTCTGTTGAAATGGAGGTGGTGGTCTTGGAATGGGAGTCACCGTTTGGTGCTTCTCTGCTTCTTTTCCTGCTTCATTTACCAACTCACCATTAGCTTCAACTACTTCATATGCTTTTCTCATCTTATTTTCTACGCCAGACGGCATAGGTGGATCTATGGTTTGCTTACCACCTCGAGTAGTGACTGCCATACAATGTCCATCATTCTTCAGATTTTGAATAGTGTTGCTAGGAAGAGTACCCGGTTGACGATGGTTTACAGTAGACGACAATTGGTCCATTTGCATCTCAAGATGCTTGATGGAGACTGCATGTGCATCCACTTTTTTCCCAATGTTAGCCAAATCACCTCTCAATTCCTTTGCGTGCTCATCACTTGCGTCAAACCTCCTCATCATATTTTGCAACATGTCTTCAACTCGCGCCATACTACCTCCACCATCCCTAGGAGCAACTTCCGAATTTGAGGTGGAATATAGGGCCCACTTCGATCGTTTCTGTTTCCACAGTTCCTCCAATTGAAGTTGTTGTCGTGGTTGTGGTTTCCTTCATGAACGTAGTGACCCTCTAAGTTGTAATTCCCATAGTTCCGACCTTGATTTCCTTGACCTTGGCGCCAATTTTCCTGATTGGAGCCTTGGGCGTTCGGTCGGAAACTCCCCCTCTGCTCATTGATACGCTCAAACTTACTTCTCAAATAAGAAGTAAAGCGGTCGTATCAAGTAAAGAACCCAACTAATGAGGTTGGGATCGATCCCACAAGGAAAGTAGTTCAGACTTAACTTTATTGTATTATTACTATTATTTAGCCAACTGTTTTCCAAAAAACTAAAAGACAAAAAGGGGGGTTTTATTTCTAAATTAATGAAAATGATTAACTAAATAAGATCGAACAACTAACAAATTTAACTTTCGGAGTTTTAATCAAATTGTAAAATTAACTAGGGCTTTAGTGTTCCCCACAGGTTCCTAACTTGGTAAATCTAACTATAACAATTCTATCCTGATATCTTGCATGTAAAGTGATAAGTTATGTATCTCTAAATCCTTGGTCCGGCATCTAGAGAATTTCACTCCGCACCTTGGTCCGGCTACGTGTGTTGCTGTACTAACCCTTATCTTTACCTCACATTAAACATCGTATTCGGTATTTGACTAAGCTATTAACTCGTACCAACCATCTATTAAATAGTATACACTAAATCTATGTTGATAATTCTTTTTCCTATTATCTACCTCCTTGGTCTGGCAAGTAGCATTAAGGCGAGTTCTAATGTTGGCCATTGTTAAAAAGATTTCTAAACGAAAGAATTATCAATACATGCAAGACACCACTCTACTTATTGAAGTTAGATTTCTACCTTGTTATTCACCCATGGTTCCCACAACCCTAGCTATGAGGTTTAGTTACCCATGTTCGTAATTACACAATTCATATCGTTAATGGAAGAATTCATGCACTTACTTTTATGAAAACGAATAATTTCCCAGAATTTAACTTGATTAATCAACGAAATCCACAACAATCAATTCCCTGAAAAATATCTTAATTCCCAAAATCGAGAGTTTTATAATATAATCGAAGAACTATCAACTAAAAATTATCCAGAAAGTCTAACCACAAAAACGAGGTTTTTTTCACTATTTATAAGAAAAACAAAAACCTAATCAAATAAGGATTCTATTTACTAAAAATCTGTCCAAACGCGTCTGGGTCGACGGACCACGTGACGGACCGTCATGGACACGACGGACCGTCATAGCCTCCGTTGTCCCATACTTCACATCTTCTCATGTTGCTTTCTTCATTCCCCTCGACGGACAGGTATGACGGACCGTTTCAAGCACGACGGTCCGTCGAGGGTCTTCGTTCCAAAACACTTGAATTTCTTAGAATTTTGGGTACTGGGACTACTCTCTGATCATTACAACGAACTTGCAGGACGGACTGTCGTAGCTGTGACGGTCCGTCAAGGACTTCCGTCATCCCACACTTGTCAGACTTCCCCAAATTTCCTTCAGCAACTTCTCCCTTCACTACGGTGCCACCTACGGACCGTCACAGCCACGACGGACCGTCATAGGTTCCGTAGGTGATCTCTTCTATAATTCTTTCTCAAAAACTCCCGCGTTCATCCTTGGATAGATTTTCTGCAAACAAAAAGAAACTTATATCAAAATCAACACAAAAAGGCTCTCGACACACACTAAACTTAAGGAAAAAGTATTAGAAATACCGTGAAACCACGGTACATCACTCATTCACTACATAAGAATCTTCCTCATAGTAAAACTCATCTATCGGCGGTGGTGGCTTAGTCAAATAATTCACCGCATTCACTTTCTCCGCACCCCAGTGACATGTTTCAACACTAACCCCAGATCAGTTCTCATTTGAGCCATTTCTTCACGAATATCAGCTGCGGCTGGGTTGTTTGTAGATTGCACTGAAAAAGTGTTTCTCCCAGTATCTGACTTCCTAGTGCTCCAAGCTTTATTATTTCGGGAGATTTTCTCTAACTTCTCAGCGATCTCTGCATAAGTACACTCCCCATAAGAAGCTCGCGCAATTGTATCCACCACCGCTTTATTATTATCATCTTGACCCCGATAGAAATACTCTTTCAGCGACTCATCATCAATACGGTGATTTGGGACACTTCTCAAGAAAGAGGTGAACCGATCCCAAGAACTGCTTACTGACTCCCCTGGTAGTGCCACAAAGTTGTTCACCCTATCTTTGTGGTTGAGCTTCTTTGAAACCGGATAGTAACGAGCTAAGAACACATCCCTCAATTGGTTCCATGTATAGATTGAGTTATAGGAAAGCTCAGTAAACCGTATAGCAGCCTCTCTTGTTAGTGAGAGAGGAAAAACTCTTAGCCCAATGACGTCCATGTCCAAGTCAGGCCTCCCTACACAAATCTTACACACCAACCTCAGTTTGGCGATGTAGCATGTGGATCCTCAGATGGTAGCCCAAAAAACAAACCTCTAGTTGTGAGCATCTGCATCAAGCTACTAGTTACCACGAAAGTATGACCATGTGGCCCATCAGATTCAGTGATGTTAACATTTCCCCTATAGTACTCTTGAGGGTGTGGAGCAAGAGGTTTCCTCCTCTGATTACCTTCACCCGGATTATCAACCATCACTTGATTATGAGCCTCAACTGGCGGGGGAGGTGGAGGATTGATATTTTCCTCGATATAAGCAGGATTATTTTGAATGTTCATTCCGCGAAGTGTACGGTTTAGTTCTGGATCAAGAGGAAGTATTGGTTCTCCTCAACTCCGTGTACCTGGCATACATTAAAGCTAGATCTGCGAGAAACAAAAACAAAAAGAAAAAGTAAAATCAGGATATTATTGACAAAAACTCGGTAATGTGCTTAAAGTTAATCTAAAAGTCACTTTCCCCGGCAATGGCGCCAAAATTTTATACACTCAAATTACACTTTCCTAAAGAAGTATAAGCGGTCGTATGAAGTAAAGAAACCAAATGTTAGGTTGGGGTCGATCACACGAGGAAAATGGTTTAGACTTAACTTTAATCTATAATTACTTCTGTTTTAATCAAGTCCTTTCCAAGAACAAACAATAAAAAAGGAGGGGTTTGTGTGAAAAATTATTTAATTAATTCTAAGTAAACAACTAACAAGTTCAAATATTTGATGTTTATCAAGTGACGAGAGAAACTATGGTGTAAGTGTTCCCCATTAGGTTCATAATGCAGTAACCCTAATTATTACAACTCTTTCCTAGTATCTTGCGTGCAAAGTGATAAGTTATATATCCCTAATTCCTTGGTCCGGCAACTAGTGAATTTCACTCCGCACCTTGGTCCGGCTACGTGTGTATACTTTACTAAACCTTACCTTCTACCTCATATTAAGCATCATAATCGATGTATGGCTTAGTTATTACTTCGCACCAATCGACACTAGCCTATTAGATAGTGTATACTCAATCTACGTTGATAATTTGTTTCTTATTATCTACCTCCTTGGTCCGGCAAGTAGTAACAAGACGAGTTCTAACGCGTGCACTCGTTAAAAAGACTTTTAAACGAAAGAATTTTCAATACATGCAAGAAACTATTCAAGAATTGTTATTTTAGCTAGTTTTACTTTGTTAATTATCCATGATTCCCACAACCCTAGTTATGGATTTAGTTACCCATGTTAACAATCACACAATTCATATTGATTAGACAAGAATTAATGTACTTACTTTGATGAGATTGATGAAAATCCAGAAAATTACTTGATTAAAACAAATTCTTGCAAAAACGCTTCTAGAAAGTAGAATATTTCCCAAAATCTCAAGTTCAACACTTAGAATAATAAAACTGAAAAATACCAAAGAGTCTAACCCCAAAAACGAGGTTTTTACAAGTATTTATAATAATGAAGTCCTATCATAAAAAGGAAATCTATTTAAGAAAAATCTGCCCAAAAACGCGTCTGAGTTGACGACCGGGCCGACGGACCGTCGAGGCCACGACGAACCGTCGAGGCCTCCCATCGTTCCACACTTAGGTTCTTTATCAGCTTCTTTCTTCTCCCCACTCACTGTTACCATCGACGGACAAGGATGACGGTCCGTTGAGCGCACGATGGTCTGTCGATGGATTACGTTTCTCCACACTTAGAATCTTTTCAAGACGGGTACTGGGGCTACTTTCTGTTCGCAATGACGGATGTGCAGGATGGTTCGTCGTAGAGATGACGGCTCATCGATAGCTTCTGTAGCCCGAAACTTGGTCAGAATTCTCCGATCTTCCTTCAACAGCATTTTTTTCAGACGACGGTTGCCACCTACGGACCGTTGAGGGGTCGACGGACCGTTCATGGCTCCGTAGGTCATATTTTCTGCATTTTTAGCACAGTTCTTCCGCATTTTCATTCTGGACAGTTTTCCTGCAAACAAAGAGAAAAAATACATTAAAATTACTACAAAAAGGCCTTAGACACACACTAAACTTAAGAAAAAAACATTGAAAGTACTGTAAAACCATGGTACATCACACGACCCTTACAACATAAATCATAAGTACAATATTAAAAGCCTTAACAGTAATTTAGACATTTGGATATCCTTTGACTTAAGGATTCCTTTCCTTGAGCTTGGGAATCACATATCAATATCCTCACCATTAAAGACATCCTTTAAGCATCCATAACCTACACTTCGTGTAAAAGTAGAAAAGAATGGAGTTAGCACAAGAATGCATTAAGGATGACAACCATGCAAAAACATGCATTAAAAGTGACATTTTTCTTTAAATCATACTTCATACCATTTTGTGAAAACTTAATAAAGCCTTGATACAATAGCATTTATATCATTCACATACTTTATATAGACATATTCAAAGGCCAAACATCACATGAAATCACACATAGAATTTAAGCCACATTTAGGTCACTTTACAGTAACCTATTGGCACTTTACAGTAAGCATATTTCCTTTATAGTGAACTTCTTCTTTTAACTCATCACCCTCCTAAGTAACCCACTAATGATAATTAGTGCAATGCATCACCTTAAGGTCACGAGGAAAACCATACATACAACTTACACAAGCCAACACATACCATCATAGAAGTATATCACATTACAAGACACATTCAAGTCAAGACCATAAGGCATTACAGTGAAGTTACTTATTATTCACATATACCAATTTCACTTCACATTCAACATTCTAAGACCTTACTCACAATCCCAATCCAAGTCCACTAGTGCAATGTACATGTGAAGCCCCATAACCTCACACATACTTAGTAAGCTTATCATAAGACAACAAGCCTTAACATCCAATTCATACATCAACATAGTATGTTAAGACAACTTCATTTATGTCAACAAACCTTCATCATGTAGTCATTAAGATCAATTATTATGCATATACAACAAGACAACTTCATATAAGCTCATACCATGAATTTCATCACAACAAGTAGACAAATACTACAAAGTCATGCATAAGGAACATGTACATAGATACATGCATTAGAACACCTTCCTTGGACTTAACTCAAGATCCACTTGTGCAATGCATAGGTGAAGTCCCATACCCCAACCTACACTAAGCAACTACCCTTAGGTTATCCTAGTTAGGGTCCTTACTTTACTTCCATTGTCCATTTTGCTTTAGGGAAACTATAGCCTTAACCGACACTAAGAACATGGGTTCTACATGGAATTTGTTGTTGAAGAGCCTTACACCAATGGAAGGTGTTCTTACCTAGCCAAGGTAGAACATTAACACATGCTAGCATCTTATTTGATATAACTTGTTAGATCCTATGTGGCAAGTATAGTTTATGGAACTAAGAGATATACATCACCCTGTTCATTCTCATTAGCATTGGAGCCTCATTTCATGAGAAACCATGGGTGAATCTTCCTCAAGGAAAGACAACACCTCATGTTGAACCATAGGTGAATATTCCTCCAAGCGAAGTCAACATCTTATGAGAACCAAATGCTTAATCTTCCTCCAAGGGAAGCCAACACCTCTTATTGTCAAGTTCACTCGGTGCTAAGCTAAAATACCTTTATTGAAAAGCCTTTATTATTTTATTTCATAAAACATAAGCTTAGGATATTGACTCCTCATATGCTTATATCATGTTCAAGCACCTATCTAATTTTAGCTTACACTTGAGAACACCTTTCAAGGCCCCTATATTGACTAGATATTCATACATGTGTCTCTGTATTCTTGTATGTGAGAAAACCTTTCACATAACACATAAATGTCACACATGTTTATATATCAATGCATAAGTCTACAGGTGTAACTATATGAGAGATTCTTTCATATCAACACATTAAGACAGTATGCACATTCATATTTTATCATATCATATGCTTAACATCATAGCATATAAGTCATATTCATAACATGTTCATACAATCCTAAGCATGTACTTAGAAGACCAACCTAGGAACTATCCTATCAAGGCACACATGTGCAATGCATAGACAAGGATTCCATACCCTTTCCCATACTAGTACACCTATCAAGTCATCCTAGTGAATGATACATCACACAACATCATAGCATAGATCATAGCACAACACTCATTTATTAAAGGCTTACAACATCTTACAGTAAGCTCTAGTCTTTATGCACCTATATTAGTTTTACATTGCATTAAATATTATAGGTCCTCATCATCGGCAGCACGTATACATAAAAATAATATAACCATTTACATGCTCATGACATTAGAAACACAACCTAGATCATAGCTAGAATAGTAAACTAGGAATAGGCTTCACATAGGGTGATCATCATCAACACACATTCATAGTATGATTGCCTTCAAGGCCATGTTCACATCACATATATATTTAAAATAAAGTAAACACCGCCACCATAAGTGGACCAGTACACTCAATGCCTTACAAGGCTTCATCAACTAACAATACTATAGAAAAGTAGAGGGAAAAAGCCATCTTTACCAATTTATCATCCTTTGATCATCACTGATCAATACACCATTTTCATCAACAATACATAATAGGGCAGTATCTAAATATACACTTATTATAACGAAATCATACTTAAATCCCTACAAGATCAAGACACCAACATAGGCACTAAACTATCTTTTTAATAGAGAGTAGAGGAAATAGGCAATTCTACTAATTCCCCAAAGCCTTGATAATCAATCATATTTTATCAATAATGTACATATTAGGCAGTATCTAAAGATATCCTTACTCAAAAGGAATCATGCTTCATCTAACCTAAAATCCAGATCACATCACATACATAACATCATCAATCAATAGACTTTAAGAACCTAGATCAATTCATACCAAGACTTCTTTACTTTGATCATACAAGATTCATACCCACAATTCAACCATGATATTAACCTAAGACAGTAGCTAGAATTATCTTAACATAATCGAACTCCACATTCATACATTATAAGGTTAATGTTACAGTGAACACATAGAGACGTAGGCTAGACCTTGTAAAATCTTCATATATTGATCCACAATGATCATTCATCAAAATTCACCATAAATATACATAATAATAAGTAGACATAAGCAATTGAACGTAATAGAATAAAAAATCCACCAATAACAAGCCACGATCACAATGCCCATGCATAGGCTAAATTGAGTTTGGGAAGGGACATGGGTTCACAATGCAATTGGATTGAAATTCACGTTAAAACCAATACATTATCATTAGTTCATCATGATAAAGCCTTTAAAAGCATTTTGAGAAAGAAACCATGGCTAGATTGAAGAAGATAAGTTTGATCATGAAATCTCTTTTGAAAACCATGAAAAGAACTCTCTATATGGAAGATTAACTAGAGATGGAGGATCACCATACCTTTATTTAGAAGAAAGACTCTAAAACATGATGAAGAATCAATGCGAATCCAAGATCCAAGCTGTTCTTGAGCTTCACCTTCAATGGAGGTTACTAGAGAGAATTGGTTTTGGAGGGAAAATCTAATTTGTGTAGAATGGATTGGGAATGGGTTCTTCACGTTTTTGATCACTTAAATACACCCAAAAATAATCAAATAAACCAATTAGGGTCAGGTTAGGATGTGGGTTGAATTTCCCATTCACCCCTTAAGTGAAGCAGTCGCCAGGCAGCAGCTGCAGCCTGCACCAACGTCCACCATCGACGCCCCTTTGGCCCATCGACGGACCGTCTGTGGCTTCCGTTGTTTAGGGATCGTGCTGTTCTTTGGCTGAGCCTTCCCCAAGCTAAGTGTAAATCATCACCTCCCCATCGACGGGGCGTCAGTTCACAAATGGGGCGTCGTTTGGTTCTGTCGATTTACAGTGCCAAGAAAGTGTCTCGACATCCTTTGGGTCCTTCTTTGAGGGACTCTTGCGGGGCCCTTGGGAAGTCGTCCCCAGAGGTTTTCAATGTAAATATACACCTTAACATGTTGAAGACCTTCCATGCAAGTTTCACCCAAAATTAACACATAAAATACATCCAAACATGCAAGGCACACTGAAGACACACAAGAACGTCTCAAGGGCTAACTTTCGAACGTCTTAGACGTTCTTGGACGTTTGACCTCCAAACTTCATGAAACTCCATACACTGATTATAAACATCATTATTACTCATTTTAAGACTTCATAGGCCTATAATATAGATATAATCACATATAAACACATAAGACCCCTTTGGTGATTAGTCGTCGAACGTCTTGGTCGTCCCCTAAAGTTTGACTTCCAATTCACCTCAAACTTTAGACACTGCCTCAATACCACATTATAAACAATTTTAGGACCTTATAACCTTATGACTACAATGTTATACTCTACATACCCTAACTCATTTTGGGGATCTTACATTATACAAGCCCATAGTTATTATTCATCGCATTGGCATGAGTAAATTTAGTGGAAAATTTAAAACTTTCTTAGCACATTATATGCTAGGAAATCACTTTCATATACATGAAATATCATTATATATAGTTAAAGATTCTAGTCTCTTTTTCCCATCATAGATAAAACATCATTAGAGAACTTTAAGGACACGACCTCTAAGACCTCCCAAAATGAGTTAGGGTGTCTAGATCCTCACTTGTTCCTATTGTCTGGTTAAAATATTAATTAAGTGTTTGAAAGTAGTCTTGGATGATTTTAAGTCATTTTGAATTCAAACGATAAGGGATGGCCACGACGTTCGACGACTAGTCACCTAAGGAGCCTTATGTGTTTTTATGTGCTTTTTTGTGTGTCATGAGCTTATGAGGTCCTTAAATGAGTAATAATTATGTTTATAAACAGTGTATTGAGTTTCATGAAGTTTTGAGGTCAAACGTCCAAAAACGTCTACGACGTTCGAAAGTTAGCCCTTGAGACGTTCATGTGTGTCTTAAGTGTGCCTTGCATGTTTGATGAGTTTTATGTGTTAATTTTGGGTGAAACTTGCATTGAAGGTCTTAAACACCTTAAGATGTATATTCACATTGTAAACGTCCAGGTACGACTTCGTAAGGGCCTCGCAGAAGGGCCCACAAGAAGAACTCAAACGCTGTAGAGACACTGCCTTGGCAGTGTCAATCGACGACCCAAATGATGCCTCGTCTGTGGAATGACGCCCCCTCGATGGGGAGGCGTCAATGGGAACTTATCTTGGAGAAGTCTTAGCCACATGAAAGCCTCATACCCAAACGACGGAAGGCACAGGACGGTCCGTCGATGGACTAATGCCTCGCGGTTGGGTCCGTAGATGCAGGCCTTCAGTTACTGCCATGCACGCTGCCTATTTATGGGGAGAATTTGACCCTATGAAGTTTATTTACCTATTTTTAAGAATATATAGATGATATAAAACGTCAATAGCTCATACAAAATCCTCCATTCAAAAATCAAACCTCCCTCTCCCAAAATATCGTCTCTAGAAACCTCCATTGAAGGTGAAGTTCAACGTCAGCTTGTAGATTGGATTCCCATGGTTTCCTCATCAATTTTAAAAGGGTTCTTCATCTAATAAAGGTATGGTGATCCTTCATCTCTAGGTAATCTTTCATCTAGATATTCCTCTTCAAAGTTTTCAAAGAAGTTTTATGATCAAATCTCTTCTTCTTCAGTTTAGCCATGGGTTCTTTCATAAATTGATTTCAAAAGCATAATATTAATGTATTGATGATTATCTAATGGTTTGGACGTGATTTTCAATTCAATTGCATGATGAACCCATGTCCCTTCCCAAACTCGATTTAGCCCTTGCATGGGCATTGTCATCGTGGAATTGTGATTCTATTATGTTGAATTGCTCATATCTACCGTTATTTAAGTATATAGATGGTGAATTTTTCATGAATGATCAAATTGGATCAAAGTATGAAGATTTGATCAAAACTAGCCTATGCCTCTATGTGATTACTGTAACATTGACCTTTAAATGTATAAAAGTGGAATTCGATTATGTTAAGCTGCTTGTAGGTACTGCCTTAGATTAATATCATGGTTGAATTGTGGTTATAATTATTGTATGATCAAAGTAAAGAAGGCTTGGTATGAATTTATCTAGGTTCTTCTAGTCTATCAAGTAGTAACTTGTGATCTTGACGTTAGGAAGGTTTTTATGTGATTCGATTATGGTGAATTATCTTAGCTACTGCCTATATGTGTAATGTGATGATAATTAAGTATATTTGATCCAATATGACTATATAACAATTGAATTGATAAATATTGATTTAGGTTCTTCTAGCCTATAGACTTGATAGAGTAATGTATACGTTGTGATCTATATTCTAGGGTGGATGAAGCATGACTTAGCTATGATGTTCTATCTCTTTATCTACTGCCCTAAATATATATTATTGATACAATATGATTTATGAACAAGACTAGGGAAATTAGTTGATGATCTAAATCTCTCTACTTTCTAGTATATATGTGATGTATGTATTAAATCTCTCTACTTGTACATGGTTTATTTCATGATTAAATGTATATTTAGCTAATTGCCCATAATTTATTGATGATGAAAAAGGTGTATTGATCAATGATGATCAAAGGTTGATGAATTGGGAAGAATGACTCTTCCTCTCTACTTTTCTATATTATTGTAGTTGATGAAGCCTTGTATGGCATTGTGTGGTATGGTCCACTTATGGTGGAGGAGTTTACTTTATTGTCATTATATATGTATTGATGATGCCCTTGAAGGCAAATTTATGAATATATGAGTGTGTGGTTATGATTATCACTATATGTGTGACTTGTGCCTAGTCTTCTACTCTAGTTGTGAATCTAGGTTTTGTTGCTAATATCATGAGCATGTAAAAGGATATGTTAAGGTTATGTGTACTTGCTGCCTATGATGAGGTCCTATAATTTTATATGTGATGAAACTATAAGATAGGTGGATAAAGACTAGAGCTTACTGTAAGATGTTGTATGTCTTGAAATAAATGAGTCTTGTGCTATGCTATCTATTCTATGATGTTGTGCGATGTATCATTCACTAGGATGACTTGATAGGTGTACTAGTATGGGCAAGGGTATGGAATCCTTGTCTATGCATTGCACATGTGTGCCTTGATAGGATAGTTACTAGGTTGGTCATCTAAGTACATGCATAGAATTTTATGAACATGTTATGAGTATGACTTATATGCTATGACGTTAAGTATATGATATGATAAAATATGAATATGATAGTGTCTTAATGTGTTAAAATGAAAGGATTGCTCATATAGTCACACATATAGATTCATGCATTGATATATGAACATGTGTGACATTTATGTGTTATGTGAAAGGTTTACTCAAATATATGTATAAACACAAACATGTATAAAAATCTAGCCAATAGATGGGACTTTGAAAGGTGTGCTCAAGAGTACTCTAAAGCTAGATAGGTGCTTGAATATGCTATAAGTATATAAGGAATAAATATCCTAAGCCTATATTTTATAAATTAATGTTAATAAAGACTTTTAATAAAGGAAATTTAGCTTAGCACGAGTGAACTTGACAATGAGAGGTTTCCTTGGAGGAAGATTCACCATTTGTTCGTTATAGAGTGATGACTTCCCTTAGAGGAATATTCACCTATGGTTCCACATGAGTTGGTGGCTTTCCTTTGAGGAAGGTGCCAATGAGCATGTGGAGGTTTATGTATATCTCTTAGTTCCATAAACTATGCTTTCACATAGGATCTAGCAAGTTAATTCACTTAGTATGCTAGGATATATGTTAAGGCTCTACTTTGGCTAAGTGGAACACCTTCTAATGGTGTAAAGCTCTAAAACACCAAATTCCATGTTTAGTACCCATGGTCAATGGAGTTAAAGTAAAGTAAATGACCCTATCTAGGATAAAATAAGAGAAGATACATAGGATAGGTGGAAGTAATGAACCCATCTAGACATTGCACAAGTTGCTCTCTAAGGGAGTTCTAGGAAGGTGGTCTAATGTATGAGCATATGTTATGGTTCTCTTTTATGACATTGTGTTAGTATCTACATAGTGTAATGATATTTATTATGGTGGTCTTAATGACCATATGATGAAGGGCTTGCTTGACATGAATGAAGTTGTTGTCTGCACTTCCTTGTTGGTGTATGAAATAGAGTGTTAAGGCTTGTGGTCTCATGATAGGTTCACTAAGTATCTGTGAGGTTATGCGGCTTCACATGTACATTGCGCTAGTAGACTTAGGTTGGGGTCAGGAGTAAGGTCTTATAATGATTTATGTGAAGTAAAGTGAATAGATATGCAAATGGATGTAACTTACTGTAAAGCCAATAGAGTTTTGACTTAAATGTGTCTATGATGCATTATGCTTCTATGATGGTATGTGTTGGCTTATATAGGTTGTAAGTATGCCTTCTTTGTTTCCTAAGGTGATGCATTGCACCAAATATCAGTAGAGGATTACTTGGGAGGTTAATGATTTAAAGAAAAGATTTTTACTGTAAAAGTAGAGTAGTTCACTGTAAAGAAAAATAGCTTACTGTAAAGTGACCCTATAAGTGGCTTAAATTCAATATGTACTTTTATATGATGTTTGGCTTTTGAATATGTGTATATGAAGTATGTGAATGATATAAATGCTATTGTCTCAAGGTTTTATGACGATTTACTCAAATAAAGGCATGGAGTATGATTTCAAGAAAATGTCCCTTTAAATGCATGTTTTTGCATGGTTGCCATACTTAGTACATTCTTGTACTAACTCCATTCTTCTCTACTTTTTACACAAAGTGTAGGTTATGGATGCTTAAAGGATGTATCATTTATTGAGGAGCTTGATATGTGATTCCCAAGCTCAAGGAAAGGAATCCTTATGTCCAAGGATGTCCTAATGTTTAGTTTACTGTAAAGTTCATAAATATTGTACTTATGTATTATGTTGTAAGGAACGTGTCCCTAATGTACTCTTATGATGTTGAGTATAGGATGGAAAAAAGAGACTAGAGTTTAAATATGTTCTTATGATATTTTATATATAGAAAGTGAAGTTTCAAGCATATGATGTGCTATGAAAAGTTTTAAATTTTCTGATAAATTTACTATGACAATGCGATGAATGATAACTATGGGCTTGTATAAGACCTTCGATAGGTCAAGTACGCCATGTTACTTCTAAGGTGTGATCCCCGGATGTGACAAACGTGGTATCAGAGCATGAGGTTTATAAAAGTGGTTTTAGGTTCCACAAAGTGTCATATTGCTACGTCTAGCACAGTCTCATATTATTGGTGGTGTGTCGCGGCACATCAAATGATATGGGAGGCTATAGGAGGATAGAGTTTTCCTTCTTCATCATTCTCATATCGTGCTATAGAACTTAACTCTATAAGATCTCCCTCTTATGTTTTCTTGTCCTGTGGTCTTTTTGATGTGATTTCTTGGATGAGATGGTATCTTATATGCTTGAGGGAGAAAAGGTGAGTTTAATGCTTATTTTTGTTTTATGGTTTGATGAGTATGTGTGAAGGTGAATTTTTGCATATTTTGATGATGTGATACCATTTATGGCTAATGTATGAGATTTAAGTGAAATGGCATGTTATGTTGAGAAATGTATGTCATGATATGATTAAAGCATGATAGAAATTATTATGGTTAAGAGTTTCTTTTGGAATGATGTGTTACTATATGGTTTTACATGATGGTAGCCTAATATTATGAATTGAGTTTGAAATGCTTAGTGACTACCTATGGAAGCATGCTACCCAATTAATATGTGTTTAAAAGTGTTCAATGATTCCCTTGGTATATATGTGGTGCTTTCTAGTTGCCTAGTATGGATTGGAGTCCTTTGTTTAGACATGATCCTAGGTGTGAAGGTAGTATGCTTTTCGTTGTATGGTGATGATGTGAGTTTTATTGACCTAGAAGTCACCTTACTGTAATGTCCAAATAAAAAAGAAGAAATTTATGGCTAAGTCTCCTCTTTAGTTTCCCCTATTATTGTATGCCCTTGGTGTATATTGTATTGCATAAAAATCTTATGTGGTTGAATAGTATGCTTAACTTGAAAAGTTGGGGATAATTTGCATAGGTGAAAAAGTTAGAATGCCTTTGAAGCCCTTATGGTAAGTTATTGTAATTTCTTTGTTGGTTGAAGAGTTAAGATCCTCTTGAAGATTGGGTTGAGTTGCTCTTAATTTGGATTACCCTAAGTGGGGGATGATGATGGAGTAGTAAGGTTGTAGATATTCTCTACCTTGTCCTTCTATTTTTACTTGAGCTTGAAACTAATGAATTCTTAGTAAGCTTGTTCATGATAAAAGTTTTACATTAAAGCATGAATTGCATGACCTCTGCATGTTTGGTATTCTTGATTAATACTATCTTAATAATATTTTGAAGGTTCTCAAGTACTTCAAAAAGAATTTTTATTAACTTCATGGTTTTCTCATATTGATTTGCATCTTGATATGCTAGTTGTGCATTAGAATTCATGAGATAAGGTAAGAAACTTGGTGTTAGTCACTTTTGATATGTAAGGTTTAGCCTTATAATGAGAAATTGAGCCTCTTTAAAATGAAATATGTTGAGTCTGTTGAAAACTATGTGACTTGTATGGTTTGGAAAGCATAATTGTAGGCTCACTTTTGAAAAGTGAAGGCATGTTAGCTATTGTCGTTTTGTGTGCCTATTATTTGTGTTAATTCTTCCCAAATGATGCTTACTGTGAAGGACATTGCTATGTTAGAAATTGACATTTTGTGGAATGGCTTCCTATTTGATGTGATGTGCTTGGTGTGACTTACCATATAGACTTCACGAGGAAGAAAACATGAGCATGCTTTGGTTTAAAAGTTGAGAATTTTCTCATTTTAAAATGGATTGACCTTGTACCTTGCTTGGGTGTGGACTCATGAGACATATGAGTGTGTTGAGGAGAATGAAATTCCTCCATAGACATAACTAAATGTGGTATGGGTGAGTATGACCCTCATAGCACTAGGTCTAACTAAAAAGAATCCATTGTCAACCTATCTAACTC
This sequence comes from Solanum sitiens, assembly GCA_016801875.1. Classification (NCBI taxonomy): domain Eukaryota; kingdom Viridiplantae; phylum Streptophyta; class Magnoliopsida; order Solanales; family Solanaceae; genus Solanum; species Solanum sitiens. The sequence continues at coordinate 525,357 of JABWTJ010000276.1, forward strand.
AAGTCTATGTGCATCGAAGTATGAGTGCCTAATTTTTCCTTGAGTGTTGTTGGAATCTTCCTAAGTGTGTCTTAAATATGGTTGCAAGATGATTTCTTAATGAATTGAAGTGTAATGACCATGTTATGATAAGGAAAAGGATGTTTCTCCTATGAACATGATAAGAGCCTTTGTGTTTGATGCATTAAAGAGTGAGTGAATAAAGGTTTTTCTTGCTTGTGTGCATTGAGTGCTAAATGATTTGAAGTTGTGTTCCTTGTAAATTTGGTGCATTGACTAATATGGTAAGTTGCACTATGCTTCATTAAAGTCCTTGTTGTGATTAAAGTGTTCTAAGTGTCGTTCGGGGACCAATGTTCCCAAGTGGAGGATATTGTAAGACCCCCAAAATGTGTTAGGGTGTATAGAGCCTCACTTGTTCCTATAACGTGGTTAATATTTTAATTGAGTGTTTTAAATTAGTCTTGGGTTATTTGAAGTCATTTGGAAGTCAAACGTCAAGGGACGACCACGACGTTCGATGACTAGTCACCTAAGGGGCCTTATGTGTTTTTATGTGCTTATGTGTGTATCATGAGCGTATGCGGTCCTTAAATGACTAATAATGATGTTTATAAGCAGTTTATGGAGTTTCATAATGTTTGGAGGTCAAACGTCTAAGACGTTCGAAAGTTAGCCCTTGAGACGTTCATGTGTGTCTTGATTGTGCCTTGGATGTTTGGATGAGTTTTATGTGTTCATTTTTGGTGAATCTTGCATGGAAGTTCTTCAAAATGTTAAGGTGTATATTCAGATTGGAAACGTCCGGGTACGACTTCCCAAGGGCTCCACAAAAGGGCCCACAAGAAGGATCCAAAGGCTGTCGAGACACTGCCTTGGCAGTGTAAATCGATGAGCCAAACGATGCCTCGTCAGTGGACTGACGTCCTGTGTATTGGGAGGCGTTGATGGACACTTATCCTGGAGAATGCTTAGCCACATGAAAGACTCAGACCCAAATGACAGAAGGCACAAGATGGTCCGTCAATGGACCAACGCCCCGTCATTCGGTCCGTAGATGCAGGCCTTCAGTTACTGCCATGCACGCTGCCTATTTATGGGGTGAATGGGAAATTCACCCCAAGTGATAAACTGAACCTAGGAAGTTTATTTACCTATTTTTAAGAATATATAGATGATCTAAAACTTCAATAGCCCATACCAAATCCTCCACTCAAAAATCAAACCTCCCTGTCCCAAAATATCCTCTCTAGAAACCTCCATTGAAGGTGAAGTTCAAGGTCAGCTTGTAGATTGGATTCCCATGGTTTCTTCACCAATTTTAAGTGGGTTATTCATCTAATAAAGGTATGGTAATCATTCATCTCTAGGTAATCTTTCATCTAGAGAGTCCTCTTCAAAGTTTTCGAAGTTTTATGATCAAATCTCTTCTTCTTCATTGTAGCCATGGGTTTTTTCATAAATTGATTTCAAAAGCATAATACTAATGTATTGATGATTATCCACTAGTTTTGACGTGATTTTCAATTCAATTGCATGATGACCCCATGTCCCTTTCCAAACTCAATTTAGCCCTTGCATGTGCATTGTGATCGTGACTTGTTATTGAATTAATTGTGATTTTATTACGTTGAATTGCTCATATCTAATTTTATTTAAGTATATTGATGATGAATTGTTGATGAATGATTCAATTGGATCATAGTATGAAGATTTGATCATAACTAGCCTATGCCTCTATGTGATCATTGCAACATTAACCTTTAAATGTATAAAAGTGGAATTCGATTATGTTAAGATGCTTGTAGATACTGCCTTAGGTTAATATCATGGTTGAATTGTGGTTATAATTCTTGTATGATCAAAGTAAACCAGGCTTGGTATGAATTGATCTAGGTTCTTCTAGTCTATCAAGTATTAACTTGTGATCTTGACGTTAGGAAGGTTGTTATGTGATTCGATTATGATGAATTGTCTTAGCTACTTCTTATATGTGTAATGTGATGATAATTAAGTATAGTTTATCCAATATGAATATATAACAATTGAATTGTTAAAGATCGATTTAGGTTATTTTAACCTTTAAACTTGATAGAGTAATGTATATGTTGTGATCTATATTCTAGGGTGGATGAAGCATGACTTAGATATGATGTTCTATCTCTTTAGATACTTCCCTAAATGTATATTATTGATACAATATGATTGATGAACAAGACTAGGGAAATTATTTGATGATCTATAACTCTCTACTTTCTAGTATATATATGATGTATTGTATTAGATTGTAGTATGATCTAGTAGCGACTTGTAAATGGTTTCTTTCATGATTAAATGTATATTTAGCTACTTCCCTATAATTTATTGCTGATGAAAAAGGTGTATTGATCAATGATGATTAGAGGTTGATGAATTGGTAAGAATGACTCTTTCTCTCTACTTTTCTATATTATTGTAGTTAATGAAGCCTTGTATGGCATTGTGTGATATTGTCCATTTATGTTGGTGGTGTTTACTTTATTGTCATTATCGATGCGTTGACGATGGCCTTGAAGGCAAATTGATGAATATATGAGTGTGTGGTTATGATGATCACTTTAAGTGTAACTTGTGCCTAGTCTTTTATTCTAGTTGTGAATCTAGGTTGTGTTGCTAATGTCATGAGCATGTAATAGGATATGTTAAGGTTATATGTACTTTCTTCCTATGATGAGGTCCTATAATGTTATATGTTATGAAAAGATAAGATAGGTTCATAAAGACTAGAGCTTACTATAAGATGTTGTAAGTCTTGAATTAAATGAGTCTTGTGCTACACTATCTATTCTATGATGTTTTGTGATGTATCATTCACTAGGATTACTTGATAGGTTTACTAGCATGGGAAAAGGAATTGAATCCTTATTATGCATTGCACATGTGTGCCTTGATAAGATAGTTCCTAGGTTGGTCTTCTAAGTACATGCATAGAATTTCATGAACATGTTATGAGTATGACTTATATGATATGATGTTAAGTATATGATATGATAAAGTATGAATATTCATAGTGTCTTAATGTTTTAATATGAAACGATTGCTCATATAGTCACAACTATAGACTCATGCATTGATATATGAACATGTGTGACATTTATGTGTTATGTAAAAGGTTTGCTCACATATATGTATACACAAACATGTATAAAAATCTTGCCAATAGAGGGGACTTGAAAGGTGTGCTCAAGAGTACTCTAAAACTAGATATGTGCTTGAATATGCTATAAACAGATGAGAAATAAATATCCTAAGAATATGTTTTATAAAGTAATGTTAATAAAGACTTTTAATAAAGGGAACTTAGCTTAGCGTAGAGTGAACTTGACAATGAGAGGTGTTGGATTTCCTTGGATGAAGATTCATCATTTGTTACTTATAGAGTGTTTACTTCCCTTAGAGGAATATTCACCTATGGTTCCACATGAGATGGTGGCTTCCCTTTGAGGAAGGTGCACCAATGTTTTCTCATGAGAGGAGGCTCCAATGCCAACTAGCATGTAGAGGGTTATGTATATCTCTTAGTTCCATAAACTATGCTTGCCACATAGGATCTAGCAAATGAATTCACTTAGTATGCTAGGATATATGTTAAGGTTCTACTTTGGCTAAGTGGAACACCTTCCATTGGTGTAAGTCTCTACAATGCCAAATTCCATGTTTAGCACCCATGGTCTTATTGTAAGTTAAGGCTTAGATTCCCTAATGTAAAATGGAATATGGATTTAAAGTAAAGTAAAGGACCTAACTAGGATAACCTAAGAGAAGATACTTAGGATAGGTGGAAGTAATGAACCCATCTAGACATTGCACAAGTAGATATCTAAGGGAGTTCTAGGACGGTGATCTAATGTATGTGCATATGTTATGGTTATGTTGAATGACATTGTGTTAGTGTATACATGATGTGACGATATGCATAATGGTAGTATTAATGACCATATGATGAAGGGCTTGATTGACATGAATGAAGTCGTCTTTACTTACTTGTTGGTGTATGAAATAGAGTGTTAAGGCTTGTTGTCGCATGATAGGTTTACTAAGTATGTTTTAGGTTATGGGGATTCACATGTACATTGCACTAGTAAAATTAGGTTGGGGTCACAAGTAAGTTCTTATAATGATTTATGTGAAGTGAATAGATGTGCAAATGGATGTAACTTACTGTAAAGCCAATAGAGTTTTGACTTAAATGTGTCTATGATGCATTATGCTTCTATGATGGTATGTGTTGGATTATGTAGGTTGTATGTATTCCTTCTTTGTGGCCTAAGGTTACGGATTGCACCAAGTATTACTAGAGGGTTATTTTGGAGATTAATGAGTTAAAGAAAAGATGTTTATTGTAAAAGTAGAATAGTTCACTGTAAAGGAAAATAGCTCACTGTAAAGTGACCCTAAAAGTGGCTTAAATTCTATATGTGCTTTTATATGATGTTTGACTTTTGAATATATCTATATGAAGTATGTGAATGATATAAATTCTATTGTATCAAGGTTTTATGAAGATTTACTCAAATAAAGGCATGCAATATGATTTGAAGAAAACGTCCCTTTTAAAAGTATGTTTTTGCTGTGTTGCCATACTTAGTGCATTCATGTACTAACTCCATTCTTCTCTACTTTTTATACAAAGTGTAGGTTATGGATTCTTAAAGTGTGTCTCTTTAATTGAGGAGCTTGATATGTGATTCCCAAGCTCAAGGAAAGGAATCCTTAAGTCCAAGGATGTCCTACTGTTTAGTTTTAATGTTGTTAAATATTGTACTTATGTATTATGTTGTAAGGGCCGTGTCCCTAACGTACTCTTATGATGTTGATTCTAGGATGGAAAAAAGTGAGTCTTCGTCTTCTTCCTTAAGCTATTCTTCAATAGAGTTTGGAAAATAGAGTGTTCTTGAGAGAGATGAGATAAAACTTGTTTGAGATGATTTGGAACGTGTAAAAGTGGTCTAAAACTGACCTTATATCCATATATAGTCGTCCTATGAATTACCCAAAAGACCCTCCACTTAAATGGGTCTTTTTATGAAGTTGAATTTTAGAATCCCATTATTTTTCTGAAATTTTGGGTTGTGGCTGTCAGGTGTGTGTCAGCCTCTCGTCGCGAGGCTGACCCTCACATCTTGAGGAAGTACACCTCGTGAGAACTGCGCGTCGCGCACTTGTTCCTCCACTTCTGCCTGTTCGCAGGCCGCTAGGCAGCCTCCTCCCCCATGTTTGGGTCATCCCCAAGGACCCTTCGTGTGGTCCTTGGGGTGTCATTATCAGACTTTTGAACCCTTTGAACGACCTATTACCTATCCAAAGTCTTTTTACATGTTTTGGATTTCATTTGACACTACTAAACCTTCACCAAACATAGGGACGTCAAATAGTTCAAATTCGCTAGTTTTCCGACGTCAAGGTCTTTCTTTGTCGTTCTGGCATTAAACTTTACTAAATGAGTTTATTACATTAATATAGGTCTAGAAACATAATTTTGAACATTATTAAATAGATTAAGATCTAGTCTAAGTCATGGAACTTCCGTTGTTTTACTTTATCTCCCCCCCCTTTGGAACATTCATCCCCTCAAGACAGACTCTGTATATCAGGCTCTGGTGCGCCGCGCCAGCCAGAGTGCCTGAGGACAGTGTCTGTCCATCAAGATCTGGCGCCCCACACATCGCAGAGTGCCAGGGTCACCTGGAGTTCCCATTTCTCCTCCATCTTTTCGTACTAGATCCTTAGCGGTGTACCTATCATTCCAAGTTAATTCCAATACTCTAAAGTACATCTAAACATCATAGCATTATTCATAAACATGCGATCATGATCCTTGAATCCATAATCAAATTCAAAGAAAGTTAATATCAAAGTCAAGGAAGTTAAGAGTAAAGTCTAAAGGTTAAAAAGGAAGTCAAAGTAAGTTTCTGAACCAATCAAGAGTCTTAAACAAATATTTTAACTTTGTTTTAAGGTTCAAGCAATAAGTTGAACAAAAAAAAAGAGTTGAGTTAAATTTTGAAGAGTTATAAGGGAACTAAGTAGTCCTTAATAGTTTTAACAAAAAAATTTCAAACTTTTATGAAAGAAAGGAAGTTAGACTTCCACAGAGCCTATGGCTAGTTTCAGTAAAAGAAAAGGAAACTATGATTTTAAAGAGATCTTTTGATGCTAAGTTTGAGCAATCATCACAAACTACAGAAGAGGTTGTTTTAAAAACATATGAGCTAAGTTTTTTTGGGAGTAGTATTGATAACCAATATGGTGATGCGAGTTCATATTAACTCAAGTCTCCAGAAAGCATGTAGCTAAGATGGAGAGATAAAGGATCATACCTTTAGATGATTCCTTAGTGTTTTTTAGCATACACGTGTGTAGGAACTTAGTATTTCAGGTTCTATACCGACAACAAGGTATAAAGAGGTCCTCTTGCAACGTGAGGTGATACGTTGTACCATCACTTAACCTCATAGTGATGGTGGTCGGTTAGAGAATCTACCACAGAAATTATATTACTTTCATATACAAGTAAAGTTAGGTTTTTTAATTGTTTTATCTTTAATGAATTAAGAGTTTACACTGTTTTACCAGTTTTATATATATTGCATATGTATTTATTGATTTATTTTGAGTGGTTATCTTATGAGTTGAGAAGAGTCAAGTTAAGTTCATCCTTACTCAATTTCAAGGTTTATAGTTGTGTTTAGCATTCCAACTTGCATACTCGTACATTCAATGTACTGACGCCAGTTGGCCTGCATCGTCTTATGATGCAGACACAGGTAACCAGGATCAGCACGCAGCACTTTGTTGATCCAGTTTGAGCTTTAGAGTCAGTGGTGAGCCTCCTTGCATTCCGGAGGACATCTTTCTAATTGCTTTTCAAATTTAGTTCATTAGGATGTCATGGGGTTTGTACCAAAATCTATCTCAGTCAGTTTAGAGGCATCATAGACAACATAGTAATTTAGTTTTGGAGTTTTCTTTATCTTAGACTTCTTATGTTAAAGTATTGAGACTTATGTGCCATTTTGGCCAAGAGAGTTAATTATGTTATTTTATGATAATGCTTTTAATTCTTTATCTGAGATGAGTATAGTTTTCCACTGAGTTAAGTAATCCAGGCTAAGGGTTTGCTCAAGGCCAACAATGGTCGTTGAGTGTCGTCCACGTCCAGGGTGTTGGCTCCGGACATGAAAAACATGGTATTAGAGAACAGAGTTCAAGAGTCCTAGGGAGTTCATTAATCCGTGTCTGTAGAGTCTTAGTCATTTGTGTTATGATTAGGAGGCTACAACATTTAGGAATGTTTCACTTCTTTCATATTCTTTTCATGCGTTAGAATTTATCTCTAAAAATCTCTCTCTAATTTATGCTTACACATATTTTAATATTTATCATGCCACCATGAAGAGCAGTAAGATGTCGACCAGCCAGAACAAATGTTGAGGAACAAGAGGTCCCTAATGCACCGGATGTGCAACCCCAAGGAGAGGTTACAAATGTTGAATTTCGGGAGTCTATCTGTATGTTAAGTCAAGTAGTAACCAACCAAGTTGGGCAACGTAGAGGAGTTCGACAAGAAGGCGATGGCACCTCGAGGGTTCGTAAGTTTATGAGAATGAATCCTCTTAGTATCACCGGATCAAGCACTACTGATGATCCAGAAAACTTTGTAGAAGAATTGAAGAAAGTATTTGAGGTAATGCATGTGCTTAATGTTTCATATCAATTGAAGAGTGTGGGTAGAACCTGGTTTGATCAATTGAAGGATAGTAGAGCTGAGGGTGCACCACATCCATGTTGGTCTTGTTCCGAAGAAGACTTCTTGGGGAGGTTCTTTCCCCAATAACTGAAGAAAGAAAGGGTACATGAATTATTTACTTTGAAACAAGATTACCTGAGTGTACATGAGTATGGGTTAAAGTTCACCCGACTGTCTCGCTATGCTCCGGAGATGGTTAAGGATATGAGGAGTAGGATGAGTTTGTTTGTCACTGGTTTGGGTCGTGCTTCAAGTAAAGAAGGTAGGGCTGCAATGTTGATTGGCGACATGAACATATCTAGGCTAATGTTCTAGGTGCAGCAAGTTGAAGAGAAAAAGTTGAGTGACAGAGAGGAGTACAGGAATAAGAAAGCAAAGATTGGGAATGAGTCGGGGAAGCAGAAAGGTGTCTATAGTCGAGAATAATTTCAAAAACAGAAATGGTATGCACCATCATTTTCTAGTGCACCTGCGCCAAGAAACAAGGGTGAGTATAATGGTTTGAATTTGCAGAACTTCAAGGCTAGACTAACTCACTCTTATGGTAGTGTGGCACATGGTGGTAGTTTGGCCCCTGCTTATGGTAGGTGTGGTAGAAACCACGCCGGCAAGTGTCGTGAAGGCCTGTCGGGTTGCTTCAAGAGTGGCCAAGAGGGACACTACATGAAGGAGTTCCCTAAGAGTAAGCAAGGAGGTGGAAATCCGGGAAATAGAGCCCAATCTTCAGCAGTCAATCCACCATACACGACTGCACCTTGAGGAGCCACTTCCAGCATTGGCAGAGGGGAAAATCGTCTCTACGCAATCACTAGCCTCCAAAAGCAACATAACTCTCCAGATATTGTCACGGGTATGATCAAAGTCTTTACTTTTGATGTTTGTGACTTGTTAGATCGAGGAGCAAGTTTATATTTTGTAACTCCTTATGTTGCTAATCAGTTTGAGATTTTTCCTCAAAAGCTTTGTGAACCCTTCCGTGTTTTTAACCTGTTGGGGAGTTTATTCTAGCGGAAAGATTCTATCCTGATTATCTTGTTTCCATCAATCACAGGAACACCATGGCTGATCTAGTAGAGTTAGACATGGTATATTTTGATGTCATTCTAGGTATGTACTGGTTGCATGCCTGTTATGCGTCAATAGACTGTAGAACTAGAGTTGTCAAGTTCCAAATTCCTAATGAGCCAGTCGTACAGTGGAGTAGTAGTTCAACAGTGGCTAAGGGTGGTTTCATTTTGTACCTTAAGGTGAGAAAGTTAGTTTCCAAGCGGTGTATATATCACTTAGTCCGAGTTAATGACTCAAGTATTGATGTAACTTCCCTTCAGTCAGTTCCTATAGTGAGTAATTTTCCAGAAGTCTTTCTTGATGATATACATGGAGTCCCTCTCGAAAGAGAGATAGACTTCGACATAGATATTATTCTAGATACTCGTCCTATCTCTATTCCGCTAAACAAAATGGAACCAGTAGAGTTGAAAGAGTTAAAAGAACAATTGAAGGATTTGTTAGATAAAGTCTTTATCCGACCAAGTATCTTACCTTGGGGCGCTCCGGTCTTGTTTGTAAGGAAGAAGGATGGGTCCCTTAGGAAGTGTATAGACTACTGTCATTTGAATAAGGTGATCATCAAAAATAATTATCCTCTTCCAAGGATAGACGATCTTTACGATCAACTTTAAGGTGCTTTTTTGTTTTCCGAGATTGACCTCATATCAAGTTATTATCAGTTAAAAGTTAGGGAGTGTTATATTCCCAAGACAACTTTAAGAACAAGGTATGGGCACTATAAAGTTCTGGTTATGTCCTTTGATTTGACAAACATAGCTGCATTGTTCATGGACTTCAAACCTTATTTAATTTTGTTTGTCATCGACTTTATTTATGACATTCTAATTTATTCAACGAATGAAAAAGATCATGCTATTCACCTAAGGATTGTTCTGCAGTATTTGAGAGATAAAGAGCTATATGCCAAGTTCTGCAAGTGTGAGTTTTGGCTTAATTCTGTGGCATTCTTAGGCCACATTGTTTCTTGTGAAGGGATTAGAGTTGACACTCAGATGATTGAAGTAGTTCAAAGTTGGCCTAGACCCACATCTCCAACATATATAAGGAGTTTCGTGGGCTTGATTGTCTATTATAGGAAATTTGTTGAAGTATTCCCATCTATATAATCTCCTTTGACCAAGCTTACTCAGAAGACAGTCAAGTTTCAACAATCTAAAGCTTGTGACAAAAGCTTTTAGGAGTTGAAAAAGAGGTTGACAATTGCTCCGATTTTGACATTATTAGAGGGTACTGGAGACTTTGTGGTGTATTGTGATGAATCAAGAGTTGGCATGGGCTGTGTGTTGATACAGAATGGCAAGGTTATAGCTTATTCCTCTAGATAGTTGAAGGTTCATCAGAAGAACTATCCAACTCATGACATGGAATTGGCTGGTGTAGTTTTTTCTTTGAAGATATGGCTTCAATACTTATATGGTGTTCATGTGGATATATCCACTGATCACAATAGCCTCCAATATGTGTTCACTCAGAAAAAGTTGAATCTCAGACTGAGAAGGTGGTTAGAATTACTCAAGGATTATGACATGACTTTATTTACCACCCAGTTAAGGCTAAAGTGACTGTTGATCCCTGAAGTAGGTTATCCATGGGGATTACTTCCCATGTTGAAGAAGAGAAGACGGATTTAGCTAAAGATGTGCATACACTTGCACGTTTGGGAGTCAGACTTAAGGATTCCATAGAATGAGGGATAGTGGTGTCTAATGGGGCTGAATCATCACTAGTGTATGAGGTCAAAGAAAAGCAAGACAAAGATCCCATTTTGCTTGATTTGAAGGACAATTCTCATATTCAACGAGTATTGACTTTTGAACAAGGGGGAGATGGTGTGCTGAAGTACCAAGGTAGATTATGTGTACCTAAGGTGGATGGACATCAAGAGAGGATCCTGGAGAAGGCTCATAGCTGCAGATATTCTATTCATCTTGGTTTGACCAAAATGTACCGCGATTTGAGATAGGTATATTGGTGGGAAGACATAAAGAAATATATTGCTGAGTTTGTTGCCAAATGCTCAAATTGTAAGCAAGTGAAAGTAGAGCACCAAAAGCCTGGAGGTTTGACTCAGACTATAGAACTTCTGGAATGGAAAAGTGAGATGATTAATATGGACTTCATCATAAGATTGACGAGATCTCGAAGGCAACATGACTCTATTTGGGTGATTGTTGACCATATGACAAAGTCATCCCATTTCTTGTAGGTGAAGACTACCTATTCGGCCGAGGATTATGATAAGTATTAAATTCAAGAAGTGGTAAGACTTCATGGAGTTATGGTCTCCATTATTTCAGTTAGAGGTGCACAATTCTTGAAATCTTTCGAGAAAGATTTGGGTTCAAAGGTAAACTTAAGCACTATTTTTTTATCCTCAGACGGATGGACGAGCAAAGCGAACCATCCAAACCTTAGAGGACATGTTGAGATCTTGTATGATCAACTTCAATGGAGGATGGGATGATCACCTACCCCTAATTGAGTTTGATTATAATAATAGTTACCATTCGAGCATTCAAATGGCTCCATATGAAGCTCATTATGGTAGAAGATACATATCTCTTATTGGGTGGTTCAAAGTTGGTGAAGCAGGGTTGGTAGGACAAGATCTAGTTTACCAAGCTATAGAGAACGTGAAAGTGATTCAAGAAAGATTGAATACGGCACAAAGTCGCCAAAAGCCCTACACAGATATTAGGAGAAGGACATTAGAGTTTGAGGTGAATGATTGGGTATATCTTAAAGTTTCACCCATGAAGGGTGTTATGTGGATTGGTATGAAGGGGAAACTTAGTCCCAAATATATTGGACCTAATAGGATCTCCAAAAGAGTAGGCAATGTGGCTTATGAATTGGAGCTACCCCAAGAGCTAGCAACGGTTCTTCCGGTATTCGATATATCTATGTTAAAGAAATGCTTTGGTGATCCTGCATTGATTGTACCAACTGAGAATGTTGGGGTTAAGGATAACTTAACCTATAGAAGTTCCGGTTCAGATTTTGGATTGTTAAGTTCACAAGTTGAGGACAAAGGATGTTGCGTCAGTCAAGATCCTTTGGAGAAATCAATTTGTTGAAGATGCGACTTGGGAAGTTGAGGAAGATATGAAAAATAGATATCCGCATCTCTTTGAGTCCAGGGAGGATGCATATCAAGTTATTAAGTTCTTTTCGTAGCACTTTATAAGACTATGTCTAAGCCTGTTATTACTTGTTTTGGTTGTTGAGTGCTGAAATGATGTTACTACCCTTAGCCTAATGAAAGAGTTCTCATTTGAAGATGAATGTTCCAAGGGGGAGATATCGTAACATCTCGTAACTGGAAATAGCTAAGTTTAAGCTAAGAAACCAAGAAGAATCATTTTCTGAAATAAATAGGGAAATGTAGAAAATTTCCAAATTTTAAAAGTGAGTTTTGGTTATTTTCAAACGACCATAACTTCCAGCACAGGAGGAGTTTGGGTGAGTTCTTTATATGGATGGAAAGATCTTGAGAACATCTTTTAACGAAGCTGAGTTTGTGCATTTTCGATGTCGTATGAGGGATATATGACTATCGGAAGTCGGGCTGTGGGATTGAGGAAAGTCCTATCAAAATTTCAGTAAGGGCAAAGTTGTTTTTTAACACTAGTATTTCCGAATTCGTTTTAATGTCTATCTAAGGGTAAAAACCATGTCCCAATTCAGTTTAACAATATTAATAATGCTTAGGGCTTGGGAGAAAGAGAAGAGAAGAATAGAAATAAGAAAAGACCAAGATTTTGCCACGATCGTTAGAGAGTTTTGTCGGGGGTGATCCGTTTCAGGTATGTGAGATCTTTTGATGTTGGGTTCTTCCACCCACACCCAATTTGATTTAAATCAGAAAGCTTAGTGAAGATTGGTTTATGAACATGGAAGTTCTTGATGAATAAATGATTGAATCCTTGTTGTTTGAGTGTAGCATACTTGTAGTTGTTTAATTCCTGTTTTTGGATTGTTTTATTGGTCTAAACTATTGGGTATTAATATTATTAGTGATCCTAACTGTTTTTCCTAAGATCCATGGAATATTGAAGGGTTTAGACTTGAAAATCGGAGAAGAAAAGTCAGAAAACCCGTCTAAAAGGGCGCCGCGCCTACCAAAGACCCTCAGTACAGACTCTGTTCGTCAGGATCTGGCGCCCCGCGCCTCTCAGAGCGCCAGGATCACCAGGAGTTCTCATTTCTCCCCCTTATTATTCGTACTAGTTCATTTTGCGATATACCTATCATTCCGAGTTAATTCCAATACTCTAAAGTACATCTAAACATTATGGCATCATTCATAAACATAAAACTATGATCCTTGAATCCATAATCAAATTCAAGGAAGTTAAGAGTCAAGTCTAAAGGTTAGGTAGCAAGTAAAATTAAGTTTCTGAAGCAGTCAAGAGTCTTAAACAAATTTAACTTTGTTTTAAGGTTCAAGCAACGAGTTGAACAAAAAGTAAAGAGTTGAGTTTAATTCTGAAGAGTTATATGGGAACTAAGTTTTCCCTAATAGTTTAAACAAAATATTTTCAAACTTTTGAGAAAGAAAGAAAGCTAGACTTCCATAGAGCCTATGACTAGTTTTAGTAAAACCAAAGGAAACTATGATTTCCAAGAGAGCTTTTGAAGCTATGTTTGAGCAGTCATCTCAAAATATAGAAGAGGTTATTTTAAAAACATATGAGCTATATTTTTTTAGGAGAAGTATTGGGCTTCGATATGGTGACACGAGTTCATATTAACTCAATTCTCTTAAAAACATGTAGGCAACATAGAGATATAAATGATCATAATTTTAGATGATTCCTTAGTGCTTTTTATCATACATTAGTGGATCAACTTAGTAGTTCATGTTCTCTACTGACGACAAGGTATAGAGCGGTCCTCTTGAACCGTTAGGTTATAGTTGTCCATCACTTAAGCTAATAGTGATGGTTGTCAGTTAGAGAATCTCCCACATAAACTATATTAGATTTATATACAAGTAAATCTCAGTTTGTTATTGTTTTGTCTTTCATGAATTAAGAGTTTACACTGTTTTACCAATTTTAAATATATTGCATATGTCTTTATTGCTTTATATTGAGTTGTAATCTTATGAGTTGAGCAGAGGCAAGGTAAGTTCATCCTTGCTCCATTTCAAGCTTCATAGTTGTGTTTAGCATTCAAACTTGCATACTTGTACATTGAATGTAGTGATGCCAATTGGCCTACATAGTCTTATGATGCAGACACCGGTAACCAGGATCAGCATGCAACACTTTGTTGATCCATTTTGAGCTTCAGAGTCATTGGTGAGCCTCCTTGCATTTCGGAGGACATTCTTTTAATTGCTTTTCAATTTAGTTCATTAGGATGTCAGGGGGTCTGTCACAACATCCATCTCAGTCACCTTAGAGGCTTCATAGACAATATAGTTGTTCAGTTTTGGAGTCTTCTTTAGCTTATAAAGTTATGAGACTTATGTTTCAATTTTACTTATGTTTCATTTTGGCCAAGACATTTAATTAAGTTATTTTATGAGAATGCTTTTAATTATTTATCTGAGATCAGTATAGTCTTCCGCTGAGTTAAGTAAGTCAGGTGAAGGGTTCCCTCAAGGCCATCAATAGTTTTTGGGTTCCGGCCACATTCATGGTGTAGGCTCTGGGCGTGACATCTGTCTCCTTTACGGAGTCAAAATGCCAATAATCTTTTATTAATACTTTATCCCAAATTATTATTCTTGGTATAAAAGTTTAATAATATGCTGCCATGAGTATGATAACTCCTTTATTATTTATCATTTTAGCCTTAAGGGCTAAGGTAATTTTCATTAATTTATAATATAGTCTATATATTATGGCTATATTCCCAGTAGTATCATTACTATTTATATTTTTAGTTTTAACATTTAATGTTAATGTATTAATTATGTTTGGATCATTAATATTTATAGAATAATTAGTATAACACTTAAAGTATACCGGGCCATTGGCAATGTTACTTTCTACTAATACTAATAAATAATCATCAAAATTTAATAACCTATTGACTCTTAACAAAAGACATTGGTACATCTGAATTCAATCTATATAATGGGTTTACTATTATTTGGACAAGTCCTATATGAAAAAAATCATATTTTTTCTTATAACTATTGATTTTGTTTGTTGCTAGCAGCTTAGTAGTCTCAATATTTTTATTAATAGTATTAGTAGATTCAAAAGTTTTAATATCATAATTTTTCATGAAATCACAGTGTCTAGTGGGTGGTCTCATTTTAAGTTAATGGAGAATCTAGGGGAGAAGAACACTATCCTTAGGCGTAAATGTCTATCTTAAAAATTACTACCGAAATAATAAATTGTTTATGCAGTAATTGTTGTTATTTTTAACTAACATTCTTTGATTTTATTCCTCTAAGTTTAGTGACGGGATAACCCTCCGGGTCCGATTCTACCACACACAGAGTCTAAGCTAATTCAACGGAAAGTACAAGCTTGCCAATGTTTAAAACAGGAATTATCCGTTTAACCCATTTCAAGGAATAACTAAGAACATAAGTGAAAGAAGAACAACAACAACCAAACTCCGAACTTACCACTCCGACCGAAACATAATTTTTGACACTGTCCGCCCAAGGACAACGTGGAGACTTAGCCGCTCCTAGTCATACCTTTCCCGGCCAACTTGGCTCTGATACCAATGGAGGGGACGGATCGAGTTACGGGACATAATCCTAAAAAGCTGACAATTAATAAAAATCATTACCTAATCAGGATCCAGAAAATTATAAATCTCAACCCGAAGAAACATCAAAGAATTAGAGTCTCTCACAATATCTCCATATAAATTAAAAATTAGTACCTTTATGGTCATTAGACCGCAAGACATCCATACCAGGACGTTGGGTAAAAATCTTATATTTTCCTATTTAAATTATATAGCAAAAGAAGAGAGTAATTTCCTAAAAAGCAAAAATACTTTCAAAATAGAACTATTTTCACATCAAAGAAAATTATTCATTTTCTTCATTCTGCATATCCGGAAAGGAAGGTCTCTTGTAATAATTCTTTTTTATGGAATAATTAAAACCTAATTTATTAATTTCAGTATCATTATCTTTTTGCAATGTATTTATGGACTTGGATTTTAACTTTTAATTAATTATTCCTATAAGTTCATAAGTAATTTCAAGTTTCGCTTGAAATTTAGGAAATTTATCTTTTGGAAGTTCGTGATAGGTTAGTTATCAACTATTCATCACGATGGAAATCCGTCATTTCAAAAGAAGAATTTAAAAGAAGGCTCGAAGTAGCCTTATCAAATCTCGGAAAAACTACCAATCATGAAAAGATAATTGAAATATTAGACACTGCATCCTCACATACCAGTGGAAAAAGTAATGAGGATATGTATCATCTTCAATAAAGACAAGAAAATGCCAATCATATGTTAACATTTATTATGTCAACAAATAAGAAAATAGGTGGACCCCTCAGGAATAAAGTCAAAAGCTACAAAGTGAGGTAAACCACTAATAAATTTTTCTTTCCAATAATCATTATTGCAGTCTTTGCGTATCATAACTTTTTTTATAAAGACATTTATACCACCTAAAATCATCTAACTTTGGACAAGATAGATTAAATAATATTTCTAAACTTCTATCTTGAAAGAATTGATGCTCACCTATAAAGTGTTAGCTATACTATAAATTAAGTTGGCAGTGGCATCTTCTAGAGTTTAAGTTTCTATAGTTTGCCCTCTATGCTCAATTTTAGTCATAGGGATAATAGTAGTTGCATTTTCTACCTTTTCCCTATTATCTTCAGTGAGGTAGTTGTCCCATCAATATTTTAATGTGACATAAATCTGGCTGTAATTAATATAGCAACTTGTTTATCGGATAGATTTTATTTTCTATATGCGGTAATGGCCATACCCATTTCATGTAATTTATTATATATTTGATGTTCTGCGAGTCCATCAATATTTCATTCCGTAATCTCACTTCCAGAGTGTGAAGTATAAGATAAAAATTTGTTTTCTTCATATTGCATATCTGGAAAAAAAGGTCTCTTGTAATAATTCTTTTTTATGGAATAATAAAATGCTACTTTAATTACAATTGGATTTACCGGCACATTAAAAAGTTGGTGGGATAATTATGGAGCCTCGGGGGCTTTATTGCCGGTACTCCTGGTCTCATTATTTTCCTGTAAAAATTCTCTTCTAAAAAAGTCTGGGAGAGAATTATTTTCTCCTTTTATAAATTATATTTCAAAATCAAAGCTAAATAATATAGCTAGCCATATGGAAAATATTTGTTTAGAAACTAGATTTTTAACATCTTTTTCCAAATCATCTTTGGATGCTTTGCAGTAGACCCTTAATAAAAATTCTTTACTTATTAAATCATCCTGAAATTTGGTATTACATAGTACTATAGCCAAAATTTCCTTTTTCATAGAACTATAATTCTTTTGAGTATCATTCCAAACTCTTGAAGTAAATCTCACTAATTCTTCAGTGGTGTCACAACCAAGGAGCTCCCCTTATAATTAACATGGCGTACTTGACCTCTCGGAGGTCTTATAAAAGCCCATAGTTATCATTCATCACATTGTCATAGGTAAATTTAGCGGAAAATATAAAACTTTCTTAGCACATCATATGCTATAACATCAGTTTCATCTATAAGAAATATCATAATACATAGTTAAAGACTCTAGTCTATTTTTGCCATCCTATACTCAACATCATTAGAGTAATTTAGGGACACGACCCTTACAATATATATCATAAGTACAATATTAAGAGACTTTACAGTAAACCCTAAATAGGAAATCCTTGGACATAAGGATCCCCTTCCTTGAGCTTGGGAATTCACATATCAAGCTCCTCGTCATTTAAAGAAATCCCTTACACATCCATAGCCTACACTTTGTGTAAAAAGGTAGAGAAGAACGGAATTAGTACAATAATGCACTAAGTATGGCAATCATGAAAAAACATGCATTTAAAAGGGAGATTTTACCTTAAATCATGCATTATGCCTTTTTGAGAAATCTTCATAAAACTTGATGTATTAAGTATCATACGACTTACCTACTTCATTTAGGCATATATCATAGTCATAATATCACATAAAATCACACATAGCATTTAAGTCACAATTTACCTCATTTTACAGTAAGCATACTAACGTTACAGTGAGTACAATTCTCTCTTACAGTGAATCCTTTTCTTCTTAATTCCTTATCCTCCCAAGTAACCCTCTAGTGATACTTGGTGCAACGCATCACCTTAAGGCCACAACGAAAATATACATACAACCTACATAGTCCAACACATACATTCACATAAGACCTTTTCATCTAACAAGGCACATGTTTCACATTACACTTAGCATAAGACTTCACTCACAATCCTAATCTAAGTCTACTACTGCATTGTACATGTGAAGCCACATAACCTCACACATACTTAGTAAACCTATCATAAGACCATAAGCATCATAACATTCACTTCATACATTTACATGTCAAGCATAGACAACGTTATTCATGCCAAGCAAGACCTTCATCATATTGTCATTAACACCAACTTTATGTACATAAATACAAGACCACTTCATATGGATCCATGCCATGCATTTCATCACAAGAAGTAGACAACACTACAATGTCATGCATAAGGAACATAAACATAGTCATATACATTTAGAACACCTTCCTAGTACTTCCTTTAAGAGCTATTTGTGCAATGCATAGGTAAGTTCATTACTCTCACCTATTTTAAACAACTTCCCTTAGGTCACCCTAGTTAGAGTCCTAGTCATTTACTTATATTGTCTCTTTTACTTTAGGGAAACTATAGCCTTAACCGACAATAATAACATGGGTGCTGCACATGGATTTTGGTGTTGTAGAGATTTACACCAATGGAAGGTGCTCTACTTAACCAAAGTAGAACATTAACACATGCTAGCATACTAAGTGATAACACTTGCTAGATCCTATGTGGCAAGAATAGTTTATGGAACTTGGAGGTACATGTTGAAACACTCTTAATGCCAAATGGGTCATTGTAGTTATCCACTAGGGAAACATCACTCTATGCCCTTTGGTGAGGCTAACCACCTCATGAGGACTTTGGTGACCTACCTTCCTAAAATGGGAAGGGACACCGCTCATCTTCGAATTGACTCAGTGCTAAGCTAAATTCCCTTTTATTGAAAAGTCTTTTATTACATTACTTTATAAAACATTAGGCCTTAGGGGATTCACTGCCCATATGCTTAGCTCATAGGTTATAGATGAGAAGTCCTTTCATCAACCTATATAATGTGAGAAACCCTTTCACATGGACATAGCACATTGAAACACCTATCTAGTTTAGGGTACACTTGAGCACATCTTTCAAGCCCCCTCCATTGACTAGATCATCATACATGTGTGTTTGTATACTTATATGTGAGCAAACCTTTAACATAACACATTTAGACCACACATATTCATACTTCGTTTCATTTATGCATAAGTGTACAAGTGTAACTATATGAGCAATCCTTTCAGATAAACACATTTAGACACTAGGTATAATCATACTTCGCATTATAGCATATAAGACATGTTCATAACATACTCATGCATTCATATTCATGTACATAGAAGACCAAGCCTAGGGAATATCCTATAAAGTCACACATGTTCAATGCATAGACAAGGTTCCATACCCTTGCCTAGTACACCTATCAAGTCATCCTAGTGAATGATACATCACATAACCTCCTAGAGGGATAACATAGAGTAAGACACATTTATTCAAGACTTACAATGTCATTACAGTAAGCTCTAGTCATTATGCACCTATTTTAACTTTACTTCACATATAACATTATAAGACCTCATCATAGGCAGCACCTATACATAAACTTAACATAACCATTTACATGCTCATAACATTATCCATACAACCTAGATCATAGCTAGAATAGGAAACTAGGCATAGGCTTCACATTGGGTGATGATTACCATCACACATTCATAATGAAACTTCCTTCAAGGCCATGTTCACCTTATATATATATATTGAAAATAAAGTAAACACCACCACCATAAGTGGACCATACCACAGAATGCCATACAAGGTTTCATCAACTACAACTCTATAAGAAAGTAAAGGAGATATGCAATCTTAACAATTTCTCATCATTTGTTCATCATTGATCAATACTCGTTTTTCATCAACATTTCAAGTATAGGGTAGTAGCTAATTATACTTTAACTTAGGAGAAATCATACATAAGCCACTAAAAGATCATGCTACTAACAAGTACATTACATCACCAATACACTAGAATTAGAGGAATGTACAACTCCCTTGCTTTGATCATCCATGATCTATACACATGATTCATCAATAATAGCAATATAAGGAAGTAGCTACAAGTCTCTTCACATAACGAAATCCTACATTCATGCACTATATAGGCGAGATTACAGTGAATATCATGCTTTAACAATCAATTGGAAATAGAGATCCATTATTCAATCCTCAATCCATATTGGACCAACAATACATAATTCAACATCACATGATATCATAGGCAGTATCTAACTATCAATTTAACATAATTGAATCACATAACAATCAAGCTAGACTCAAGATCACAAGATACTACATTATAGACTAGCCTTATTCAAATCTTCAAACATTGATCCACATGTATCACTCATCAACAATTCATAATAAATAAACATACTAGGCAGTAGAAATAAGCATATTAACATCATTTAAACACAATTTGATTTACATAATATCAAAATCACAAAGCCCATACATGGCTAAAACAAGACTTTGAAGAGAGAATGGGTTCATCATGCAATTGGATGAAATTCACTTTACAATCAACATATAAACATCAATTCATCATGAGTAACCTTTAAAAATATTTTGAGAAAGAACCTATTGCTAGATTGAAGAAGGAGAAGTTTGATCATATTTTCTTTTTGAACACATTGAGAAGAACTCTCTAGATGGAAGATTAATAAGAGATGAAGGATCACCATACCTCATTGTAGAATAAAACCATTGAAAATTGATGAAGAACGCATGGCCAACAAAGCTCCAAGCTGTTCTTGAGCTTCACCTACAATGGAGGTTTCTAGAGAGTATATTTTGGTAGAGGGAAGTCTAATTTTCAATTGAGGATTGGGAATGTGCTATTCACGTTTTTGATCAGCTAAATACACCCAAAAATAACAAAATAAACCAACTAGGTTAAGGTTAGCACGTGGGGTGAATTTTCCATTCACCTCTTTAATGAACCAGCGTGCATGGCAATTGTTGCAGGCAGCATCGACGAGAGCAGTCGACGGGGTGTCGTCTAGTCGATGATCCGTCTTGTTGCTCCATCATTTCAGAATGAAAATCCATCTTGGGGGGATGAGCTCACACTTCTAAGTGTTGAGCGACGCATCCCATCGACGGGGCATCCATTGAGATACGGGGCATTGATTGAGGTCTCGTCGATTGAGTGTCTCAACAACCTTTGGAACCTCCTAGAGGGTGTCTTGCGGGGACCTTTGGGAGTCGTACCCGGACTTTTACAATGTATCTATATACCTTAACTTGTCAAGGACATTACACATCATTTTTAAACAAAATAAATAGTCGTAACCCATCAAAATATTCTAGGCACACTCAAGACACACATCCACGTCTCAAAGTCTAACTTTCGAATGTTTTGGACGTTCTTGGACGTTTACCCTCTAAACTTCATGAAAATTAAAATACTGTCTATAAATATCATTATTACTCATATAAAGACTTCATAATCCAATGAAACACAGATAAGCTTGTAACATTTCAGAAAATGTACTTGTCTAGTGAAGAGTCTATTAGGTTTTAAGAATATGTATTGGTGTACATAGGCATCCCAATTCCCAATGTTGAGTAATATTGGGCATGTTAGAGAATATTGGCTTAAGGCTGTTAGCCAATTTCTATGTATTAACAAGTAACTTAAAATACACTTTGATGTTCAAATGCTCCAATCCAAGCTTGTTTAGGAATTGTACCTGCAATGAAGACCCTAAGCTAAAATTCATAATTTCTTCTCTTACACACATTAGGTGGGAGGCATTCAAGTGTGAAGCCTAGGTACCATAGAATATGATCATTTAAAATGATCATGAAGATTAAGCAGTTCCCAAGGACATAGTGAGGATTCTTGGGACAAGAAGTGAACTTTCCAAGTGCAACTAAAGAGTGCATGGTTAGGAAAGTGCACGACAAGACATATGCAAGCACATGTGCTACCGGCCAAGAGACCAAGCGCCCAAGCCCAACCGATTCAGTTAGGGCGGTTTGGGGACCTCCACGAGTCGGGTCAAGCCACGTGGGGCTGAGCTTCCTAACCAATCCTAGGATCTAACTAACTTACCAAACTAGCTAACTAACCTAGGAGTAACTAAAATGAACCAACTAGTGTTCCCAAAATCCTAAGACCTAACCGGGTGACACTAGCCGAGTAGCTAACTAAAGAAACATCCTAGTACCTAACCTAGGATGGTCCAAAGGGGTTGGTTATGGTCCTAGTGACTTGGGGGTACTTTAGTAATTACCCTAGGTCACTTAATTAATTAAATTAGCAACTTAATTAATTAATGTAAATTCATGGTCAAACCCGATACCCTTAGCAAATTTTCAGAATTTGGCTAAGTCAAATGCTCTCCTATTTTTAGTCAATTTAGAAGGGGCATTTTGGTAATTAGATAATTGATTTATTTAATTAATTTAACTAGCCTAAGTTGAATTAGTCAATATTAAGTTCCTAAGACTTAGACTCATATTTATCCAGTAGAAACTCACGACTGAAAAACAGTGAACAAACGTAAGAAAAAAAATAGAAAAATACTATCGGTTCTCCTTATGCGATTTCAAGGAAATTCTTCAAGATTTTCGTGCAATGTACAGGGTGATCTTCGTAGATTCAATTCTACAGTAAGGTATGGGTTTCTCTCTTGGATTCCTTTCCCCAGGAGTCTTTTCAAATGTTTTGAATTCAAGAAAACCGAAACTAGGGTTGTTCCCAATGAAATTGTCGAATGTTCATCTCTCTAGTTCTCCCGATTTCCAATTCTAGTAGTATGTATAATGCAAATCTCGAGCGTGTTGTTGGTATGTGGTGCTAATTGATCATTATGTGTAGGTTTCTGTGATTTGATAATGTCGAATGAGACCTATAGGTTAGATCCGTATGATTAGAGTATCATTTACATGAGATAAGAAATGTTGTAATGCCTAATTGTGTTCGAGAAGATGAAATTGTTATATGTCGTTTATGAAATTCAGTTTACTGTTGAAAGGAATGAAGGTTTTGATTACTGTGTGTGTTTATAGTAGATATGTTTGTAAGTGTTTGGAATGCAATGTTTCCAAGAAGAAATAACAATGACAATCAAAGCTAGTTAATGAATCTTCAATGCCAAATCAACTTTATAGCTTGGCCAAACTAAGCAATGAATTGTTCTTATAAGCTAATCAAAGGTTAAAAGCTGGCTTGCTTAAAATGATGAGATTAATATAGTGTATACATGAAGTTAATTGACTTGGCTAGTGATAATATCATGAAAAGTGTTTAGTGAAAGTTTTGTTTATGCCAATAAATTGGCCAGCAATATTAATTCCAAAATATGTAATAGAATTGGCCAATGACTAAGTCATACCATTCTTATATGGACAATGTAAATTATGATGTTTCTTGTAAGGCCAAATACATGTTAAAGATTTACTTGACAAGATGTAACTCAATGAACTCATAACCTAGGGTATGCCAATGATTGGGACAAGTCCCAACATAACCTATCTAAATGAACTTGTGAACATAGTTGTCACATCCGGGGAGCACCCACTAGAAGAAACATGGCATACTTGACCTCTCAGAGGTCTTATACAAGTCCATAGTTATCATTCATCGCATTGACATAGTAAATTTAGCGGAAAATTTAAAACTTTTCATAGCACATCACATGCTAGAAACTTCATGTCATATATAAATAAAACATAAGTCATAATACATATATCGACCTTAAGTCTCTTTGTCAACTTAGACTCAACAACATTAGAGTACATTAGGGACACGGCCCATAAGAAACTTTACATAACACATGCTAGCATATTAGGTGATATCACTTACTAGATCCTATGTGGCAAGCATAGTTTATGGAACTTAGGGGCAATCATGGAAATATCACTCTACACCCATTTTGGGTTATGAGGCTATCCACCCGTGAGGACCGTAGTGAACAATACCTCCCCTATTTGGGAAAGTGTCACTCCCTCACATGAGGACCGTAGTGAACCCTACCTTCTCTATGTTGGAAAGTGTCACCCCCTCATCTACAAGTTCACTCGGTGCTAAGCTAAGTTCCCTTTATTGAAAAAAAATTTATTTTCATTTCTTTATAAAACATAGGTTTAGGAGAGTCATCCCCTCATATTCTTAACTTATAGGTCATAGATGAAAGTTCATCAACCTAATTCATGTGAGAAACCCTTTCACATGGACATAGCATATGTATTAGCACTATCTAGTTAAGGATACACTTGAGAACACCTTTCAAGGTTCGTCTATTGACTAGATCATCATTCATGTGTGTGTGTGTACATATAGGTGAGCAGACATTTCACATGACACATTAAGACCATACATGAACATACATTCATATTCATGCACATAGAAACCAAACCTAGGAACTATCCTATGAAGGTACTCATGTGCAATGCATAGACAAGGTCCCATACCCTTGCCCATACTAGTACACCTATCAAGTCATCATAGTAAGGAAATACATAACATACTTCACATACATATACTTTACATGCATAGTAGTAGACATTAGTGAATATGAGAAATACCTTTCATTTAGACACCAAAAACGTTTACTACTTTCAAGTATGCATGAAGTGTGAGTGTGTGTACATTGGTCCACATGATCACATAATGACTGTTAACAACTCATTGAGGCAGCCACCCTCTTAGACCACGTTACACTTTCAAGTATAGACCACACAACACAATTTAGCATAGGAGACAAGACAACTTCATAATATACTTTAAGACTCCTAACATTATCTATTCACACATTCACATAGGGGTACATGGGTAGGGGTCAACAATCTTTAATAAATCATTAATGGCAGCACCTACTCATGATCTTAACTTATCCACTTACATGCTCATAACATTAGTAACATAACCTAGATTCACAACTATAATCGAAGACTAGGCACAAGTTACACATAAGGTGATCATCATAACCACTCATTCATACAATCATCAATTTGCCTTCAAGTCCATTGTCAACACATATATAATGACATAAACTAAACACCGCCACCATAAGTGGACCATACCACACAATGCCATACACGGCTTCATCAACATTATTATAGAAGAATAGAAAAGAAGAAGAGTAGAACAATTCTTACCAATCCTTTAGCCTTTGGTCATCATTGACCTTTAATACTCTATCATATATAAATAAATTATAGGGAAGTAACTTAAGTTCCATAATCATACATGAATTCAATTACAAGCTACTACAAGGTCATACTACAAGTAGCACAACACCTTAGCATACTAGAAGGTAGAAGAACATAAACCATTAGCCAATTTCACTTACATGGATTATAGATAATATTTCATCAATAATATCAATCTAAGGCAGTAGCTAATCATACATTTAATCATAATGAAATCATGCTTAAAGCACTTCAAGATCAAGCTTCCAACATAGGTATTAGACTTGTTAATTCGCTAGAATAGAGAGGAATTAACCAACACTATTGACTCTCTAAGGCCTTGCTAGGCAGCAGCTAAATAGATCACTTCATAAAAGGAATCATGCTTCATCCATCCACAATTCGAGATCACATCATATACATAGTATTATCAAACGATAGACTAGAAGAGACTAGATCAATTCATGCCAATTCTTCCTTACTTTAATCATAAGAGATTCCTATCCATAATTCAGTCATGATATTAACCTAAAACAGTGGATACAAACAACTTAACCTGATTCAAGTCTTACAACAATCTTCACAAAACCAACTTTACAGTGAATGCATAGATCATATAGTAGTCATGTTGAATTCTTCATACATTGATCCATATGGATCCTTCCATGTCAATTGAACATTAGTTCATGTAAATAATAGTATATATAACCACTTCAACGTAATAGCATCACAATTCAATAGATAACAAATCAAGATCACAAAGCCATACATAGATTAAAATCGAGTTTGTGAGAGAGCATGGGTTCTTCATGCAATTGGATTGAAAACCACGTCCAAATCAGTAGATAATCATCAATATATTCATATTACCCCTTTGAAATCAATTTAATAAAGAAGCCATGGCAGATTGAAGAAAAAGATGTTTGATCATATTTTTCTCTTTTGAAACTTTGAGATTTAACTCTCTAGATGGAAGGATAACTAGAGATGAAGATCACCATACCTTTATCTACATGAATACTTCTAAAACATGGTGAAGAAATCATGCCATTCCAAGCTCCAAGTTGTTCTTCCGCTTCAACAACAATGGAGGAGAGAAGAATTTTGGAGGGAAAGATTTCTTACGTGTGTATGGGATTGGGAATGGGAGGTTAACGTGTTTGATTACCTATATACACCCACAATTAGGTAAACAACTCAATTAAGGTTGGTTTAGGATGTGGGGTGAATTTTCCATTCACCCCTTTAATGAAACAGTATGCAGGCACAGATTGCAGGCCACCATCGACGGAGCCATCTACTGGCCATAGGTCAGTCGACGGGCTGTATATTGGATATATTGATTGGTACTTGGGCAATTTTTGTCTTGAGTCCTGCCCAAGCTAAGTACAAATCAATGAGACCTCACCTACTGGAAAGGCAGTGTCTCGGCCAGCCTTGGATCCTTCTTGTGGGCCGTTTTGTGGGTCCCTTTTGAGGTTGTACCTGGATGTTTCCAACGTAAATACAACCCTTAATAATTTATAGACATTCCACATAAGTTTCACCGGAAAAAAAACACATGCAACACGTCCAAACTTGCAAGGCCCCATGTACATGAATGTCTCAAGGGCTAACTTTCGAACGTCTTGGACGTTCTTGGAAGTTTGACCTCCAAACTTCTTAAAACTTCATATAATACCATTTAACATCATTATAACTCATTTTAAGACTCTTTAGGATCATTTCATAGAGTTTTAAGCATGCATAGACATAGGAGACACATGGTGACTAGTCGTCGAACGGTTTGGTCGACCCTTGACGTTTGATTTCCAAATCACCTCAAACTTTGCACACTGACTCTTAACCATATTATGAGACATTTGACCTTATAACCTTAATACAAATATGTTAGGCTCTAGACACCCTAACTCATTTTGGGGTCTTACAATATCCCCCACTTGGGAACATTCGTCCTCGAATGACACTTAGAACATTTCAATCACAACAAGGACTTCAATGCATCATAGAGAAGTTCATCATACTCATAACATTAACACATAGAAGTTAATGCACCAAAATTACAAGGAACACTACTTCACATCATTTAGCACTCAATGCACACAAGCAAGCAAAACATTAATTCACTCACTCCTTAATGCATCAATTACAAGGATCTTATCATTTTCATAGGAGGAACATCCTTCTCCTAATCATAACCTAGTCATCACAATCCATTTATCAACAGTTCATCATACACCCTTCTTAATCATGCTAAGGCATATTCCACATCACTCAAAAGTAAGTAGGCACTCATGCTTCAATGCACATAGACTTGAGTTAACGAATCAACAAGGGCCTTTATTAGTTAGACCTAGTGCCATGAAGGTCACACTCAACCATAACATGCTTAGTAGTGTCCATGGAGGAATGTCCTTCTCCTTAACACACTTACATGTATCATGAGCTCACACTCAAGCAAATGCACAAAGGCCACCATTACTGTAATATGAGAATTTCAGAACTTTTCAAATAAAGACATGTTCATGATTTCTTCCTAGTGAAGTCTAAATGGTAGATCACACCAAATGCATCACAAAAATGAGGAATCCACTTCACACAATGTCAATTTATAACATAGTACTCACCTTCACATTAAGCATTATTTGGGAAAATTAATACAAATCATAGGCACTTACATGAATACTAAGCTAAACATGCTTTCACTTTTCAAGAGTGAGCCTACAATCATGATTTCCCAACCATACAAGTCACATAGTTTTCAAGAGACTCCACATATTTCATTTTAAAGAGACTTTATTTTTCATTATAAGGCTAAACCTCACATATCACTAGTGACTAAAACCAAGTTTCCTACTTTATCTCATGAAGTCAAGTGTACCATTAGCATGTTAGGATGTACAATACTCATGAGAAAGCATGTATTTAATCAAAATTTCCATTCATGAACCTTGGAATCATAAAAATATCCATAAGGTAATGTCAATGAATACATACCAAACATATAAAGTTCATGCAATTCACACTTTATGCAAGACTATACTCATGAACAAGCTCATCAAGACTTCATTAAATTCAAGATCATGAACAAATAGAAGGTCAAGGTAGACAATACCTATAACCTTACTATTCCATCACCAGCCCCCACTTAGGGTAAACCCAATTAAGAGAAACTTAACCCAACCTTAAGAGGATCTTAACTTAACAACATTCATATTTCAACAATTACAAGTGATGACTACTTAGAAGGAATTTACAGTAAGTCAACATAGTAACACCATGTATTATAAACCTTATCATTTTAGGCAAATCATACTCAATCATCAAGTTAGATCATACCATTCAACCACATAAGGTTTTCATACAATACAATAGACACCAATGGTCATACAATATTAGGGGAAGACAACAAGGAGACTTAGCCATCAAATTTCTTCTTTTGCCTAGAACATTACAGTAAGGTGACTTCTAGATCACTAAAACCCACATCATCACCCTACCAAATCATGCATACTACCTTTATGTAACAACCATAAAAATGAATATGCTAAGTAATGTCTAACGTATCTTGAATGCCTAGATTAGATCGGGTTCAGATGAATTGATGCGCGTAGAACCAAACCTCTGAACCTCTGCAACAACCAAGCCAACTAACTTGGTGAGTTAGTTGAGCTAGGAAAGGTTGGGTCCAGCCATGTAGGGCACCCGAATATGAAGATTATCCCAGATGAGTCTTAACCAGACTTAAAAAGGGGTAATCTTATGTTTAGAGGGTCTAGGGGTAAAATGGTCTTTTCCAGGCTAAGGGTAGTATTGTAATTACCTTAAATATTTAATTAATTAATTAATTAATATGGTGGAGGGGTAATTCGGGTAGAGGTTGTCGAATTTGACCCTTTAAGCAAAATCTAGCTTCCCCCGGGTTCGAGCCTTGGTGGAAGCAAGGATTAAATTGATTTAATTTTATTAAGTGAATTAGTTGAATTAATTAATATTTATAAATCTGATTTAAGTAAAGGAAAAATCAGATTTTTAATATAAAAATAATAATAATGAAATTAACAAATAATGAGGAGTCCTAGTTTGACTTAGTCTCCACCTAACTCTCCTAACCCTAACCATAATCCTAGTCCTCTCATTCTCACGTCTCTCACTCTCATTATCACATTTTTTATCATTCAAATAACTGAAAATAATAATTCTTCACTCTTGAAGAACTTACACACAAAAACTCAAACAAAAAACTAAGCTAAAAACGAAAATCAACAACAAGTTCTTGACGGGATTGTGCTTGAAGTTTCGGTGGTGAGGCTTGGTTTCATGGTAAATTGGCAGCATTTAAACATGTTTTGAATGAAATTAAGGTATGGGTTTTATTATATCTTGGTACCTTTCCCAAGAGACCCTTAAGGTTCAGTTTAAATCACGATTGAAAGACTAAGGTTGTCCCCGTTGCATGCCCCTTTCATTAGCTCCTTTGAACGATTCAAAGCATGCGTTCGTATGTCTTCTGGTAGATAATGTTAGGTCTGGTTGTGATTATGTGTTGAATGTGTGGTAAGAAATCATGTAAAGGATGAAAAATATATTCCGGAAAAGTGCATTAAGTGGACTGTTTTGAGCATGTGGTGCTGAATATTTTATTATGTTTCCTGCCTCAAATTTGTATGTTAAATATTGTGTTTTGCGTGTGTAAAAATGCTAAAAACGTGATGTTCAAAAAATGTTAAGGTGGCTGACTGAATGTTACTCAAAATGCTACAAAAAAATCAACAAAAGAATGAGAGAAAAATGGATTGGAAGAGACAAAATTTCCAGCTTGCTGGAAATTTGTAGTCTCGGCCAAAATGACTAATTTAAAAAAAAAAACTAAAAATTGTGAGGTCATTGGGAATTGAACACAAGACCTCACGAAATGTAAATTACATAAAAAATTCATGAAAAAAATGAAATGAAAAATAAATGTGGAGCGTGGGGATTGAACCCCCAACCTCTTGAATGGATGAGAGAGTTAGGAGAAAAATAAAGGAGAAAAATAAATGTGGAGAGTGGGGATTGAACCCCCAACCTCTTGAATGGATGAGAGAGTTATGAGAAAAATAAAGGAGAAAAATAAATGATGGAGAGTGGGGATTGAACCCCCAACCTCTTGAATGGATGAGAGAGTTAGGAGAAAAATAAAGGGGAAAAATAAATGTGGAGAGTGGGGATTGAACCCCCAACCTCTTGAATGGATGAGAGAGTTAGGAGAAAAATAAAGGAGAAAAATAAATGTGGAGAGTGGGGTTTGAACCCCCAACCACTTGAATAGATGAGAGAGTTAGGAGAAAAAAAGAAAGGAAATATTATGGGACTGATGGGGATCGAACTAGGGTCCCCAAATCTGAAAAATGCAATTATCAAGTTTAATATAAGATTAAGTGTTGCCCAAGGGATTTGAAATCGGGTTCCCTTGCCCAATTCCGTATTGACACATAAATCATACATAAACAAATATTTAATGAATGATGCCTCTAAAGATCGAAATCAATATCTTTGCATACCTACAAGATGCATAAGTCTTGTACCACGTAATCTTGGGTAAATATGAATCACTTAGACAAACTATGAATGAAGCCTCATGGATTGTATGTGTGGACTCATAAGTCTAGCATACATTTAAGAAGTAAGTGAACCTAAGATGTTATGTGATGAGATTATGAAACGCTAGAGGGGTCAAGTAAGAGTGTGACACATGATACGCTCAAACTTACTTCTCAAATAAGAAGTAAAGCGGTCGTATCAAGTAAAGAACCCAACTAATGAGGTTGGGATCGATCCCACAAGGAAAATAGTTGAGACTTAACTTTATTGTATTATTACTATTATTTAGCCAACTGTTTTCCAAAAAAAAACAACTAAAAGACAAAAAAGGGGGGTTTTATTTCTAAATTAATGAGAATGATTAACTAAATAAGATCGAACAACTAACAAATTTAACTTTCGGAGTTTTAATCAAATTGTAAAATTAACTAGGGCTTTAGTGTTCCCCACAGGTTCCTAACTTGGTAAATCTAACTATAACATCTCTATCCTGATATCTTGCATGTAAAGTGATAAGTTATGTATCTCTAAATCCTTGGTCCGGCATCTAGAGAATTTCACTCCGCACCTTGGTCCAGCTACGTGTGTTGCTATACTAACCCTTATCTTTACCTCACATTAAACATCGTATTCGGTATTTGACTAAGCTATTAACTCGTACCAACCAATACTAGTCTATTAGATAGTATACACTAAATCTATGTTGATAATTCTATTTCCTATTATCTACCTCCTTGGTCCGGCAAGTAGCATTAAGGCGAGTTCTAACGTTGGCCACCGTTAAAAAGAATTCTAAACGAAAGAATTATCAATACATGCAAGACACCACTCTAGAAATTGTTATTGAAGTTAGATTTCTACCTTGTTATTCACCCATGGTTCCCACAACCCTAGCTATGAGGTTTAGTTACCCATGTTCGTAATTACACAATTCATATCGTTAATGGAAGAGTTCATGCACTTACTTTTATGAAAACGAATAATTTCCCAGAATTCAACTTGATTAATCACCGAAATCCACAACAATCAATTCCCGGAAAATATCTTAATTTCCAAAATCAAGAGTTTGCTAATATAATCGAAGAACTATAAACTAAAAATTATCCAGAAAGTCTAACCTCAAAAACGAGGTTTTTCCAACTATTTATAAGAAAAATAAAAACCTAATCAAATAAGGATTCTATTTACTAAAAATCTGTCCAAACGCGTCTGGGTCGACGGACCACGTGACGGACCGTCATGGACACGACGGACCGTCATAGCCTCCGTCGTCCCATACTTCACATCTTCTCATGTTGCTTTCTTCATTCCCCCCGACGGACAGGTATGACGGACCGTCGCAAGCATGACGGCCCGTCGAGGGTCTTCGTTCCAATACACTTGAACTTTGGAATTTTGGGTACTGGGATTACTCTCTGATAATTACGACGAACATGCAGGACGGACCGTCGTATCTGTGACGGTCCGTCACGAACTTCCGTAATCCCACACTTGGTCAGACTTCCCCAAATTTCCTTCAGCAACTTCTTCCTTCACTACGATGCCACCTACGGACCGTCACAGCCGCGACGGACCGTCATAGGCTCCGTAGGTGGTCTCTTCTGCAATTCTTTCTCAAAAACTCCCGCGTTCTTCCTTAGACAGATTTTCTGCAAACAAAGATAAACTTATATCAAAATCAACACAAAAAGGCTCTCGACACACACTAAACTTAAGGAAAAAGTATTAGAAATACCGTGAAACCACGGTACATCAACACCCTCAACTTAAATTTGTTGTTTGTCCTCAAGCGATGCACTATGACTCACTACAAATTCTTTGTACAAAAGTATCCATATTTTAATTTTCGCAATCATTTGGCTATCAACCTCGATTATTCTCATTATGTTCATGCATGGTCTCACTATTAGGCATTGATTTGTGTAGAATCAAACCATAACCCAGATTTACTACGCAATGATGCCTATCCTCTTCAATTTCTCACCGAGATGCTAATATTTCTGGTATTACAACTCCTGTCCTTACTTCAAATAACATCCTCATTTTTCACACAATGATTTTAGTTTGAGTATAAGGATCACGTTTCGACACTCACTCTCAGAACAAATTCACCACTCATTTATACATATTGCCATAGGCTTGCCCTTATTTTCACTACTTCAAATTCCTCATACGCACTTAGGATCACAATAGGACTTTTTTAGATTGTAACATAGGCTCAGGGTCAGGTAGGGTGTATTTAGATATACTTTAGTGACTTGTTGCCCTCCTTGACATATCATTCTTATTTCGCCCTATTACTCAATTTTCTTTTCACTTTGCTGTTTTCCCTTTCTTATCCTTATGTGTAAGTGACTTTTCTCTTTTCTTGTGTTTATTTTGCTTTTGGTTATTATTAAATTTTTTTTTTTTTTTTTTTTAGTCACTTCTGTTTTATTCTTTCTTTCTCTTCATTCTTTCAACCCCACTTTCCGTGGTTTTCCTTATAGCAGCCACCCTCAACTCATGATTTTGCCATGAGTCAAGGTTCACAATACCCATGGTTGGGTCAGGGCCAAAACAAGGTTGCTTTCTGCATTAGCCACCCTCAACTTATGCTTTTGGCATAAGCTGAGGTGCACATGTCCAAGGAGGGACCAGGGCCAACACATTGCTCCCAGAGAAGATCATTTGGGGTAAAAAAAAAAATCTAGTTTAGGCTCAATTCATTTGGATCAAAAAGGGATTAACTTCATTTGGTTTTCTGTTATTTTTTTAGGCTCAAGATTGACTATTTCGAACAAGGGCCTATGATCCTTTCCTAAGTGATTGTTTTGACTCACTTTCAGTAGGACTAACCAGGCAAGTTCTAGCTCAGTATTAATGGTGGTCATTCGACTTTACCTCACACTCACATGACATTCCTTGCATTCCCAGAGTATTAGACACCTAGTTCAAATCTTAGATTCAGGATCATGCAGAAGTGTATCCTTGTTTCATGTTTCAAACCACACAATTATCACTTACTATGCCTAGTCATGCAAATGATTATCGAGATATCATATTTATATTAGCCATCATGCTTCAGATTTATACTGTGTACATAAGATATGACATGCCGGTTCAACAGTAAAAGTAATCAGTCTTTTGGGGAAAAAAAACACACGCAAGAAAACCCCAAAAGAGGATCGTGAACTTGGGCTACTCAGAATTCACCCAAGTGTTCACTTTCCATTTACCCCACCCCCTACAAAAAATATGCAATTGTCCCCAATGCATAGAAAAGTTAAACTACGTAAAAGGGTAAGTGAAGCAAACCTGAGGCGCTAAGCGCCGGTGATCAGCAAGCTGGTGAGTCCGGTTCCCCAGAACCTGCTCCCTGCGTTGTCTGGACATCCTCAGTAATGTCCTCAGCATCCACAGCACCATCAGTAGTGCCTCCCACAGAATCTACAATTTTAGAGCTAGACGCCCCGGCAGCTACTTCTACAGCCCTCAACCTACGGGCCTCCTCATCGGCAATCGAGGCTCTCCTCGCAGATTCCATCTCACGGCGCTCCTTCTTCCTTGCCCTAGCCTCATCCTCCTCTCGACCCCTGCGTCTCTTGACATGCTCTTGTGGGGGAGGTAGTGGAACATCAGAAGTGGTAAACAGGGCGGCCATCACGGTGTCAGCGGCAGGCTCCGCAGAAGGGGCCTCAGACTCAGGCACCCTCGCCTCTAAAATCATATCAAGATCCGCCCGCAGACTCTCAACCGCAGCCTGGAGAGTCGACATGTCCACCGGAGGGGCTGGTCGGGCTAGTACTCGTAATTCAAATGCGTCTAAGCACTGGTGTACCCCGGCGATCTGCCTCTCTGTGTGCTGTATCATCTTGCGCTCCATGCGCTCCTCTGCCTCAGCAATAGTCTTCTGCATCCATGGCTGAATGTGATGCAGAAGAGTAGCCATCTGTGCCTCAAGTTTCTGAACCTGAGCAAGTGGGACCAGAGTGGCAGAAGGAACCCAGCGAGAGGAGCTCGGGGCAGTGCTACTACCCGGGATAGACTCGACCGGAGTAGTGTCAGTGTGTGCAGAAGCAGCACGGGAAGCATCATGAGCATGCTCTACGGTGTCGGCCAGGTTCTCACCAAATGGGCCCACCTCTGGACGGGGCCCTCTACGTAGGGCCAACTCATTGGCCTCATCCCTGATGAGGCCGATGTCAACATTTCCTGGAAGGGTCTTGAGCTGGTCAATGTGCCAAATGGGCACACCTGCTGATCTGCACAAAGAGAAAATCATGCAAGGGAAAGGGTAAGTTGTGGTGACCTTGAAGGCCCTCTCGTGCATGACCGCTTGGAGAAGCCAAGCGAAATCGACCTCGAACCCTGCCATCATAGCAGCCATCAGCACTGCACGATCCCAGGTGACTATGTTATCCGCAGCAGTGGGGGAGAGACAATGGCAGACGATCAACCAGAGAAACTTGGCCGTAAAGGTCAAGTTGGCCTTCCTGATGGCCCCCTTCGGCTCCATCACCCAATCCGCAGCCTCTCCATCAATAGATAGGTGCAGTTCCATCCACCTCTTGGTGGTCTCTCTCAGTGAAGGCTCACGTAAGAACCGGCCCTCTTTAACAATTTGCCACCGGTAATCAAACTCGGCGGTGAGAGGTGTGCTGGTGGAGTCAGAATCCGTGCCGTACAGATATCGGCGGATGGCTAGTAGGGAGATGTCAACCTGGATGCCTCGTACTCGGACATGCTCAAGTGGGGCCTGTTTGGCGGGGGCAGACCGCCTATCGATCTGCGAGCGAAGAGTAGCCACATAAGAGGCATAGAACTCGCGGACTAGCTCCTCACTGTAGCGACCCAAAGAACGAGCCGTCCACTCTAGCCGGTGTCTGGTGAAGAGGGTGTGAATATCTGGCATGGTGGGGAGACTTCCCGTGAGGACCCGCCTCTCCAGTGTAAGAGTCCGTGTCATGACGCCTTTGTCATTGAGAACCTTGGCGTCTAAGTATACCTTGTATTGCCCGTCAACACACCACCGGTTGGGCTGATCGGCAACCGGGGCAGGGACTCCTGTTGGTGAGCCAGGGGTGGAGTCGGTGCTGTCAGCCTCATTATCTGAAGCAGACTGTGTAGCTGTGGTAGGAGCAGAGGCGTCTGCAGACCCAGAGGCTTCCTCTGACCACGAAACTGCTAAGGCGCCAGATGCTCCTTCATCTTGGGCAGCTGACCCAGAAGGAGTGCCGGTCAGTGTGCGCTCCTCATCAGACTGGGAGGCAGTGACTACGCCGGGCGCCACCTTCTTGGGCGTGACTCGTGGTACACGTGGAGATCGTGCTGGAGTAGCAGTAGGGGGCACGTATTCTGGATCATGCTCATCATCAGAGCCTATCACCAATCGGGCAGACGGGGCGACAGATTTTGAATGCCCACGTGCGTAAACGCGATCTTGTTTAGGTGCCATGATAGGTAGTACCTGTAACGAATCATCATTAGTACTTGAAGGATGAAGTATGACACAAAAGAAATAAACATTTGAGACAATAATACTCAGACACTCAAATCAATGATAACAGCTCTGAAGTAGCAGTAGGGCACGACGGACCTGGTGACGGACCATAGTGCATATGATGGACCGTCATGCAGTCCGTCATGTAATACTTGGCAACATAAAATATCAGAGGGAAAGTCTCAGACCGATACGACGGTTAAGCAGGACGGCCCGTCATGGGTATGACGGTCCGTCGCAAGTGTCCTTCAGAGGACACTTAGAAAAAGTGTTGAGACCCATAGGACAGGGGTCTCTGACCGTCACGACGGTTGTGCAGGACGGACCGTCATGGGTGTGACGGTCTATCACATATGTCCGTCAGTGGACACTTGGAAAAAGTATTGAGACCCATAGGACAGGGGTCTCTGACCGTCACAATGGTTATGCAGGACGGACCGTCGTGGGTATGACGGTCAGTCGCAAGTGTCCGTCAGAGGACACTTAGAAAAAGTGTTGACACCCATAGGACAGGGGTCTCTGACCGTCACGATGGTTGTGCAGGACGGACCGTCATGGGTATGACGGTCCGTCACATGTGTCCGTCAGTGGTCACTTAGAAAAAGTGTTGAGACCCCTAGGACAGGGGTCTCTGACCGTCACGACGGTTGTGCAGGACGGACTGTCATGGGTATGATGGTCCGTCACATGTGTCCGTCAGTGGACACTTAGAAAAAGTGTTGAGACCCCTAGGACAGGGGTCTCTGACCGTCACGACGGTTGTGCATCGGGTTGTCGTGCTGTGAAACAGAGACAGAACTGAGGGGTGCCAAGTTTTACCCCATGTGAGTCAGAATGACAACCCAAATTGGTAAGTTTTAAAGCCCTAATTTCTCTAGTATTGTCCAGGCAGTTTGTGGAATTACAGACCTAAGTTAGATAATATCTAGGCAAAAGCAGAAACCCATATGCAATCAATAGGGAAAAACAGTAAAACAACCAAAAATAGTAAAGGGTAGAGTTTCAGGAATACATACCTTGGAAGAGGAGACAATAATGCACAAATGATGGCACTCAAGTTAGAAGGCTAAGAATCACTGCAGCAAATTCCGACCAAGAGGGAAAATTTTTGGATGAAAAATGGGAGAAGATGGGGAATTTGGGAAGAGAGTGAAGTTGGAAGGGGAGAAAATGGAGAGAAGATTAAGTGAAAACTGATAATGAAGGGGTGGGGGGGTTTAAAACGTTTTAAACTTTTAAAATTCTCAAGCCGGGTCGGGTCGGGTAGCCGGGTAATGGCGTGACAAAACCCCGATGATGGTTCGTCGCAGTTGTGACGGTCCGTCACACGGTCCGTCGCCTGTGCCCTAGTTTTTCAAAATTACAAGAGAGCGTACCTGGCACGACGGAGTCATGCGACGGTCCGTCACAGGCGTGATGGTCCGTCGATGTATCCGTCAGTGACTGATATAGAGTAACTTGTCTGCAGTACTTCCTGTAGATGTGCTACCTGAAAATTTACAACCCATAAATAGAAAATGCTACTGTTACTAGAAAGAGAAAAACACAAAAACTATAAACGTGATTAGATGATAACTATTGGGTTGCCTCCCAACCAGCGCCTGATTTAACGTCGCGGCACGACTGAGGACACTTGATTACTCAGACTTCATCAAGATGATATGCCTCAACCACCTCATTCGCTGATTCCGCATGACCAATATAGATTTTGAGACGTTGTCCGTTCACCTTAAACCGCACACCTTCCTTGTTTTCCAACTCAACGGCTCCATGAGGGAATAATTTGGTGATCAAGTACGGTCCAGTCCATTTAGACTTTAGCTTGCCCGGAAACAAGCGCAATCTAGAGTTGAATAAAAACACCGAATCCCCAATCATAAACTCTCGTTTCTCGATTTTTAGGTCATGGTACTTCTTCATCTTCTCTTTGTAAAGGGCTGAGCTTTCATAAGCCTTAAGGCGAAATTCATCGAGTTCATTTAACCCATTTAATCGTTGTTCTGCAGCTTCGTTCCAGTCCATTTTTAGCTTCTTCATAGCCCACATGGCTTTATGCTCTAATTCAACCGGAAGATGACATGCTTTCCCATATACTAGTTGGTATGGGGACATACCTATGGGAGTCTTATATGCTATCCGGTAAGCCCAAAGAGCATCATCAAGCCTCCTTGACCAATCTGTTCTACTAGCGTTCACTGTTTTCGACAAAATCTGTTTGATTTCCCTATTTGATACTTCAACTTGCCCACTAGTTTGAGGATGGTAAG
Organism: Solanum sitiens; assembly: GCA_016801875.1. NCBI lineage: Eukaryota > Viridiplantae > Streptophyta > Magnoliopsida > Solanales > Solanaceae > Solanum > Solanum sitiens. Next base: position 564,079 of record JABWTJ010000276.1, read on the forward strand.
GAGTGGCCACATTATCAAGATTCATTATCACTGCCGCCAGTGCTTCTACACCTAGTCGTTCTTCTATTTGTGTCTTGGATGATTCACCAATTTTGTAGGATATGGCAGATACCGATTGGAGCTCACCACTCTGCCGCATGGACCTACAAATGTTGAAAGTCACTTCTTCATTGTTCAACCGAAATTTCATCTGCCCTTTTTCCATATCAACTAAAGCTCTACCCGTAGCAAGGAATGGCCTCCCAAGAATAATAGGCACCTCAAAATCGACTTCACAATCAAGAATGACAAAATCTGCTGGAAATATGAACGACTCCACTTTTACTAGCACATCATGGAGTATCCCTATAGGCCTTTTTACTGTTCGATCGGCCATCAGTAGCCGCATCGCAGTGGGTTTTGGGTCACCCAAACCCAACTTCTTATAAATCGAGAGGGGCATGAGATTTATGCTTGCCCCCAGATCACATAATGCTTTCGCAAAATGTAATAACCCGATTGTACAAGGAATAGTAAATGCACCCGGATCTTCTTTCTTTTGCACTAACGACCTTGTAGCAATAGCACTACAATGCTGCATTCTGTCATCATCCTCAAAAGTGACCGATCTTTTCTTTGTAACCAAATCTTTCATAAACTTGGCATAACCGGGCATTTGTTCAAGAGCTTCTACCAAAGGAACATTGATAGAAAGTTGCTTCAAGCATGCATGAAGTGTAAGTGTGTGTGTACGTTGGTACTCATGATCACATAATGAATATCAACAACTCATTGAGGCATCCACCCTCTTAGACCACATTACACTTTCAAGTATAGACCACACAACACAATTTAGCATAGGAGACATGACAACTTCATAGTATACTTTAAGACTCCTGCCATTAGCTATCACACATTCACATAGAGGTACATCGGTAGGGGTCATAAATCTTTAATAAATCATTAATGGCAGCACCTACACATGATATTAACTTAGCCACATACATTCTCATAACATTAGTAACATAACCTAGATTCACAACTATAATAGAAGACTAGGCACAAGTTACACATAAGGTGATTATCATAACCACTCATTCATATAATCATCAATTTGACTTCAAGGCCATGGTCAACACATATATAATGACATAAAGTAAACACCTCCACCATAAGTGGACCATACCACACAATGCCATACACGGATTCATCAACATTATTATAGAAGAATCGAAAAGTTGAAGAGTAGAACAATTCTTACCAATCCTTTAACCTTTGGTCATCTTTGACCTTTAATACTCTTTCATAGATAAATAAAGTATAGGTCAGTAACTTAAGTTCCATAATCATACATGAATTCAATTACAAGCTACTACAAGGTCATACTACAACTAGCACAACACCTTAGCATATTAGAAGGTAGAAGAACATAAACCATTAGCCAATTTCACTTACATGGATTATAGATCATATTTCATCAATAATATAAATCTAAGGCAGTATCTAATCATAACTTAATCATAATGAAACCATGATTAAAGCACTTCAAGATCAAGCTTCCAACATAGGCATTAGACTTGTTAATTCGCTAGAATAGAGAGGAATTAACCAACACTATTGACTCTCTAAGGCCTTGATCATCAAGCATATTTTAACAATTATGTACAGGCTAGGCAGTATCTAAATAGATCACTACATAAAAGGAATCATGCTTCATCCATCCACAATTGAGATCACATCATATACATAGTATTATCAATCGATATACTAGAAAAGACTAGATCAATTCGTGCCAATTATTCCTTACTTAAATCATATGATATTCCTATTCATAATTCAATCATGATATTAACATAAAACAGTGGCTACAAACAACTTAACCTAATTCAAGTCTTACAACAATCTTCACAAAACCAACTTTATAGTGAATGCATAGATCATATAGTAGTCATGTTGAATTCTTCATACATTGTTCCATATGGATCCTTTCACGTCAATTAAAGATTAATTCATGTAAGAAACAGTAGATATAACCACTTCAACAAATATAATCACAATTCAATAGATAACAAATCAAGATCACAAAGTCATACATAGACTAAAATCGAGTTTGTGAGAGAGCACGGGTTCATCATGCAATTGGATTGAAAACCACGTCCAAATAAATAGAAAATCATAAATACATTCATATTATGACTTTGAAATCAATTTAAGAAAGAACCCATGGCAGATTGAAGAAGAAGATGTTTGATCATATTTTTCTCTTTTGAAACTTTGAGATTTAACTCTCTAGATGGAAGGATAACTAGAGGTGAAGATCACCATACCTTTATCTACATGAAGACCTATAAAACTTGGTGAAGAAATCATTCCATTCAAAGCTCCAAGATGTTCTTGATCTTCAACAACAATGGAGGTTTATAGGGAGAAGATTGTTTTAGGGAAAGATTTCTTACGTGTGTATGGGATTGGGAAGGGGAGGTTCACGTGTTTTATGACTTATATACACCCACAATTAGTTAAATAACTCAATTATATTTGATTTAGAACGTGGGGTGAATTTACCATTCACCCCTTTAATTTAACAGTACGCAGTCATAGATTGCAGGCCACCATCGACGGAGTCGTCTACTGGCCGTAGGTCAGTCGATGGGCCGTGCATTGGCTTCTGTCGATTGGTCCTTGGACAATATTTGGCTTGAGACCTTCCCAAGCTAAGTACCAATCGATGAGACCTCACCTAAGGGCTTTTGGTTGAACAACTGGCTGTCGTTTGGGCTGTCGATTGATACTGCCAAGGTAGTGTCTCAGCAGCCTTAGGTCCTTCTTGTGGGCCCTTTTGCGGGGCCTTTTTGAAGTTTTACCTGGACGTTTCCAACGTAAATATAACCCTTAACAAGTTGTAGACATTCCACATAAGTTTCACCCAAAAAAACACCTGCAACACGTCAAAACATGCAAGGCCCCATCAAGCCGTACATGAATGTCTCAAGGGCTAACTTTCAAAAATCTTGGACATTCTTGGACGTTTGACCTCCAAACTTATCAAAACTTCATGTAATACCATTTAACATAATTATAACTCATTTTAAGACTCTTTAGGCTCATTTCATACAGTTTAAAGCATGCATAGACATAGGAGGCACATAGGTGACTAGTCGCCGAATGCTTTGGTAGACCCTTGACGTTTGACTTCCAAATCACCTCAAACTTTGCACACTGCCTCTTAAGCATATTATGAGCCATTTTAGGACTTTATAACCTTAAGACAAACATGTTAGGCTCTAGAAACCATAACTCATTTTGGGGGTCTTAGAATAGTAGCACATTGAATAAGTCCTTATAACTTTCATAAAGAATGGTACAAGACTACCAAATAACGTTGAAAAAGATAAGGTGAGTAATGAAATAACTAAAACCTTATGAGTTATGAAATTGACCTAGAATGGGGTGTTAAAAGAAGTGAGACAAGTCTCACTTGCACCAAAACAATTATGTTAAAGATACTCACATAAGAGGGTGTTAGAAATCGTGAGACGAGTCTCATTCACACCATGATGATAATGTAAGATTTAAGTTCACATTAATCAAGTATAGAAAGGGATGACAAGTCATCCATTGAGATAAGCATACCTCACACTAGAAGCAACCTTCCATAGTGTATGAGTCAACTCTAAAAGTTGTAAATTATGATAAATTGAGCTAATTATCGATAGACTAGTAATGAGCTTGTGAAAGCACATGTAAGCCTCATGAGATGAGACTACCTTCAAGGTGGATAAGGGTCTCCAAATTCTCCTAGTCTTTGAACTATGTCGCCATCATAGGTTACTAGCTAGTGGATCCACCTAAGAAAGCTAGGAAGTATTCGGTTTCACTTTGGCCGGTGAACCACCTCTTTTAGCTGTGGGGAAGACACTGTATTTCATATTAGCTCACATGATCTATGTCGGTTAAATGTTGAAGATTTCTTTAAGAAAATCATAAAGAAAGAAAGAAATAAAGAACTAGGAAGATGAGGGGTGTTCGGATAGGATGACCAAAGGGTGAGGTTAGACTAAGTAATGATGTAAGTCATTCTTAGTCATTGTACCGAAAGATCCCAATGGAAGTCTTAATACAATATCCTAAGTCAACCTAACATGTTCAAAGTGAACATGAAATTAAATAAGAAGAAATGTAAGTTCAAAGTGAACTAAGTAAGCAAAAGCGTAAGAATATCAAATCATCAGTGTTTGATAAGAATGAAGTTTTACCAGTTATTGGTTTATGCCAAAAAAGGGAGCAAAACATAATGACTCATCAATTGGAGTATGAATATATGCCCCATCATCTTTATATTATGCAAATGATCAAAGAATGGGCATAGCCAATAAAGATTGGATTATAAAGACTTCATGCCCAATTTAACAAGAATGGAAAGAACAACTTGTGAGTAGGGTAGTCAAATCATTTCCTTAGTCTTTTGGTTACTTACTTGAATCACTGTAGCAATGGGACTACAATGAATCATTGCACTAGTAAGTAAAACATATGATCAAATTAGATCATTGAACTACACAACAAGAAAAAGAAAAGACTGAAAAATAAAGTAAGTCTGGGAGAGGGAGCTCTCGGCCTAAGGGGAGCAAAAATATTAAATTTTGCTTGAGTTGTTCTAAAATTATGTTCATTATTCCAAGGTATTATGTTCATATAGAAAATTAGTTGTGTGCTTTAAATGCATGAAAATATGTCATATTCATAGCATGATTCATAAACAACGAATTAGGAAAGTGAAGTGACTTCACTTTCCAAAAATGGCATGTTGCTATAGGATGAGCTTTCTTTGATCATGCATAGTCCTTATGTGTTTATGTGCATACACCCATACTTAGTACAAGTGTGTACTAACCCATATACAAATACTATTTCTATAGATGTAGGTCCTTGAAGAAGATTGAAGATCAGTTGAAGCTGTTTGGACTAGTACCTCCAGACTTTTATAGGTCCTCTTGAGTTCGAGGATGCCTACACTTTATTTTCTAGCTTTAGTAGATTAGACATAGCTAGTGGATGTTGTCCCTAGCGTTTCCTTTCAAACATTTGTTCAAGATTTTGTAGTAAGGCCAGTTTGGAAAATATTAATGATTTTTTCAATTCTTCATTTCAATTGCTCAATCTGTTAATAGATGGTTGTTTATTTTGAGCCGTTAGTATATCACTCTTAAGCAAGAATTATATGAAGTCTAAGTACACTTCAGTAAAGTTGTAAATTTTCCACTAAATTTAACTGTATGATTGTGATAAAAGCTAAGAAGAGGCTTGTCTGCGACCTCTGAGAGGTTAACCACGCTGGTCTCATATAGGGTCTAGGACCCGGGTGTGACAAAGCACATGAAAACATCTTAGGCCTCATAGTGACTAGTAGTCGAACGTCTTCGTCTTACCTTGACGTTTGACTTCCAAATGACTTAAAATCATTGATGAATACTTTAAAATACTTTATTAACATGTTAACCAGCTTATAGGCACATGTGAGGCTCTAGACACCCTAACTCATGAGGGTCTTACAATATCCCCTCCTTGGGAACATTCACCCTCGAATGACACTTTGTTCACTTTTATCACAACAAGGACTTCAATAAATCATAGAGAAGCTCACAATATTCACAATATTTTCACATATAATTCATTGCACCAAATTTACAAGGAACACAAACTTCAATCCATGTAGCACTCAATGCAACACAAGCAAAGGAAACCTCTATTCACTCACTCTTTAATGCATCAAACACAAGGCATCAGTCATGTTCATTGGAAGAACATTCTTCTCCTAATCATAACATGGTCTTTACATTTCAATTAATTAAGAGCTCATTATGCAACTACATAGAAGTCACACTTAGGCAGTTTCAACAACACTCAAGAAGCAATTAGGCACTCATCCTTCAATTACACCTACTGCCATGAAGGTCATACTCAACCGTACCATGCTTAGTCGTGTCCATGGAGGAATGTCCTTCTCCTCGACACACTTACATGTCTCATGAGTTCATTGGCAAGCAATGCCCAAAGGCCAATTTACTGTAAAAATTAGAATTTCTCAACTTTTAACCCAAAGTATGCTCAAACTTTTGTCCTAGTGAAGTTAAAATTGTAATTCACACCACACACGTCATAACAATAGAAAGTCATTTAGCATAATTTCAATCTCTAGCATAACACTAGCTTTCATAAACATGCATAATTTAGGGGAAAGTCTTACAATTCATAGGCACACACAAGGACTATATCTAGACATGCCTTCACCTTTAAAAAGTGAGCCTACAATCATGCTTTTCAAACCATACAAGTCACATAATTTTCAAGAGACTCAACATTTTTCATTTTAAAGAGGCTCAATTTCTCATTATAAGGCTAAACCTTACACATCAAAAGTGACTACAACTATGTTTCTTACCTTATCTCGAAAAGTTAAACGCATAACTATCATACCAAGATGCATAATCAACATGAGAAAACCATAATTTGATGAAAAATCCTTTTTCATCCGATTTAGAATACTGAAAACATGTATAACATAGTGTCAAACAAGCCATACAAAACATAGGGAGGACATGCAACTCATACTTAAATGCAAGACTCCTATCATGAACAAGCTTCTAGGAACTCTTTAGTTTCATGCTCAAGTAAGAATAAAAGGACAAGATTGAAACATCAACAACCTTACTACTCTCATCATAATCCCCCACTTAGGGTAAACCCAATTAAGAGCAGCTTAACCCAACCTCAAGAGGATCTTAGCTTACCAACCTTCATCAACATCACTTAAAAGAGATTACCACTCTAGAAGGAATTACAATAACTTAATATAGGACCACCAAAGGAATTCTAAACCTTCTAATCTAGGCAAATTATCCCCAATCATCAAGTTAGGTGATACTACCCAACCACATAAGGTCTCAACTATGCCATAGACACCAAGGGTCATACAACACTTGGGGAAAAGACTAGAGGAGACTTATCCATAAGGCCTCTTTCTTTTCTATGAACATTACAGTAAGGTAACTACTAGGTCAATCAAATCCACATCATCATCCTACAAAGATAAACATACTACCTTCACTTGTAAGATCAAGCCTATACAAAAAAAAAACAAGGAAACTATGAAGATGCACACATATACAAAGGGAAACATTTGAACCATTACACATATACTTAGGGCAACATGCATCTTTAGCCTCTTTCCTCATTCTTCAAAGCATTCCAATTCTAAACCTTATCATTCATCGCATTCTCATAGGTAAATTTAGCAGAAAATTTAAAACTTTCTTCGCACATCATATGCTAGAACAACACTTCCATTATATATAAAATATCATAATACATAGTTAACGACTCTATTATCTTTTTGCCATCCTAGACTCAACATCATAAGAGTACTTAAGGGACACGGCCGACACGGCCCTTACAACATAAATCATAAGTACAATATCAAAAGACTTTACAGTAAGTTAGACATTAGGATATCCTTTGACTTAAGGATTCCTTTCCTTGAGCTTGGGATTCACATATCAATATCCTCACCATTAAAGACATCCTTTAAGCATCCATAACCTACACTTCGTGTAAAAGTATAAAAGAATGGAGTTAGCACAAGAATGCACTAAGTTTGACAACCATGCAAAAACATGCATTAAAAGGGACATTTTTCTTGAAATCATACTTCATACCTATTTGTGAAAACTTAATAAAGCCTTGATACAATAGCATTTATATCATTCACATACTTTATATAGACATATTCAAAGACCAAACATCACATAAAATCACACATAGAATTTAAGCCACATTTAGGTCACTTTACAGTAACCTATTGGCACTTTACAGTAAGCATATTTCCTTCAGTGATCTTCTTCTTTTAACTCATCATCCTCCCAAGTAACCCACTATTGATAATTATTGCAATGAATCACCTTAAGGTCACAAGGAAAACCATACATACAAGTTACACAATCCAACACATACCATCATAGGAGTATAGCACATTACAAGACACATTCAAGTTAAGACCATAAGGCATTACAGTGAACTTTACTTATTATTCACATATACCAATTTCACTTCACATAGAAAATTCTAAGACCTTACTCACAATCCCAATCTAAGTCCACTAGTGCAATGTACATGTGAATCCCCATAACCTCACACATACTTAGTAAGCATATCATTAGACCACAAGCCTTAACATGCAATTCATACATCAACATAGTAACTGAAGACAACTTCATTTATGTCAACAAACCTTCATAATGTAGTCATTAAGATCCATTATTATGCATATACAACAAGACATTTCATATAAGCTCATACCATGCATTTCATCACAACAAGTAAACAAATACTACAAAGTCATGCATAAGGAACATGTACATAGACACATGCATTAGAACACCTTCCTAGGACTTCCCTCAAGAGCCACTTGTGCAATGTATAGGTGAAGTTCCATACCCCCACCTACACTAAGCAACTACCCTTAGGTTATCCTAGTTAGGGTCCTTACTTTACTTCCATTGTCCATTTTACTTTAGGGAAACTATAGCATTAAACGACACTAACACCATGGGTTCTACATGGAATTTGGTGTTGAAGATCCTTACACCAATGGAAGGTGTTCTTACCTAGCCAAGGTAGAACATTAACACATGCTAGCATCTTATTTGATATAACTTGTTAGATACAATGTGGCAAGTATAGTTTATGGAACTAAGATATATACATCACCCTCTACATGCTCATTAGCATTGGAGCCTCATCTCATGAGAAACCATGGGTGAATCTTCCTCAAGGAAAGACAACACCTCATGTGGAACCATAGGTGAATATTCCTCCAAGGGAAGTCAACATCTTATGAGAACCAAATGGTGAATCTTCCTCCAAGGGAAGCCGACACCTCTCATTGTCAAGTTCACCGGTGCTAAGCTAAAATCCCTCTATTTAAAAGCCTTTATTACATTATTTAATAAAACATAGGCTTAGGATATTGACTCCTCATATGCTTATAGCATTTTCAAGCACCTATCTAGTTCTAGCGTACACTTGAGCACACCTTTCAAGGCCCCTCTATTCACTATACATGTGTGTGTATACTTATATGTGAGAAAACCTTACACATAAAACATAAATATCGCACATGTTCATATATCAATGCATAAGTCTATAGGTGTAACTATATGAGCAATCCTTTCATATAAATTCATTAAGACACTATGCACATTCATATTTTATGATATCATAGACTTAATATCATAGCATATAAGTCATATTCATAACATGTTCATACAATCCTAAGCCTATACTTAGAAGACCAACCAATGAACTATCCTATCAAGGCACACATTTTCAATGCATAGACAAGGATTCCATACCCTTACCCATACTAGCACACCTATCAAGTCATCCTAGTGAATGATACATCACACACCACCATAGAACAGATAGTATATCACAAGACTCATTTATTCAAGACTTACAACATCTTACAGTAAGCTCTAGTCTTTATGCACCTATCTTAGATTTATCACATATAACATTATAAGACCTCATCATAGGCAGCAAGTACACATAAACTTAATATAACCATTTACATGCTCAGGCCATTAGCAACACAACCTAGATAATAGCTAGAATAGTAAACAAGACATAGGCTTCACATAGGGTGATCATCATCAATACACATTCATAGTATGATTGACTTCAAGGCAATTTTCACATCACGGATATATTTATAATAAAGTAAACACCGCCACCATAAGCGGACCATACCACTCAATGCCATACAAGGCTTTATAACCTAACAAAACTATAGAAAAGTAGAGGGAAAAAGCCATCCTTACCAATTTATCGTTCTTTGATCATCATCGTTCAATACACCCTTTTCATCAACAATAGATTATAGGGAAGTATATAAATATACACTTAACATAATGAAATCATACTGTAATCCCTACAAGATCAAGACACCAACATAGACACTAAACTATCAATTCAATAGAGAGTAGAGAAAATAGGCAATCCTACTAATTCCCCAAAGCCTTGATCATCAATCATACTTTATAAATAATGTACATGTTAGGAAGTAGATAAAGAGTTCCTTACTAAAAAGGAATCATGATTCATCTAACCTTAAACCGAGATGACATCACATACATAGCATTATCAATCAATAGACTAAAAGAACCTTGATCAATACATACCAAGCCTTCTTTACTTTGATCATACAAAATTAATACGCACAATTAAACCATGTTATTAAACTAAGGCAGTAGCTACAATCATCTTAACATAATCGAATTCCACATTCATACATTATAAGGTCAATGTTACAGTGAACACAGAGACATAGGCTAGACGTATTCAAATCTTCATATATTAATACACATGGATCATTAATCAATAATTCACTATCAATATACATAATAAAAAGTAGACATAAGCAATTCAACGTAATAGAATTACAAATCCACCAACAGAAAGCCATGATCACAATGCGCATGCATAGGCTTAATCGAATTTGGGAAGGGACATGGGTTCACAATGCAATTGTATATAATTCACGTTAAAACCAATACATTATCATCAATTCATCATTATTAAGCCTTTGAAAATATTTTGAGAAATAACTCATAACTAGATTGGAGAAGAAGAAGTTTGATCATGAAATCTCTTTTGAAAACCATGAGAACAACTCTCTAGATGGAATATTAACTAGATATGAATGATCACCATACCTTTATTTAGAACAAAACCTCTAAAAATTGATGAAGAATCCATGGAAATCCAATCTGCAAGATGTTCTTGAGTTTCACCTCAAATGGAGGTTGCTAGAGAGAATTGGTTTGGAGGGAAAGTCTAATTTGTGTAGAATGAATTGGGAATGGGTTGTTCACATTTTTATCACTTAAATACACCAAAAAATAATAAAATAAACCAATTAGGGTCAGGTTAGGAATATGAGACTTTTCGAACCTAAAACCACTTTTACAAACCGGATGCTCTGATACCACGTTTGTCACATCCAGGGCGCACCCCCTAGAAGTAACACGGCGTACTTCACCTCTTGGAGTTCTTATACAAGCCCATAGTTATCATTCATCACATTCTCATAGGTAAATTTAAAGGAAAATTTAAAACATTCTTAGCACATCATATGCAAGAACAACACTTCCATTACATATAAAATATCATAATACATAGTTAAAGACTCTAGTCTCTTTTTTTCATCCTAGACTTAACATCATAAGAGTACTTTAGGGACACATCCCTTACAACATAAATGATAAGTACAATATTAACAGACTTTATAGTAAATCAGACATTAAGATATCCTTGGACTTAAGGATTCCTTTCCTTGAGCTTGGGAATCACATATCAAGCTCCTCACCATGAAAGACATCCTTTAAGCATTCATAACCTACACTTTGTGTAAAAACTAGAGAATAATGGAGTTAGTACAAGAGTGCACTAAGTATGGCAACCATGCAAAAACATGCATTAAAAGGGACATTTTTCTTGAAATCATACTTTATGCCTTTTTGTGAAAAGTTCATAAAACCTTGATACGATAGCATTTATATCATTCACATACTTTATATCGACATATTCAAAGGCCAAACATCATATAAAATCACATATAAAATTTAAGCCATATTTGGGTCACTCTACACTAACCTATTGGCACTTTACATTAAGTATATTTTGTTCATAGTGATCTTCTTATTTTAACTCATCACTCTACCAAGTAACCCTCTAGTGATACTTGGGGAAACGCATCACCTTAAGGTCACGAGGAAAACCATACATACAACTTAAACAAGCAAACACATACCATCATAGAAGTATATCACATTACAAGACACATTCAAGTCAAGACCATAAGGCATTACAATGAACTTTACTTATTATTCACATATACCAATTTCACTTCACATTGAAAATTCTAAGACCTTAATCACTATCCCAATCCAAGTCCACTAGTGCAATGTACAGGTGAAACCCCATAACCTCACACATACTTAGTAAGCCTATCATAAGACAACAAGCCTTAACATCCAATTCATACATCAACATAGTATGTTAATACAACTTCATTTATGTCAACAAACCTTCATCATGTAGTCATTAAGATCAATTATTATGCATATACAACAAGACCACTTCATATAAGCTCATACCATGAATTTCATCACAACAAGTAGACAAATACAACAAAGGCATGCATAAGGAACATGTACCTAAAGACATGCATTAGAACATCTTCCTTGGACTTCCCTCAAGAGCCACTTGTGCAATGCATAGGTGAAGTCCCATACCCCCACCTGCACTAACAAACTACCCTTAGGTTATCCTAGTTAGGGTCCTTACTTTACTTCCATTGTCCATTTTACTTTAGGGAAACTATAGCCTTAATCGACACTAATACCATGGGTTCTACATGGAATTTGGTGTTGAAGAGCCTTACACGAATGGGAGATGTTCTTACATAGCCAAGGTAGAACATTAACACATGCTAGCATCTTATTTGATATACCTTGTTAGATCCAATGTGGCAAGTATAGTTTATGGAACTAAGAGATATACATCACCCTCTACATGCTCATTAGCATTGGACCCTCATTTCATGAGAAACCATGGGTGAATGTTCCTCAAGGAAAGACAACACCTCATGTGGAACCATAGGTGAATATTCTTCCAAGGGAAGTCAAGATCTTATGAGAACCAAATGCTGAATCTTCTTCCAAGGGAAGCCAACACCTCTTATTGTCAAGTTCACTCGGTGCTAATCTAAAATACCTTTATTGAAAAGCCTTTATTACTTTATTTTATAAAACATAGGCTTAGGATACTGACTCCTCATATGCTTATATCATGTTTAAGCACCTATCTAGTTTTAGGGTACACTTGAGCACACCTTTCAAGGACCCTCTATTGACTAGATCTTCAAACATGTGTCTCTGTATACTTGTATGTGAGAAAACCTTTCACATAACACATAAATGTCACACATGTTCATATATCCATGCATAAGTCTACAGGTGTAACTTTATGAGAAATTCTTTCATATCAACACATTAAGACACTATGCACATTCATATTTTGTCATATCATATGCTTAACAGTATAGCATATAAGTCATATTCATAACATGTTCATACAATCCTAAGCATGTACTTAGAAGACCAACCTAGGAACTATCCTATCAAGGCACACATGTGCAATGCATATACAAGGATTCCATACCATTTACCATAGTAGTACACCTATCAAGTCATCCTAGCTAATGATACATCACACATCATCATAGCATAGGTCATAGCACAACACTCATTTATTAAAGACTTACAACATCTTACAGTAAGCTCTAGTCTTTATGCACTTATCTTAGCTTTACATCACATATAACATTATATGTCCTCATCATAGGCAGCACGTACACATAAAAATAATATAACCATTTACATGCTCATGACATTAGAAACACAACCTAGATCATAGCTAGAATAGTAAACTAGGCATAGGCTTCACATAGGGTGATCATCATCAACACACATTCATAGTATGATTGCCTTCAAGGCCATGTTCACATCACATATATATTTAAATAAAGTAAACACCGCCACAATAAGTGGACCAATACACTTAATGCCTTACAAGGCTTCATCAACTAACAATACTATAGAAAAGTAGAGGGAAAAAGCCATCTTTACCAATTTATCATCCCTTGATCATCACTAATCAATAAACCCTTTTAATCAACAATACATTATAGGGAAGTATCTAAATATACACTTATTATAACGAAATCATACTTAAATCCCTACAAGATCAAGACACCAACATAGGCACTAAACTATCTTTTTAATAGATAGTAGAGGAAATAGGCAATTCTACTAATTCCCCAAAGCCTTGATCATGAATTATATTTTATCAATAATGTACATGTTAGGCAGTAGCTAAAGATATCCTTAGTCAAAAGGAATCATGCTTCACCTAACCTAAAATCGAGATCACATTACATACATAACATCATCAATCAATAGAAGTTAAGAACCTAGATCAATTCATACCAAGACTTCTTTACTTTGATCATACAAGATTCATACCCACAATTCAACCATGATATTAACCTAAGGCAGTAGCTACAATCATCTTAACATAATCGAATTCCACATTCATACATTATACGGTCAATGTTACAGTTAACACAAAGAGACGTAGGCTAGACCTTTTAAAATCTTCATATATTGATCCACATTGATCATTCATCAAAATTCACCATCAATATACATAATAAGCAGTAGACATAATCATTTGAACGTAATAGAATAAAAAATCCACCAACAACAAGCCACGATCACAATGCCCATGCATAGGCTAAATTGAGTTTGGGAAGGGACATGGGTTCACAATCGAATTGGATTGAAATTCACGTTAAAACAAATACATTATCATCAGTTCATCATGATAAAGCCTTTGAAAACATTTTGAGAAAGAAACCATGGCTAGATTGAAGAAGATAAGTTTGATCATGAATTCTCTTTTGAAAACCATGAAAAGAACTCTCTATATGGAAGATTAACTAGAGATGGAGGATCACCATACCTTTATTTAGAATAAACACTCTAAAACATGATGAAGAATCCATGGGAATCTAAGATCCAAGCTGTTCTTGAGCTTCACCTTCAATGGAGTTTGCTAGAGAGAATTAGTTTTGGAGGGAAAATCTAATTTGTGTAGAATGGATTGGGAATGGGTTGTTCACGTTTTTGATCACTTAAATACACCCAAAAACAATCAAATAAACCAATTAGGGTCAGGTTACGACGTGGGGTGAATTTCCCATTCACCCCTTAAGTGAAGCAGTCGCTAGGCAGCAGCTACAGCCTGCACCAATGTACACCATCGACGCCCCTTTGGCCCATCGACGGACCGTCTCTGGCTTCCGTCTTTGGCTGAGTCTATCAAGTAGTAACTTGTGATCTTGACGTTAGGAAGGTTTTTATGTGATTCGATTATGGTGAATCGTCTTAGCTACTGCCTATATGTTTAATGTGATGATAATGAATTATATTTGATCCAATATGAATATATAAAAATTGAATTGGTAAATATTGATTTAGCTTATTCTAGACTATAAACTTGATAGAGTAATGTATATGTTGTGATCTATATTCTAGGGTGGATGAAGCATAACTTAGATATGATGTTCTACATCTTTACTATTGCCCTAAATATATATTATTGATACAATATGATTTATGAACAATACTAGGGAAATTAGTTGATGATCTAAATCTCTCTACTTTCTAGTATATATGTGATGTGTTGTATTAAATCTCTCTACATGTACATCATTTATTTCATGATTAAATGTATATTTAGCTACTTCCCCATAATTTATTGATGATGAAAAAGGTGTATTGACGAATGATGATCAAAGGTTGATGAATTGGTAAGAATGACTCTTTCTCTCTACTTTTCTATATTATTGTAGTTGATGAAGCCTTGTATGGCAATGTGTGGTATCATCCACTTATGATGGAGGAGTTTACTTTATTGTCATTATATATGTGTTGATGATGGACTTAAAGGCAAATTAATGAATATATGAGTGTGTGGTTATGATGATCACTATATGTGTGAATAGTGCCTAGTCTTCTACTGTAGTTGTGATTCTAGGTTTTGTTGCTAATATCATGAGGATGTAAAAGGATATGTTAAGGTTATGTGTACTTGCTGCCTATGATGAGGTCCTATAATGTTATATGTGATGAAAATCTAAGGTAGGTGCATAAAGACTAGAGCTTACTGTAAGATGTTTTAAGTCTTTAAATAAATGAGTCTTGTGCTATGCTATCTATTGTATGATGTTGTGTGATGTATCATTCACTAGGATGACTTGATAGGTGTACTAGTATGGGCAAGGGTATGGAATCCTTGTCTATGCATTGCACATGTGTGCGTTGATAGAATAGTTCTTAGGTTGGTCTTCTAAGTAAATGCATAGAATTTTATGAACATGTTATGAGTATGACTTATATGCTATGACTTTAAGTATATGATATGATAAAATATGAAAATGATAGTGTCTTAATGTGTTAAAATGAAAAGATTGCTCATATAGTCACACATATAGACTCATGCATTGATATATGAACATGTGTGACATTTATGTGTTATGTGAAAGGTTTACTCAGATATATGTATACACACACACATGTATAAAAATCTAGCCAATAGATGGTACTTGAAAGGTGTGCTCAAGAGTACTCTAAAACTAGACAGGTGCTTTAATATGCTATAAGTATATAAGGAATAAATATCCTAAGCCTATGTTTTATAAAGTAATGTTAATAAATGCTTTTAATAAAGGAAACTTAGCTTAGCACGAGTAAACTTGACAATGAGATGTGTTGCCTTTTCTTGGAGAAAGATTCACCATTTGTTCCTTATAGAGTGATGACTTCCCTTAGAGGAATATTCACCTATGGTTCCACATAAGTTGGTGGCTTCCCTTTGAGGAAGGTTCATCCATGTTTCTCATGAAATGAGGCTCCAATGCCAATGAGCATGTATAGGATTATGTATATCTCTTAGTTCCATAAACTATGATTGCCACATAGGATATAGCAAGTTAATTCACTTAGTATGCTAGGTTATATGTTAAGGCTCTACTTTGGCTAAGTGGACAACCTTTTATTGGTGTAAGGCTCTGCAACACCAAATTCTATGTTTATCACCCATGGTCAATGGAGTTAAAGTAAAGTACATGACCCTATCTAGGATAAAATAAGATAAGATACATAGGATAGGTGGAAGTAATGAACCCATCTAGACATTGCACAAGTAGCTCTCTAAGGGAGTTCTAGGAAGGTGGTATAATGTATGTGCATATGTTATGGTTCTATTTCATGATATGGTGTTAGTATCTACATGGTGTGATGATATTCATTATTGTGGTATTAATGACCATATGATGAAGGGCTTGCTTGACATGAATGAAGTTGTTGTCTTCAATTACTTGTTTGTATATGAAATAGAGTGTTAAGGCTTGTGGTCTCATGATAGGCTTACTAAGTATTTGTGAGGTTATGGGGCTTCACATGTACATTGCACTAGTATACTTAGGTTGGGGCCATGAGTAAGGTCTTATAATGAGTTATGTGAAGTGAAGTGAATAGATATGCAAATGGATGTAACTTACTGTAAAGCCAATAGAGTTTTGACTTAAATGTGTCTATGATGCATTATGCTTCTATGATGGTATGTGTTGGCTTATGTAGGTTGTATGTATGCCTTCTTTGTTGCCTAAGGTGATGCATTGCACCAAATATCAATAGAGGATTACTTGGGAGGTTAATGATTTAAAGAAAAGTTGTTTACTGTAAATGTAGAATAGTTCACTGTAAAGGAAAATAGCTCACTCTAAAGTGACCCTATAAGTGGCTTAAATTCGATATGTGCTTTTATATGATGTTTGGCTTTTGAATATGTGTATATGAAGTATGTGAATGATATAAATGCTATTGTATCAAGGTTTTATGACCATTTACTTAGATAAAGGCATGAAGTATGATTTCAAGAAAATGTCCCTTTAAATGCATGTTTTTGCACGTTTGTCATACTTAGTACATTCTTGTACTAACTCAATTCTTCTCTACTTTTTACACAAAGTGCAGGTTATGGATGCTTAAATGATGTCTCATTAATTGAGGAGCTTGATATGTGATTCCCAAGCTCACGGAAAGGAATTCTTATGTCTAAGGATGTCCTAATGTTTAGTTTACTATAAAGTTCATAAATATTGTACTTATGTATTATGTTGTAAGGGACGTGTCCCTAAGGCACTCTTATGATGTTCAGTCTAGGATGTGAAAAAGAGACTAGAGTTTAAATATGTTCTTATGATATTTTATATATAGTAAGTGAAGTTTCAAGCATATGATGTGCTATGAAAAGTTTTAAATTTTTCGCTAAATTTACTATGACAATGCGATGAATGATAACAATGGGATTGTATAAGACCTTCGAGAGGTCAAGTACTCCATGTTACTTCTAGGGTGTGATCCCCAAATGTGACAAACATGGTGTAAGAGCATGAGGTTTATAAAAGTGGTTTTAGGTTCCACGAAGTCTCATATTGCCACATCTAGCAGAGTCTCATATTATTGGTGGTGTGTCGCGACATATCAAATGATATGGGAGGCTATAGGAGGATAGAGTTTCCCTTCTTCATCATTCTCATATCGTGCCATAGAACTTAACTCTATAAGATCTCCCTCTTATGTTTTCTTGTCATGTAGTCTTTTTGATGTGATTGCTTGGATGAGATGGTATCTTATATGCTTGAGGGAAAAAAGGTGAGTTTAATGCTTATTTTTGTTTTATGGTTTGATGAGTATGTGTGAAGGTGAATTTTTGCATATTTTTATAATGTGATATCATTTATGGCTATTTATGAGATTAATGTGAAATGGCATGTTATGTTGACAAATGTATGTCATGATATGATTAAAGCATGTTAGAAGTTATTATGGTTAAGAGTTTCTTTTGGAATGATGTGTTACTATATGGTTTTACATGATGGTAGCCTAATATTATGAATTGAGTTTGAAATGCTAAGTGACTACCTATGGAAGCATGTTACCCTAATAATATGTGTTTAAAAGTGTTCAATGATTCCCTTGGTATATATGTGGTCCTTTCTAGTTGCCTAGTATGGATTGGAGTCCTTTGTTTAGACTTCATCCTAGGTGTGAAGGTAGTATGCTTGTCGTTGTATGGTGATGATGTGGGTTTTATTGACCCAGAAGTCACCTTACTGTAATGTCCAAATAAAAAAGAAGAAATTTATGGCTAAGCCTCCTCTATTGCTTCCCCTAATGTTGTATGACCTTGGTGTATATTGTATTGTATAAAAATCTTATGTGGTTGAATAGTATGTTTAACTTGAAAAGTTGGGGATAATTTGCATAGGTGAAAAAGTTAGAATGCCATTGAAGCCTTATGGTAAGTTATTGTAATTTCTTTGTTGGTTGAAAAGTTAAGATCCTCTTGAAGATTGGGTTGAGTTTCTCTTAATTTGGATTACCCTAAGTGGGGGATGATGATGGAGTAATAAGGTTGTAGATATTCTCTACCTTGTCCTTCTATTATTACTTGAGCTTGAAACTAATGAATTCTTAGTAAGCTTGTTCATGATAAAAGTTTTACATTAAAGCATGAATTGCATGACCTCTGCATGTTTGGTATTCTTGATTAATACTATCTTAATAGTATTTTGAAGGTTCTAAACTACTTGAAAA
The DNA here is from genome assembly GCA_016801875.1 of Solanum sitiens. NCBI lineage: Eukaryota > Viridiplantae > Streptophyta > Magnoliopsida > Solanales > Solanaceae > Solanum > Solanum sitiens. The sequence goes on from JABWTJ010000276.1 coordinate 583,404, forward strand.
AGAAATTCTATTAACTTCATGGTTTTCTCATGTTGATTTGCATCTTCATATGCTAGTTGTGCATTAGAATTCATGAGATAAGGTAAGAAACTTGGTGTTAGTGACTTTTGATATGTAAGGTTTAGCCTTATAATGAGAAATTGAGCCTCTTTAAAATGAAATATGTTGAGTCTGTTAAAACCTATGTGACTTGTATGTTTTGGAAAGCATGATTGTAGGCTCACTTTTGAAAAGTGAAGTCATGTTAGCCATTATCGTTGTGTGTGCCTATGATTTGTGTTAATTCTTCCCAAATGATGCTTCCTGTGAAGTATATTGCTATGTTAGAAATTGATATTTTGTGAAAAGGCTTCTTATTTGTTGTGATGTGCTTGATGTGACTTAACATTTAGACTTCACTAGGAAGAAAACATGAGCATGCCTTGGTTTAAAAGTTGAGAATTTCTCATTTTAAAAGGGATTGACCTTGTGCCTTGCTTGGGTGTGGACTCATGAGACATATGAGTGTGTTGAGGATAATGATATTCCTCCATAGACACAACTAAATGTGGTATGGGTGAGTATGACCCTCATAGCACTAGGTCTAACTAAAAAGAATCCATTGTCAACCTATCCAACTCAAGTCTATGTGCATCGAAGTATGACTGCCTAATTTTTTCTAGAGTGTTGTTGGAATCTTCCTAAGTGTGTCTTAAATTTTGTTGCAAGATGATCTCTTAATGAATTGAAATGTAATGACCATGTTATGATAAGGTGAAGGATGTTCCTCCTATGAACATGATAAGAGCCTTTGTGTTTGATGCATTAAAGAGTGAGTGAATAAAGGTTTTTCTTGCTTGTGTGCATTGAGTGCTAAATGATTTGAAGTTGTGTTCCTTGTAAATTTGGTGCATTGACTTCTATGTAATGATTTTATGAATATGGTAAGTTGCACTATGCTTCATTAAAGTCCTTGTTGTGATTAAAGTGTTCTAAGTGTCATTCGAGGACGAATGTTCCCAAGTGGGGGATATTGTAAGACCCCCCAAAATGTGTTAGGGTGTATAGAGCCTAACTTGTTCCTATAAACTGGTTAACATGTTAATTGAGTGTTTTAAAGTAGTCTAGGATTATTTGAAGTCATTTGGAAGTCAAATTTCAAGGGACGACCACGACGTTCGACGACTAGTCACCTAAGGGGCCTTTTGTGTTTTTATGTGCTTATGTGTGTGTCATTAGCTTATGCGGTCATTAAATGAATAATAATGATGTTTATAAGAAGTTTATGGAGTTTCATGAAGTTTGGAGGTTAAATGTCTAAGACGTTCGAAAGTTAGCCCTTGAGACGTTCATGTGTGTCTTGATTGTGCCTTGGATGTTTGGATGAGTTTTATGTGTTCATTTTGTGTGAAAATTGCATGGAAGTTCTTCAACACGTTAAGGTGTATATTCAGATTGGAAACGTCCGGGTAGGACTTCCCAAGGGCCCCAAAAAAGGGCCCACAAGAAGGACGGAAAGGCTATCGAGACACTGCCTTGGCAGTGTAAATCGACGAGCCAAACGATGCCTAGTCAGTGGACTGACGCCCCGTCTATTGGGAGGCGTCGATGGAGACTTATCCTGGAGAAGGATTAGCCATATAACAGACTCAGACCCAAATGACAGAAGGCACAGGACGGTTCGACGATGGACCAACGCCCCGTCGTTCGGTTCGTTGATGCAGGCCTTCAGTTAATACCATGCACACTGCCTATTTATGGGGTGAATGGGAAATTCACCCCAAGTGATAAACTGACCCTAGGAAGTTTATTTACCTATTTTTAAGAATATATAGATGATCTAAAACGTCAATAGCCCATACCAAATCCTCCACTCAAAAATCAAAACACCCTGTCCCAAAATATCCTCTCTAGAAACCTCCATTTAAGGTGAAGTTCAAGGTCAGCTTGTAGATTGGATTCCCATGGTTTATTTACCAATTTAAGTGGGTTCTTCATCTAATAAAGGTATGGTAATCCTTTATCTCTAGGTAATCTTTCATCTAGAGAGTCCTCTTCAAAGTTTTCGAAGAAGTTTTATGATCAAATCTCTTCTTCTTCAATCTAGCAATGGGTTCTTTCATAAATTGATTTCAAAAGCATAATATTAATGTATTGATGATTATCAACTGGTTTTGACGTGATTTTCAATTCAACTTCTTGATGAACCCATGTCCCTTCCCAAACTCGATTTAGCCCTTGCATGTGCATTGTGATCGTGACTTGTTATTGATTGAATTATGATTTTATTACGTTGAATTGCTCATATCTACTTTTATTTAGGTATATTGATGGTGAATTGTTGATGAATGATTCAATTGGATCATAGTATGAAGATTTGATCATAACTAGCCTATGCCTCTATGTGATCATTGCAACATTGACCTTTAAATGTATAAAAGTGGACTTTGATTATGTTAAGATGCTTGTACATACTGCCTTAGGTTAATATCATGGTTGAATTGTGTTTATAATTCTTGTATGATCAAAGTAAACCAGGCTTGGTATGAATTGATCTAGGTTCTTCTAGTCTATCAAGTATTATCTTGTGATCTTGACGTTAGGAAGGTTTTTATGTGATTCAATTATGGTGAATTGTCTTAGCTACTTATTATATGTGTAATGTGATAATAATTAAGTATAGTTGATCCAATATGAATATATAACAATTTAATTGGTAAAGTTCAATTTAGGTTATTTTAACCTTTAAACTTGATAGAGTAATGTAAATGTTGTGATCTATATTCTAAGATGGATGAAGCATGACTTAAATTTGATGTTCTATCTCTTTAGATACTGACCTAAATGTATATTATTGATACAATATGATTGATGAACAAGACTAGGGAAATGAGTTGATAATCTATAACTTTCTACTTTCTAGTATATATGTGATGTATTGTATTAAATTGTAGTATGATCTTTTAGCGACTTGAACATGGTTTCTTTCATGATTAAATGTATATTTAGCTACTGCCCTATAATTTATGAAGATGAAAAAGGTGTATTGATCAATGATGATCAGAGGTTGATGAATTGGCAAGAATGACTCTTCCTCTCTACTTTTCTATATTATTGTAGTTGATGAAGCCTTGTATGGCATTGTATGATATTGTCCACTTATGGTGGTGGTGTTTACTTTATTGTCATTATATATGTGTTGATGATGGCCTTGAGGGGAAATTGATGAATATATGAGTGTGTGGTTATGATGATCACTTTATGTGTAACTTGTGCGTAGTCTTTTACTCTAGTTGTGAATCTAGGTTGTGTTGCTAATGTCATGAGCATGTAAAAGGATATGTTAAGGTTATGTGTACTTTCTGCCTATGATGAGGTCCTATAATGTTATATGTTATGAAAAGCTAAGATAGGTGCATAAAGACTAGATCTTATTATAAGATGTTGTAAGTCTTGAAATAAATGAGTCTTGTGCTACGCTATCTATTCTATGATGTTGTGTGATGTATCATTCACTAGGATGACTTGATAGGTGTATTATCATGGCAAAGGAATGGAATCCTTGTTATGCATTGCACATGTGTGGCATGATAAGATAGTTCCTAGGCTGGTCTTCTAAGTACATGCATAGAATTTTATGAACATGTTATGAGTATGACTTATATGCTATGATGTTAAGTATATGATATGATAAAATATGAATTTTCATAGTGTCTTAATGTTTTAATATGAAAGGATTGCTCATATAGTCACAACTATAGACTCATGCATTGATATATGAACATGTGTGACATTTATGTGTTATGTGAGAGGTTTGCCCACATATATGTATACACACACATGTATAAAAATCTAGCCAATAGAGAGTACTTGAAAGGTGTGCTCAAGAGTACTCTAAAACTAGATATGTGCTTAAATATTCTATAAACATATGAGAAATAAATATCCTAAGCATAAGTTTTATAAAGTAATGTTAATAAAGACTTTTAATAAAGGGACTTAGCTTAGCGTAGAGTGAACTTGACAATGAGAGGTGTTGTCTTTCCTTGGAGGAAGATTCATCATTTGTTACTTATAGAGTGTTGACTTTCCTTAGAGGAATATTCACTTATGGTTCCACATGAGGTGGTGGCTTCCCTTTGAGGAAGGTGCACCCATGTTTTCTCAAGAGAGGAGGCTCCAATGCCAACTAGCATGTAGAGGGTTATGTATATATCTTAGTTTAATAAACTATGCTTGCCACATAGGATCTACCAAGTGAATTCACTTAGTATGCTAGGATATATGTTAAGGTTCTACTTTTGCTAATTGGAACACCTACCATTGGTGTAAGTCTCTACAACGCCAAATTCCATGTTTAGCACCCATGGTCTTATTGTAAGTTAAGGCTTAGCTTCCCCAATGTAAAATGGACAATGGATTTAAAGTAAAGTAAAGGACCTAACTAGGATAACCTAAGAGAAGATATTTAGGACAGGTGGAAGTAATGAACCCATCTAGAAATTGCACAAGTAGATATCTAAGGGAGTTCTAGGAAGGTGATCTAATGTATGTGCATATGTTATGGTTATATTGCATGAAACTGTGTTAGTGTCTACATGATGTGACGATATGCATAATGGTAGTATTAATGACCATATGATGAAGGGCTTGCTTGACATGAATCAAGTCGTCTTCACTTACTTGTTGGTGTATTAAATAAAGTGTTAAGGCTTGTGGTCTCATGATAGGTTTACTAAGTATGTGTGAGGTTATGGGGATTCACATGTACATTGCACTAGTAGACTTAGGTTGGGGTCACAAGTAAGTTCTTATAATGATTTATGTGAAGTAAAGTAAATAGATATGCAAATGGATGTAACTTACTGTAAAGCCAATAGAGTTTTGACTTAAATGTGTCTATGATGCATTATGCTTCTATGATGGTATGTGTTGGATTATGTAGGTTGTATGTATGCCTTCTTTGTGGCCTAAGGTGATGGATTGCACCAAGTATTACTAGAGGGTTATTTTGGAGGTTAATGAGTTAAAGAAAAGATGTTTACTGTAAAAGTAGAATAGTTCACTTTAAAGGAAAATAGCTCACTATAAAGTGACCCTAAAAGTGGCTTAAATTCTATATGTGCTTTTATATGATGTTTGACTTTTGAATATGTCTATATGAAGTATATGAATTGTAACATTTCGAAATCCCAAAGTCATGTGATGAGACTTAAACAGGCTCCTTAAGGTCTAAACCATTGTTCCTAGCCAAATTAGGCGTATATGGAGTCTTTAAAGTGTTTCGGAACCAAAACGTTCATAACATCCGGTAAGTTGGTTCATAAGAGGGCTAGAGTGTCCTTTTAGTATAAACAAGTTAAAGAGTCAGAATTTAGTAAAAGTTTGTAACAATAGGTGTAACACATAGTGTATGATGGTTTCATGTTGGAAAAGTCAGGGTACGACTCCCCGAGGATCAACTAAGGGCCATCGAGGAGGACCCTTGAGATAGTGTGCCACGACGGATCCCATGATGGGGCGTCAAGGCCACCGGCGTGCCAGCCTTAGCTGCTGGGAAGAAAGCCTCCACCTGCACAGTCTCTGACCAACGCGACGGACGTGCTGGACGGAGGGGGGACCTGTCGGTCACACCCACGACGGCTCGTCGGCGGGGAGTCATCGTGGAGGGCCTGTAGTGTTTTCAGGGATTTATGTTTTAGTTAATTATTTTATTAAGTGTCTTAGAGTTAATTAGGGGATTAAGAGAAGACTAATTAAGTGACTTAAGAACCCACTATAAATACCCCAACCTTCATTAACCTAAACACAATTCTCCAAACAAAACTCTCTTCCTTCTCTCTACTTTCTCTCTCTATTGGAAGACTCCATTGGAGAACAACTTGGGGAGATCATTGGGGGCTTATTTAGCATAAATTAACCATAAAAACGTCATCAAACCTTAAGGTATGGGATGAAATTCACCTTTGAGATTCTTTCCTCAAAGGACTCCTTCAAAGATTTTTCTAAAAGTTGAGTTTCATATGGGTTTCATCCAATTTCGAATTTGATTATATGAATTGAGTTGTTTAGGTATTATTTGAGTTATAATGAATATATTATCATGTATTGCAACTTGATTATGATGAATTGATGTAGTTTGATCAAGATTGTGGGTGATGACCCCTAACCCTTAACCCTAGGTATGAGATTGATATGAATTTGAGTTGGATTGATGTAATTGATCTAATTATTGTTTAAGTCATCTTTAATAATTTTTATTGCGTTTATCATGAATCTATTATGGTGAATTGAAGTTCTTCATGCCTATTTCTTGATTATTGAATATAGGGTAAGAAGATAGAATTTGATATCATGTTACCAAGCTTTGATTTAGTATTGCTTTGTGGTATAGTGCTTTCTCTTAAATTACGTTCTTATGTTGACTATTGACTTACATTTATGAGATGACCCAAATTGGGTTAGTCTATGGGTTGATGGTAAGTCCCTTTTATTGGTGAACTATGGAGAGGTATTGGTAAGGCTTCATTATCCTAATCCTTACTTCAAATGGTGATTAATTGTCATCAAGTGATAATGTGTGTTGAAGTATACCTTGCTTAAGGTGATAGGTTTGTATGATGATGAATATACAAGGGTTTGACTCTACTATCTAACTAGGTTAAGATGGTTAATAAAGTTAGAGACTTTGATGTTAAGGGAACTTAGCCTAGCACCGAGTGAACTTGACATTGAGAGGTGTTGACTTCCCATGGAGGAATATTCACCATTTGTTCCTTATAGAGTGTTGATTTCCCTTAGAGGAATACTCACCTATGGACCCACGTGAAGTGTTGACTTTCTTTGAGGAATATTCACTCACGAATTCTCATGAGGTGAGGCCCATTACCAAATGGTATATAGAGGGAATACCTATCTCTTAGTTCTTGAACTATGTTGCCACCATAGGATACTAGCTAGTGGATCCACCTAGATAGCTACGTTTACGTTAGGTTGTACTTTGGCCGGTAGACCACCTTCTATCGGTGTAAGGTTTCATGACACCGGATTCCACAGTTGATCATGTGGTCTATGTCGGTTAAGGCAAGGTTTCCCTAAACTAAAATGAATGAATAAAATATAGACTAATCGACGTAACTTGAACGGGTTTGGCTATAGCTTAGGTAGGGGTATGGGACTCTACTTAAGCCTTGCACTAGTTTGCCTTGATGGGAGCTTTGAGAGGTCAATATTATGTATGTAAATTAGTGATATAATGTAAATGACTTTGTACATTGAATAACATGCTTATGAGTATAAGGTTGTTTCTTTTGGTTGAAGAAGAATGTTTTCATGAAATGGAAGAGTATGTTAGGTAAGGTTAATTGCTAATTGTATTCTTGATAGGTTACTTGATTAAGTAAGAGTCATGGGAATTTACTTGATTATTGCACTTGTAACTTTATGAAGGTTATTGTTAGTATGCTTTGATTTGTTACGCTTCACTCGTATACATGTTTTTTTTAATGATTCTTATTAAATGTTCTTTTCTAAGTATATTTGATTGGTAATTGTATATGTGGTTCCATACATAGTACATGTGGAGTACTAACCCCATTTCTTTCCCTTTTCCCAAACATTTTAGGTTCGGGTTGTTGATCTTGCTCTGAATTGCTGGAAAGGAAGACTTGGATCTCTAACCATCCAGTTGGTAGGTCCTCATTCCCCCGAGGGCGTTGCCGACATCTTACTCCTATGTTACTTAGTTACTATAGTTCTGTTTTGACTTATTTACTCATTGAGACGATGTTGTATATGGACTATATGTGGCTTCTTGTATTGATGTAGGGTTATGCCCAAGATTTATTGTCTTTGATAGATGGTTTATGAGATGAGACGACTTTTATGACTATTACTTCTCTATTTATAAATGTGTTAAATAAAGTAGAAGACTATGTAATCTTCGTATATGAAAAAGTCTATGTATATTTGATATAAATATGATTATGTGTATGTAGAGGTCTATGTAAACCTCCGAGTAGTTATAGATAAAAAGTTTTAAATTCCTTCACATTTTTCATCAATGAATGCTATGACGAGTCTTAGAGGCTTGTCTTAGTCCTCAAAGAGGACGACGACGCCGGTGACGTCTAGGGGGTAATCCCGGATGTGACAAACTTGGTATCAGAGCATGAGGTTGAATATCCTTGATGATAACGTCTCTCTCAACCACGTTATATAGGTTTGTATTCATAATTGTGAAGCGCGCCACACTTATGAATAGGAACTTATTTGATGCTTAGGAATCACTCTCATTGTTGGAAATCCATATCGTACCTTTAGAATGTACGTCGTATATGTATTTGCCTAAACCTTGTGTTTTGGTTATAGGAGATGAATACTAGAAGGAATGCAGCCAGAAGACTTGAGGAGGAGATTTCTGCGGCGGGAATCCCTCCCTGTGGTGATCCAGTTCCTCCCCTTGAAGAGATTGCTGTTGATGATCAGGTTCCCGATGAGGGTTATTCTTGCTCAGATGAGGGCTATTCTTGCTCAAATGGCTCAATCCATGACTACTAAAGCTCAAGCCGCAATGGTGCAAGCCCAAGCCATGACTGCCCAAGCTAATAGGGATTTGGCACCTAGAGTTCATGAGCAAACTATAGCTTCCCGACTTAGGTACTTCACCCGAATGAATCCTCCTATCTTCTACGGGTCTAAGGTTGATGAAGACCCTCAAGAATTCATTGATGAGGATTATAAGATTTTGTGTGCTATGGGGTTGTCTTCTAGTGAGAATGCCGAGTTGGCCTCATACCAGCTCAAGGATGTGGCTCAGACATGGCATGTGCAATGGAAAGACAATAGGCCACTTCAATGGGTCCGTGACTTGGGAGTAGTTCAAAAGGGCTTTTCTTGATTGGTTCTTCCCTAGAGAGATGAGAGAAACCAAGGTGGTGGAGTTCATCAATCTCCGCCAAGGACAAATGAGTGTTCATGAGTACTCTTTGAAGTTCATTCAATTGGCTAAGTATTCTCCTTCCTTGGTATCCGATCCTAGAGACGAAATGAGTCGATTCGTGACAGGTGTGTCGGATGATTTATAAGAAGAATGTCAATCGGCTATGCTTCATGATAACGTCATTATTGGTCGTCTCATGGTGCATGCAAAAAGGGTTGAGGAGGCTAGAGCAAAAAGGAAGGATAAGGATAATGATTCAAGAAGGGCAAGGTCTTTCGAGAGTGGAACTACTAAAGATAGATTTGGAATTCAAGACAAGCCGAGATTCAAGAAGAGTTTCTCAAATCAAGTTCCATCCAAATTTCCCAAGACTAGGGATTCTAAAGCCCCTAGGCCAAGAGTTAAAAAAAGAAAGGGTGGAAACTCGCTGAATGAGAATCCTACGTGTTCTAAGTGTGGGAAAGGTCACTCTGGAGAATGTTTGATAGGAATGGGGATTTGCTTTGGTTGTGGAAAAAGTGGTCATAGAGTGCGAGATTGTCCTAATGCTAAGGAACGAGAGAAGGGTGGTCAGCCGAGTGGTTCTAATGATGTTCCCCAAAAGAACCGTTTATGCTCTTCAATTGAGAGATGACCAAGAGGCCTCTCCTGATGTGGTGACCGATATGTTACAAATCTTTGCTATTGATGTGTATGCTTTGCTTGATTCGGGTGCTACTTTGTCTTTCGTTACTCCCTTAGTAGCTAAAAAGTTTGGTACTTTACCCGATGTTTTGCATGATCCTATTTTGGTGTCTACTCCGATGGGTGAGTCGGTTGTAGCAAAAAGAGTCTATCAAAATTTTCCTATTTCTATGCCCCATAGAGTTTCTCATATAGATCTAGTTGAACTAGACATGTTTGATTTTGACGTTATTCTAGGTATGGATTGGTTACATGCTAGCTTCGCTTCTATTGATTGTAGAACTAGAGTTGTGAGGTTTAGTTTCCCAAATGAATCCGTTTTTGAGTGGAAGGGTGAAAATTCATTTACTAGAGGTCGTTTCATATCATGTCTAAAAGCGTGTAAAATGATCTCAATGGGGTGTCTTTATCATATTGTGAGAGTCCAAGAAGTTGATTCCGAAGTTCCTCCTATTGAGTCGGTCCCTGTGGTGAGTGAATTTACGGAGGTCTTTCCTGATGACCTTCCCGGCATTCCTCCTGAACGAGAAATCAATTTCGGTATTGATTTGCTACCGGAAACAAACCCTATCTCTATTCCTCCTTATAGAATGGCTCCGGCTGAGTTAAAGGAGTTGAAGGCGCAACTTAAAGATTTTCTAAACAAGGGCTTTATAAGACCTAGTATTTCTCCATGGGGTGCTCCTGTTTTGTTCGTGAAAAAGAAGGATGGGTCCTTGAGAATGTGTATTGACTACCGCCAACTCAACAAGGTTACTGTTAAGAACAAGTATCCTCTTCCTCAAATTGATGATTTATTTGATCAACTCCAAGGAGCGAGTTACTTCTCCAAAATTAACTTGAGGTCAGGGTATCACCAGCTTAGGGTGAGAAATGAAGATATTCCAAAGACGGCCTTTCAAACTCGGTACGGGCATTATGAGTTCGTGGTTATGTCCTTTGGTCTCACAAATTCTCCGGCGGCGTTTATGGACCTAATGAATAGGGTGTTTTGAAGTTACCTTGATGCATTCGTTATTGTATTCATCGATGATATCTTGGTGTATTCGAAGAATGAGGTTGATCACATGAGTCATCTAAGGGTAGTATTGTAAACCCTTAAAGAGCATAAATTGTTCGCCAAGTATAGCAAGTGTGAGTTTTGGCTGAGGTCGGTAGCGTTTCTTGGGCACATCATCTCTAGTGAGGGAGTTGAGGTTTCACCCAAGGAAAACTGATGCGGTAAGAAACTGGCCTAGACCCTTGACCCCAACTGACATTAGGAGTTTCTTGGGTTTAGCTGGCTATTATCGAAGGTTTGTAGAAGGTTTTTCATCCATTGCATCTCAATTGACTTCATTAACTCAAAAGGGTAAAAAGTTTGAGTGGTCGGAGGCCTGCGAGAAGAGTTTCCAATTATTGAAAGATAGGATTACTTCCGCTCCGGTGTTAACTTTACCGGAAGGTTCTAAGGGGTTCCTTGGTTATTGTGATGCATCCCGCATATGTTTGGGGTGTGTGCTTATGAAAAATGGGAAGGTGATTACCTATGCTTCACGGAAACTTAAAGTACATGAGAAAAATTACCCTACCCATGACCTTGAGTTAGCAGCCGTGGTGTTCGCTTTGAAATTATGGAGACATTACTTGTATGGTGTTCATGTAGATGTTTTCACCGATCATAAGAGTCTTCAGTATATGTTTACTCAAAAAGAGTTGAATCTCCGACAAAGAAGGTGGTTGGAATTGTTGAAAGATTATGATATGAGTGTCCTATATCATCCCGGCAAGGCCAATGTGGTGGCGGATGCTCTAAGCCGTATGACTATGGGTAGTATGTCTCATATTGATGAAGATAAGAAAGATCTAGTGAAAGATGTTCATCGTTTGACTAGATTAGGGGTGCGGTTGGAGAGTTCTCTAAATGGAAGTGCCTCGGTTCATCATAGCTAGAGTCATCATTAGTGGTGGAGGTGAAGTCCAAATAACACCTTGATCAACTGTTGATGGAGTTGAAGGAATCTGTTCTTGGCAAGATGAATGAGTCTTTCTCCTTAGGAGGAGATGGTGTGTTGAGGTACCAAGGGAGGTTATGTGTTCCTGATGTTGATGGATTGAGGTATCGGATCCTTGAAGAAGCCCATGGATCCCACTATTCCATCCATCCGGGTTCTACTAAGATGTATCATGATCTTCGAGAAATATATTGGTGGGAAGGTTTGAAGAAGGACATAGCGGAATTTGTTGCTAAGTGTCCAAATTGCCAACAAGTGAAGGCGGAACATCAACAGCCGGGTGGCTTACTACAAGAGATCCAAATTCTTACTTGGAAGTGGGAAGACATTAATATGGACTTTGTGGTAGGGTTGCCTCGGACCAAAAAGTCATATGATTCTATATGGGTGATTGTTGATAGATTGACTAAGTCCGCTCATTTTATTCCCGTCAAATCCAAGTATTCGGCGGAGGATTATGCGAAGATCTTCATAGATGAGATTGTGTGTCGCCATGGTATTCCGTTATCCATCATTTCGGATCGGGGTGCACAGTTCACATCTAGGTTTTGGAAGTCTTTTCAAAAAGGTTTGGGTACTAAAGTGAAATCGAGTACCGCCTTTCATCCTCAAACAGATGGTCAAGCGGAACGCACAATTCAAACTCTTGAAGATATTCTTAGAGCTTGCATTATTGATTTTAAAGGGAGTTGGGATAAGCACTTGCCGTTGGTAGAGTTTGCTTATAATAATAGTTTTCATTCGTCCATCTCCATGTCTCCCTATGAAGCCTTGTATGGTAGGAGGTGTAGGTCTCCTATAGGATGGTTTGAAGTTGGTGAATCATCGATCTTTGGTCCCGACTTGATTTATAGGACATTGGAGAATGTGCATATCATAAGAAATAGGTTACAAACAGCCTATAGTTGACAAAAGTCCTATGCCGATAATAGGAGAAGAGATTTGAAGTTTGAAGAGGGTGACAAGGTGTATTTAAAAATCTCACCTATGAAAGGGGTGGTAAGTTTTGGCAAGAAAGGGAATTTGAGCCCTCGTTACGTGGGTCCTTATGAGATTTTGGAAAGGGTTGGTAAAGTTGCCTATCGCTTACAACTACCTAACGACTTAGCTTCGGTTCATCCGGTTTTCCATGTCTCGATGTTGAAGAAGTGTGTTGGGTATCCCGAGTGTATCCTTCCTATTGAAGGTCTTGGAGTCAAGGATAACCTCTCATATGAGGAGGTTCCTATCCGAATCCTTGATAGGCAAGTGAAAAGGTTGAGGAACAAGGAGGTGGTTTCCGTAAAAGTGTTATGGAAGAACCACCTAGTTGAGGGTGCAACATGGGAGGCCGAGGCCGACATGAAAACCCGCTATCCTCAACTTTTTGATGATTAAGGTTCGTTATTCTTTCTAATGATATAATTATGCTAGATATTGTGACACAGTGAATCCTTGTAGATGTTATATTAACCATATTAATAAGATGAACTTTGTGCTAAGTGACTTGTATATCAAATGATTGAGCTTATGTGTATGGTGATTAGAAAGTATCTCATGAGGAAATTTTGAGCTTATGTGTGATAAATTGATGTTTTGAAGTGTTTTATTGAAATAATATGATTCATGTTAATTGAATATCGTGAATTGGTTGAGCTGCTAGTCTTGCATCTATTCCCTCGTTTAAAGAGTGTTTAGTGTCATTCGGGGATGAATGTTCCTAAGGGGGGGATAATGTAATATTTCAAAATCCCAAAGTCATGTGATGAGACTTAAACAGGCTCCTTAAGGTCTAAACCATTGTTCCTAGCCAAATTAGGCGTATATGGAGTCGTAAAAGTGTTTTGGAACAAAAACGTTCATAACGTCCGTTAAGTTGGTTAATAAGAGGGCTAGAGTGTCCTTTTAGTATAAACAAGTTAAAGAGTCAGAATTTAGTAAATGTTTGTAACAATAGGTGTAACACATAGTGTGGGATGGTTTCATGTTGGAAAAGTCAGGGTACAACTCCCCGAGGATCGATTAAGGGCCCTCGAGGAGGACCCTTGAGACAGTGTGCCACGACGGATCCCATGACGGGGCATCATCGGCACGACGGGGCGTCAAGGCCACCGTCGTGCCAGACTTAGCTGATGGGAAGAAAGACTCCTCCTGCACAGTCTCTGACCAACGCGATGGACGTGCAGGACGGAGGAGGGGCCTGTCCGTCAGGCCCACGATGGCTCGTCGGCGAGGAGTCGTCGTGGAGGGCCTGTAGTGTTTTCAGGGATTTATGTTTTAGTTAATTATTTTATTAAGTGTCTTAGGGGTAATTAGGGGATTGATGGAAGACTAATTAAGTGACTTAAGAACCCACTATAAATATCCCAACCTTCATTAACCTAAACACAATTCTCCAAACAAAACTCTCTCCCTTCTCTCTACTTTCTCTCTCTATTGGAAGACTCCATTGGAGAACAACTTAAGGAGATCATTGGGGGCTGATTTAGCACGAAATTGACCATCAAAACGTCATCAAACCTTAAGGTATGGGAACTAATTCACCTTTGAGATTCTTTCCTCAAAGGGCTCCTTCAAAGATTTTTCTAAAAGTTGAGTTTCATATGTGTTTCATCCAATTTCGAATTTGATTATATGAATTGAGTTGTTTAGGTATTATTTGAAATATAATGAATAGATTATCATGTATTGCAACTTGATTAAGATGAATTGATGTAGTTTGATCTAGATTGTGGGTGATGACTCCTAACCCTTAACCCTCGGTATGAGATTGATATGAATTTGAGTTGGATTGATGTAATTGATCTAATTATTGTTTAAATCATCTTTAATGATTGTTATTGCATTGATCATGAATCTATTATAGTGAATTGAAGTTCTTAATGCCTATTTCTTGAGTATTGAATATAGGGTAAGAAGATAGACTTTGATATCATGTTACCAAGCTTTGATTTAGTATTGCTTTGTGGTATAGTTCTTTCTCTTAAATTAAGTTGTTATGTTGACTATTGAATTACATTTATGTGATGACCCAAATCGGCTTAGTCTATGGGTTGATGGTAAGGCCCTTTTATTGGTGAACTATGGAGAGGTATTGTTAAGTCTTTATTATCCTAATCCTTACTTCAAATGGTGATTAATTGTCATCAAGTGATAATGTGTGTTGAACTATACCTTGCTTAAGGTGATAGGTTCGTATGATGATGAATATACAAGGGTTTGACTCTACTATATAACTAGGTTGAGATGGTTAATAAAGTTAGAGATTTTGATGTTAAGGGAACTGAGCCTAGCACCGAGTGAACTTGACATTGAGAGGTGTTGACTTTCCATGGAGGAATATTCACCATTTGTTCCTTATAGAGTGTTGATTTCCCTTAGAGGAATACTCACCTACTGACCCACGTGAAGTGTTGACTTTCCTTGAGGAATATTCACTCACGAATTCTCAAGAGGTGAGGCCCCATTACCAAATGGTATATAGAGGGAATACCTATCTCTTAGTTCTTGAACTATGTTGCCACCATAGGATACTAGCTAGTGGATCCACCTAGATAGCTACGTTTATGTTAGGTTCTACTTTGGCCGGTAGACCACCTTCTATCGGTGTAAGGTTTCATGACACCGGATTCCACATTTGCTCATGTGGTCTATGTCGATTAAGGCAAGGTTTCCCTACATTAAAATGAATGAATAAATATAAACTAATCGATGTAACTTTAAAGGGTTTGGCTATAGCTTAGGTAGGGGTATGGGACTCTACTTAAGCCTTGCACTAGTTTGCCTTGATGGGAGCTTTGAGAGGTCAATATTATATATGTAAAGTAGTGATATAATGTAAATGACTTTGTACATTGAATAACATGCTTATGAGTATAAGGTTGTTTCTTTTGGTTGAAGAAGAATGTTTTCATGAAATGGAAGAGTATGTTAGGTAAGGTTAATTGCTAATTGTATTCTTGATAGGTTACTTGATTAAGTAAGAGTCATGGGAATTTACTTGATTATTGCACTTGTAACTTTATGAAGGTTATAGTTAGTATGCTTTGCTTTGTTACGCTTCACTCGTATACATGTTTTTTTTAATGATTCTTATTAAATGTCCTTTTCTAAGTATATTTGATTGGTAATTGTATATGTGGTTCCATACTTAGTACATGTGGAGTACTAACCCCATTTCTTTCCCTTTTCCCAAACATTTTAGGTTCGGGTCGTTGATCTTGCTCTGAATTGCTGGAAAGGAAGACTTGGATCTCTAACCATCCAAGTGGTAGGTCCTCATTCTCCCAAGGGCGTTGCCGACATCTTACTCCTATGTTACTTAGTTATTATAGTTCTGTTTTGACTCATTTACTCATTTGAGACAATGTTGTATATGGCCTATATGTGGCTTCTTGTATTGATGTAGGGTTATGCCCAAGATTTATTGTCTTTGATAGATGGTTTATCAGATAAGACGGATTTTATGACTATTACTTCTCTATTTATAAATGTGTGAAATAAAAGTAGAAGACTATGTAATCTTCGTATATGAACAAGTCTATGTATACTTAATATAAATATGATTATGTGTATGTAGAGGTCTATGTAAACCTCCGAGTAGTTATAGATAAAAAGTTTTAAATTCCTTCACATTTTTAATCAATGAATGCTATGACGAGGCTAAGAGGCTTGTCTTAGGCCTCAAATAGGACGATGATGCCGGTTACGTCTAGGGGGTAATCCCGGATGTGACATGAATGATATAAATTCTATTGTATCAAGGTTTTATGAAGATTTACTCAAATAAAGGCATACAGTATGATTTGAAGAAAATGTCCCTTTTAAAAGCATGTTTTTGCACGGTTGCTATACTTAGTACATTCATGTACTAACTCCATTCTTCTCTAATTTTTACACAAAGTGTAGGTTATGGATTATTGAAGTATGTCTCTTTAATTGAGGAGCTTGATATGTAATTTGCAAGCTCAAGGAAAGGAATCCTTAAGTCCAAGGATGTCCTAATTTTTAGTTTTAAAGTTCTTAAATATTGTACTTATGTATTATGTTGTAAGGGCCGTCTTCCTAAAGTACTCTTATGATGTTGATTTTAGAATGTAAAAAAGAGACTAGAGTTTAAATATGTACTTATGATATTTTATATATATGAAGTGAAGTTTCTAGCATATGATGTGCTATGAAAAGTTTTAAATTTTTGATTAAATTTACTATGACAATGCGATGAATGATAACTATGGGCTTGAATAAGACCTCCGAGAGGTCAAGTAAGCCATATTACTTCTAGGGGGTGATCCCTGGATGTGATACGACCATTACAACATATATCATAAAAACAATGTTAACATACTTTACATTAAACCATAAATAGGAAATCCTTGGACTTAAGGATCTCTTTCCTTGAGCTTGGGAATTCACATATCAAGCTTCTCATACTCTAAAGACATCCCTTAAACATCCATAACCTACAAGAATGCACTAAGTATGACAACCATGAAAAAACATGCATTTAAAAGGGACATTTTACTTGAAATCATGCATATCGCCTTTTTGAGAAATCTTCATAAAACTTTATGTATTAAGCATCATACGACTTACATACTTCATTTAGGCATATATCATAGCCATAATATCACATAAAATCGCACATATAATTTATGTCACTATTTACCTAATTTTACAGTAAGCATAAAAACTTTACAGTGAGTGCAATTCTCTCTTACAGTGAATCCTTTTCTTCTTAATTCATTATCCTCGTGATACTTGGTGGAATTCATCACCTTAAGGCCACAAGGAAATCATATACACAACCTACATAATCCAACAAATACATTCACATAGGACCTTTTCATCTAACAAGGCACATGCTTCACATTACACTTAGCATAAGTGTCACATCCAGAGAGCACACTCCGGATGCGACTGGCATTGTGGTCCTCTCAGAGGACTCAGACAAGCACTTAGCATTCGTCATAACATATGATCAGTAAAAATTGTGGAAAATTTAAAACTTTTACATTCTATTTTAAGTATACTTAGACTTCATACTTAACATTCTTAATAGCATACGATATTCTAAAAACTTGTCTCACATATATAAAACCATATAAAAGTATGAATGTGGACATAGCCAATAATTACTAATATTCCATATAGGCCTTAATACAAAAGAATCCAAAGATCATAAATGGAAATACAATATCTTAAAATCTAATAATATCTTCATAAGCTGGAATATTAAAGATAGCATCCCCAAAAATGAGGACCTACCAATACTTGGAGAAAGAGTTCCAAGCTTCTTCAATCGACCTTCTTAATCTTCAATGTCCGGACCCTACATTTTTAGTAATATATATTAATGGGGTTAGTACGCCACATATACCAAGAATGGGTATATGAACATAACATTTAAGGACATGCATGAAAAGGATCATTTATCATTTCTTTAGAAAGAAAGCTAAGTATTGTGAATGTTTTGAATGCACATACCATTGAACATATACAAGTTAAAGATTTCATCAACATACAACATGATCATAATCAAAGACATATTAACAGAGAGTCATGTTAACATTTCATATTCAAGGTCATATAACACAACATACAAAACACTCACCAATGATTATATCCCCAACCTATATGTGCAATGGTCATGTGAAGCCCCATAACCCCACACAACCAAGTAGATAATATAGGAGAAAATGAGTAAAGCTTTGCTTCACATAACTTGTAACATAAGTAGTCATCACTTCATTTAACAATATAACACAATAACATATTCATCATAATGACCAACATCATATAAGAGTAACATCATGTATCATAAACATATATCTTTCATGTGCAATGTCTAGGTAGAGTCTCATACCCGTACCTATACTAAGTAGACTCCTCAAGTCACCCTAGTCAACGTTCATTTACTTGTCTTTAATTTTACATAAGGGAACATTTGCCTTAACCGATATAGACCATGTGAGATAAATATGGAATCCGGTGTCATAAAACTCCACATCGAAAGAAGATGGGCTACCGGCCAAAGTAGAACCAAACATGACATATCTTCCAAGGTTGATCCACTAGCTAATATCCTATAAAGTCAACATAGTTCAATAACTAGGAGATGTATTAGAGACCCATAGTTCCACATTACATGGCAGCCTCTATCTCAGGAGAGTTATTGTGACCTACCTTCCAACTAAGGAAGGACACCTCCCATATCTAGTTCATCGGTGTTTAGCTTAAGTGTATTTTTTGAATAACCTTTAAGTTCTCTTTTATCATAAACTTATCATAGGTAATAGGAGATTAAATCATTGTATAAACCTGATCATGAGCTCTTTTGGATTAGATGAGAATTTCCTTTCATCGCAACCCTTCGTGTGTGAGATTAACATAGCATAATCATCTTGTTTAAAGCATACAAGAGAATATCATAACTTGCATTATCTTGTTCTTATCATGATCTCACAATTAACATGATCATAGCGCAACATATATACATAGCACAAAACATACACAAATTAATAGCATTGTAACATCATTTATGGGCTAACATAACCAACATGGAGTAATCACGACATTAGAAGACGTACCTCTCGCTTCCAAGAACCTTATTCAAGCTCTTACTTTAAACTTACAACATTCATAACCATAACATAGTTAAATACTCAATATTATAACCAAGAACTAATCTTCAAATCATATACAAGATCAATTCATAATGTAGGATAAGGGAATGTTCATTAAAGAGTTCATTCAAGTCTTAGTTCCAATCCCAACATTTACATGTTGTCAAGTAGTAGGTACAACCCATTCGAAAACATCTATTAGATAAGAACATACACCACACAAAATTCAAACATTACTAACCATGTACTCATCAATTCGTGTGAAATCGACCATAGAAAACACTTACTTTTCAACGAAAACCATAAATATAGAATTAGGAAGAAAATCCGTTTTGTAGAGCATAAACTCTAGTATTTGAATTTCTTGAAAGTACCTCTTGGGGAAAGGGATCCTAAGAGTGAAAAACCCATACCTTATAGACGAATAATTTACAAAATTTGATTGGAAACCTTGGAGTCTTCATCTTCTACCTTAAGCTCTTCTTATTCTTCAATGGAGTTTGGAAAAGAGAGCGTTCTTGATAGAAGATCACTTTTGTCTATCACTTTTGTTAGGCATGAGATACCTAATACATTTTAATACCTTATTAAGCGGCTTATAATTGATAACTAGCCTTGGGGCACCTCTTTCCTTTATGACACTATTATTAAGACAAAAGGCCGAGCAACTCCAAGGTGACTTGCATGGTCAAATAATATTTTTAGCAAGCAAGTCATCAATTTCCTTGTTACAATATTCCATTAATTATGCGTTTATTTTTCATATGGTCACTTTCCCCTTTTGATTTACTATTCAAATATGGAAAAGTAATCTCTTTTCCTAAGATAGTGGTGTGAATTCCATCTAGGGTAGCCGTATATGGTTTTAGTTGTGTTATAAATGGGGTGCCTAAAATTATTTCTTCATTTATGTCTTTAGTTATTACAGAATCAGTTGTGAAACAAATTGCATCATTACATATGTATCCCTTGTGAAGTTTAGAGTTTATTTTAAGTCTTTCTCCTGTTGCAGAGAATAATCGTGTAGCACTTTTTCCAAGATACTTAGTAGGGACAATCCCTTCAATGATATAATTTTTATCTGCACCAGTATGTAATGAAGCAATATTTTTGATAGAGTAATTTTTATTTATAACGAAAGTAATGGGTATATGATAATTACGGGCTTTAACTACTGCAATAGTATATATTGACTCCTGATTTTATCATTTGAGTTATTTCTAATGGTTCTAATTTTTATTGTAAACTTTGATTTTGGGTGGATGTTTCTCCAGAAATGTTAATTTTTTGTTCGATTTTTTTAATTTTTTTCTTTACATTTATTAATTATGTTTGAAGATCTTGAAGTGCTGTTTCAGAATTTTATTTTATATTTGTCATACTAAAGGTTTAACGATATGATTATTTATTTGTTTATTAAGAAACCATACCTTATAGAGGAGAAAGCTACGAAATTGGGTTGAAAAACTTGAAGGCTTGATCTTCTTCTTGGAGCTCTAATAGTCTTCAATGGAGTTTTGGAGGAAAAGAGAATTTGGGAGAGGGAGAGAGATTTTTTATTTTAACTTGTGGGACTTGATTTGAGTGATAAAATTGACTTGAAACTGACCTTAGTACATTATATAGTCACCCATTAAATTATCTAAAATACCCCTCACTTAAATGGGTTTATTTGTGAAGTCAAAACGCCCAAAATACGACTTTTACGATATCTAGGAAGTAGGTGCGCGTCGCAGGGTTAATTCCCCAATTTATTTTTGAATTTTTAGCTGAGGCAGTGAGGTCCGTTTCAGCTCCGCATCGCACAGTAGCCCCCCCAATTCTTGACTTTCGCAGACTACTTTGGCAACCTGCCTACCCATGTTGGGATCCTTCCCAATGACCCTTTCGGTGATCTGTGGGGTGTCGTTTTTTAACGTTTAGACTATATATACTACACCCTACCTAACCAAAGTCTTTTTACAAGTTTTGGACTCCATATGACCCTACGAAACCTTCGCCAAACATAGGGACGTCAACTAGCTGAATTTCGCTAGTTTCTGAACGTTAAGGCTTTTCTTTAATCATATTGCTTCGAAACTTCTCAAAAACGTTATTTACACTTATTAAGGTATAAAACCATCATTATTACACATATTAGCACTAATATAGGTCATGGAATTTACGGGGTGTTACAATATCCCCCTTAAGAACATTCGTCCCCGAATGACACTCTACACATTTCTATTGGGAAAGAGGAAAAAGACTCAAGACTAGCAACGAACAAACCAACAATATCATAAGTCACAAATCATAGGAGGAAATTTCAACTCCTTTAAACATATAAACATAACATCAACAAATATGAACTTAATCTACAACATATCATAACACTAGCTCAACTTTTCATATCACACAAGGAGGTACTACCTTCTCCATTTCAATATGAGCTCAATATGAACATTAGAAGTTGTCATGTTGATTTATTATAAAAAAAATTATAATTATGCTCATTATAATCTTCCATGAACATATGAATAAAAACCAAAATAAACACAAGAAAAGAGAAAAGTCACTTACACATAAGGATAAGAAAGGGAAAACAACAAAGTGAAAACAAATTTGAGTAATAGGGTGAAATAAAATGATAACAAGGTGGTTCGCTTAGCCGATATGTCAAGGAGGGGAACAAGTCACTAAAGTATACCTAAATACACCCTACCTGACCCTGAGACTATGTTACAATCTAAAAAAGTCCTATTGTGATCCTAAGAGTTGTATGGCGAACTTGAAGTAGTGAAAATAAGGGCAAGCCTATGGCAATATGTATAAATGAGTTGTGAATTTGTTCTGAGTGTGAGTGTTGAAAAGTGATCCTTATACTCAAACTAAAATCATTGTGTGAAAAATGAGGATGTTATTTGAAGTGAGGACAGGAGTTGCAATACCAGAAATATTAGCATCTCGGTGAGAAATTGAAGAGGATAGGTATCATTGCGTAGTGAGTCTGGGTCATGGTTTGATTCTAAACAAGTCAATGCCTAATAGTGATACCATGCATGAACATAATGAGAATAATCGGGATTGATAGCCAACTGATTGCAGAAGTTAAAATATGGATACTTTTGTACAAAGATTTTGTGGTGAGTCAGAGTGCGTCGCTTGAGGACAAACAACGAATTTAAGTTGAGGGTGTTGATGTACCGTGGTTTCACGGTATTTCTAATGCTTTTTCCTTAAGTTTAGTGTGTGTCGAAAGACTTTTTGTGTTGATTTTTATGTAAGTTTCTCTTTGTTTGCAGAAAATCTGTCCAAGGATGAACGCGGAAGTTTTTGAGAAAGAAATGCAGAAAAGACCACCTACGGAATCCATGATGGTCCGTCGAGGCTGTGACGGTCCGTAGGTGGCATCGTAGTGAAGGGAGAAGTTGCTGAAGGAAAATGGGGAAGTCTGACCAAGTGTGGGATTACGGAAGTCCATGACGGACCGTCATAGCCATGACGGTCCGTCCTGCGTGTTCGTCGTGATGATTATAGAAGTAGTCCCAGTACCCAAATTCCAAGAAGTTCAAGTATTTTGGAACGAAGACCCTCGACGGACCGTCGTGCTTGAAACGGTCCGTCATACCTATCCGTCGAGGGGATTGAAGAAAGCAACAGAAGAATGTGTGAAGTATGGGACGACGGAGGCTATGACGGTCCGTCGTGTCCATGACGGTCCATCACGTGGTCCGTCGACCCAGACGCGTTTGGACAGATTTTTAGTAAATAGAATCCTTATTTGATTATATTTTGTTTTTATTATAAATAGTTGGAAAAACCTCGTTTTTGGGGTTAGACTTTCTGGATAATTTTTAGTTTTTAGTTCTTCTATTATAGTATTGAATTCTCGATTTTGGGAATTAAGATACTTTTTCGGGAATTGATTGTAGGTGATTTTGTTGATTATTCAAGTTAAATTCTGGGAAACTATTCATTTTCATAAAAGTAAGTGCATGAATTCTTCCATTAACAATATGAATTGTGTGATTATGAACATGGGTAACTAAACCTCATAGCTAGGGTTGTGGGAACCATGGGTGAATAACAAGGTAAAAATCTAACTTAAATAACAATTCTAGAGTGGTGTCTTGCATGTATTGATAATTCTTTCGTGTAGAAGTCTTTTTAACGGATGGCCAACGTTAGAACTCGCCTTAATGCTACTTGCCGGACCAAGGAGGTAGATAATAGGAAAAGAATTATCAACATAGATTTAGTGTAGACTATCTAATAGGCTAGTATTGGTTGGTACGAGTTAATAACTTAGTCAAATACCGAATACGATGTTTAATATGAGGTAAAGATAAGGGTTAGTATAGCAACACACGTAGCCGGACCAAGGTGCGGAGTGAAATTCTCTAGATGCCGGACCAAGGATTTAGAGATACATAACTTATCACTTTACATGCAAGATATTAGGATAGAATTGTTATAGTTAGATTTACCAAGTTAGGAACCTGTGGGGAACACTTAAGCCCTAGTTACTTTTATAATTTGATTTAACTCCGAAAGCTGAATCTGTTAGTTGTTCACTTTTATTTAGTTAATCAGTTTCATTAATTTAGAAATAAAACTCCCCTTTTTGTCTTTTGTTTTCTAGGAAAATAGTTGGCTAAACAATAGTAATAATAGAATAAAGTTAAGTCTGAACTATTTTCCTTGTGGATCGATCTCAACCTCATTAGTTGGGTTCTTTACTTGATACAACCGCTTTACTTCTTATTTGAGAAGTAAATTTGAGCGTATCAGGAAGTTATGGGTTATTTAGTTAACGTTATGTTTCTACTTCCCTTTATTGGCATCAAATAAGAAGTTATTATAAGCCATGGCTCTTCCTAATAAACATGTTTTCTTAGGAGGTCAAGTCTCTGGACTTACCTAATTCGTAATAGGAAGGTCATACCGTGAATATGTCACACATCATACACACATATGTTCACATAACATACATTTCATGTTTCATATATTATACATTTCATATCAACGAGACCTTGGAATCGCGGATGTAGCATTAAGACATCTCAAGTGAGAGCCCAACATATGGGACCTCAACCCGAGGGCCTTTTTTAGCAAACACAAAGTCTGCTTCATTCGTTCATTCGTACTTCACATTATTCATTTCATTCATTCGTAGTCTGATGTAAACACCAGCTATACCTAGGATGAAGTTTAAGACTCTCATCGGGATCATGAAGTGCAATGACCAAGAATGACCTAATGTCATTACTTGAATCTTGTTTCACCCCCTGATTGTCTTGCACAAACACCTTCGGTATCGTTAATTTCATTATCTTTCATACTTTGAGGAACTTCAACCTTAGCCGACATAGATCATGTGAGCATCATGAAATCCGTTGTCTCCCCCACACCGAAAAAATGTGGAGTCACTGGCCAAAGTGAGACCAAAACATGCTAGCTTATTGGGTTCAAACCAAGCTAGTTCTCTATGGTGGCAACATATTTCAAAGACTAGGAGATTTAGGGAGACCCATACCCACCTTGGTGGACAGTCTCATCTCATGAGAACTACGTGAACCTCCGGCCTTCCCGAAAGAAGGCATCCCCATTCATAACTAGCCTATCGGTGCTCAGTTTAAAGTTCGTATTTACATTCAACTCATACATCATCGAAGCTTGCTTCTAGCATGAGGTAGTCATAGATCATTAGATGATTTATCATCTCTTCTTTATGTATTAAATGTGAATTATCCTTACACTTACATCCTTACTTTACATTGATGAATGTGAATTGTCCTTACATATCATCCTTAGGTGTTAATGAGACTAGTCTCACACATTCTAACACCTTCATTCGTGAGTAATCTTTTAACATAGTAGCTTAGGTGTAAGTGAGACTTGTCACACTTTCTTTAACACCCCATTCTGGTCACTTACTTAGTTTAGACCCCTTTAATTATGTTATAACTCACGTTACTGCTTTACTTTAGTTTAGTAGCTTCATATAATCGTTTATGGACGATGAGCACTTCTTTCAATGACTTACATTTGTTCATAGTTCATTCTTTTAGAGTATGTTGGGAGTTGTCCCAATGAATGGCATGCCATTGGTTATGGATTCATTGAGTTACTTTAGAAGTGCTTATAATATACTTGATACTCCTACTACACAAGAATTGGCATATGATTAGTATTGGCTCAAGATTTGGGATATTAAACTAGCAAACCATTTTTATTGACATAGGCCAATTTTTACGTATGTTCATATTTAAATTGCCATATGTATGAACCCTTAGCCAATCTTTCAATTATTTACATAAGTTCCTAGCCATTAGCATGCATTCGTTTTGACCAAGTAGTGTTAGCCAATTTAATTGGAATCAGATATCCAATTCATTCAAGATGTGATTTTATAGATGTCTTTGAGCCAATTCTTAGTTTATGGCTTTTAGTGATAACGTTTTTAAACCTCTTGGACAGAATCATATTAATATTCAATGAACTTAGAATCTTCATAATATCAGTAAACCAACATTCGGCCAAAACACAAAAATCACCTAACATATCACGGACGTAACTTAGCATATCATCGATTCTTACATTACCTGATAATATTAACTTTACATTACTACAAGTTCATAGGTTCATTTGATATTCATAATTCAATAACATTACATATAAGATCAGCCAGCACCACATACCAACAACATGATCTCTAACCTATTCAACATGAAATCGAAAAGGATACTAGGGACAAGGGGTTCGACGAGAACACGGGAGCAACCCTAGTTTTCAAGATCGTTGAATTCGTTGGAAAAAAAGTCCTCTTGGAGAAATAAGCCCAGGAGAGAAACCCATACCTTAAGTAGAACTTAATATACGAAGAGCACCTAGAACGAAAACATGGAGAAACCTTGAAATCGCCTAGGAGAATCAATGGAATTTTTTGTTTTTCTTTCGCTCGCTTGCTTACTGTTTTGCGTTGTGTATTTCTTTGAGTTTGAACGTTAGTCTAAGTCTTAGGAACTGATCTTGACTCATTGAACTTAGGGTTTAATAAGTTAATTAAATAAATTAATTAATTAATTACCAAAAAGCCCCTCCTAGATTGACTAGAACAAGGAAAACACAATACTTAGTCAAATCTAAAATTTTTCCTAAGAATTTCGTTTTGACCCTTCAAATTAATTAATTAAATGTCTAATTTAATTAATTAAGGAACCTAGGGTAATAAATAAAGTACCCCTAAGTCATTGGAACCATAACTAACTCTTTTGGGCCATCCTAGGTTAAGTACTAGGATGTTTCTTGAGTTATACTAGGTTAGTGTAAGAATTTCGGTTTGACCCCTTTAATTTAATTAATTAAATGGATAATTTAATTAATTAAGTGGCCTAGGTAATTACCAAAGTATGTTTACATCATGTTCATACCACAAATGTTCAAATAGAAAATGAGTTGTGTGCTTTGAATGCATTAAAATACATCATATTCATACCACAAATCTGAAATAACGAATTAGGAAAGTCTAGCGACTACACTTTCCAAAAATGGCATGTTGTTAGGAAGAG
Organism: Solanum sitiens; assembly: GCA_016801875.1. Taxonomy (NCBI): domain Eukaryota; kingdom Viridiplantae; phylum Streptophyta; class Magnoliopsida; order Solanales; family Solanaceae; genus Solanum; species Solanum sitiens. The sequence continues at coordinate 610,156 of JABWTJ010000276.1, forward strand.
CCTTCCCTGATCATGCATTGTCCTTACGTGTATGTGTGTATACACCCATACTTAGTACAAGTGTGTACTAACCCTATACGTTTTACTATTTTTATTGGTGCAGGTCAGAGAGCAGATTGAAGACTCTTTGCAGCGGTTTGGACTCAGCCATCTCCAGACCATTTGGTAGGTCCTCTCGAGTTTCGATGATGCTACGTCTATATCTTAGCCTAGTTTTAGACATAGCTAGAGGATGTTGTCTCTAGCATTTCTTTAAGTTGTTTTCATTTCTAAGCTTTTGTATTAAGGCCATTTTGGCAAACTTATTATGATAATCTTGAGTCTTATTTTGAATTGCGTAATCAATGTTAAATGGTTGTTTACATTTGAGCTTATTAGAATATGAATCTACGTAGTATTTATATGAAGTCTATGTACATTTCATAAGTTTTGAAAGTTTTAAAGTTTCCGTAAACTTTAACCATATGAATGTGATGAAAGCTAAGAAGAGGCTTGTCCGCGACCTCTGAAAGTTCAACCACGCCGCTTGCGATTCGAATTCCAGAATTCTGGTCACGATAAACTTGGTATCAGAGCATGAGGTTAAATTACCTAGGAACTATAGTTCAAAACAACCACGTTACGTAGTTTCTAACTTATAGTTGTGTAGCGCGCCACAATCATGACTTAGAGACTAAGTGATGATAAGAAATTTTCCCTTATTCTACTCTTTATCGTGCTATGTAGAATTATGACATTTTGTGTCATTTAAAAATCTAACTTCCTTCTTGTGTAGGCGTGTAGAAGTATGAACACAAGGAGAAATGCTGCAAGGAGAGTTGAAGAAGCAGCTGCTGGAGGAAACCAAGCTCCTCCTCAAGCCGCAGCTGCTGAAGCTGTAAGACCTCGAAAATGACATAGGTTAACTAGAGCCTAATATGTTGGTGTTAGTTTTCTAAGGTCCTAAATATGTTTAATATGTGGTATAGAGGCAGTAGCTAAAGTATTAGAGGTGTTGGAAGTCAAACGTCAAGGGACGACTAAGACGTTTGACGACTAAGTCACCTACTTGTCTAAAATGTGGTTCTATGTGTTTATGTGTGTTTCATGGTGTTTTAAGGTACTTAATAGAATTATTATATCATGTATAGGCAGTGTTTAAAGTTTCGGGAAATTTGGAGGTCAAACGACCAAGAACGTCCAAGGGATTCGAAAGATGTGCCTTGAGTCGACCTTATACGTCTAGGCAAGTTTGGTCGAGTTTTACGTGTTCGTTTTGGATGAAATTAATGTTAGAGGTGTTAAACTCATAGATGATCATATTTGGGTTGGAAACGTCCGGGAAATTATCCCCAAGGACGATCAAAAGGTCCTTGAGGAAAGGACCCAAAACCTGATGGCAGGCTGTCCCAGGCAGCCTTGTCGACGGAGCTGTCAACGGCCAGTCATGGCTGTGACGCCCCGTCACAAGGGATTCGTCGTGGGGGCCTTGTCCAAGGGTGTAGGGGGAACCCTTGTCAAGCCACTGGAGCTTGAAACAGAGGTCTATGACGGTCCGTGTCAGCCGTGACGCCCCTTCACAAGGCAGTCGTCGCAGCCACTGTCTCCTGCGCAGATTTTCTGCCAAGTCAGGGGTGAATTGGTAAAATCACACCATGTCTAAATAAGAGTTTAGGCGGGTTTTTTAGGTTCTTATGGGTATTTTAATTAACTATTTAGGTGGTTAAGACCCTAGAGACTTCATTATTCTTCTAAAATCAAAACCCAAAGTCTCTTAGAAATCCCAAAACCTCCATTGAAGACTCCATTGAAGAGGCAGCTTGGTGAGGGGTTATTGAGTGGAAATTCTTCATAAAAGTGAAGAATTATCATCCTTGAGGTATGGCTTTTGATCCTTGAAACTTATTTCATCAAGGAGCCCAATCCTCAAAATGTTTTAAAAAGTTTTCTAAAGTGAATTGTCCAATTTCGGGATTCTACCATGGCTTCTTGCATAAATGATTTCTAAACATTGAATTATGATCTAATTTATATTACATTAATGATTTCAACATAAATTACCTATGAACCCATGTGAATTGATGAACCCTAGTTTTGACTACTTTTTAGGTTACTTGATATTAAGCTAATGTTGATGAATTGTGCTGTAGTTTCTTATGGGCTTTCTAATGATATAAGAATTGTGTTAAATTGATATGTAATTGATATTATATTGTTAAACCTAGATTGAATTGATGTTTATTCATTGAGTTTTATGGTTAGTGCTTTGAATTATTGTTCATGGCCATGGGTAAGGGCCTTGTGATGTTGGATTGGTTGATTTGGCATTGAATTGAGGTGTGGATAAGGGGATGAAGGTATGCTGCCCTGTTTTGCTTAATTTGATATTAATTATACTTCGATATTATTGTGATTGGTATAGTCCACTTATGGTGGCGGTGTTATGTGTTTAATTTGCAATTGATGTGGCCTTGTCGGCGTTACTTTATGCAATATTATGAGCATGGCCTTATTGGCAACTACTTGAAGTTATGTGGCTATTTGTGTAGTTGATGACGTGAGTATGGCATTACTTATCTACATGTGAAGTTATATTGTCATGTATGTATTCTTCTAGTTATGTTGCCTTAAGTGATCATGTTAGACTTTGTCTTGACATTATGAGTGTAGTGTTAGGGTTAAGTCTTGGTTATTCCTACTTTAATTTATGAGTCTATGTGGTGTATATTTATGGTGTTATGATGATATATAGGATGACTTGAAGATGTTAGGTTGTTTTAGAAGTGTTTCTAGAATGACTTGTATTATGGGTTAAAAGTGAAGTATGTGATGTCTTGTCTTGGTTGACTTGTATCTCTTGCTTGATGTATATATGATTATGGATATGTGATGTCTTGATATAGGGTGTTATAACTCTTAGTATTGAATAATAATTATAAGTGGGACCTTAATGATAAGAAGGTCAATGTTATGTGGAACCTTGAACTTAGTGTCGAGGTTTTGAATTGTGAAGTAGCTAGCCGTAATGGTATCCTTCATGTTATGAGTAATGGACTTAGGGATGGTTGGCTGGAACGGCATCATATCATACCTTAGGAAAATTGCTATGAGCTTCTTGTCGCTAAAGTGAGATATGCCCTAGTGGAATTTGCTTTGGTAGGGTGAATGTAAAGGGGGTTATGAACTAGATAAGGGACCTATTTATATGAACCTTAATGTGAACTAATCTATGAGAACGAAGGATAGCACCGAGTGAGTATGAGTAGGGTTATGTGGATTCAGTTAAAGAACAGACTAAATGCTTATTAAGCTCTTCATATTCCTTAACCATGTGCCTACATGGGATGTGTCCAAGTTCTACCATTGGCAAGTAGAACAACCTCATCGAAAAAGGATAGAACTTCAGATTCCATATCTTGCTACCATGGTCTATGTCGGTTATTGCCTATTCTCATCATGTTGAATACCTTTTAGCATTAGATAAGTTTATGAGGTTTAGGTGGTGGTATGGGACGCTATCTAGACATTGCACAATAGACTTTGAAGGTGTTATGTGGAGTTCCTAGGTCTTGTCCAATACCATTATGTGAGTTCTTATGTGATGCTTTATGTGAGTGTCTTATGTGATGTATGAGTCTTAATGAACTAATCATCTATGTAGTAACTATGTAAATGGTTGAGTACCTAATCTAAAGTGACTTAAGCATTCCTTAGCTAAAGTGTGAGGAGGACATGAAAGGATAGTCTCTTCATGTCTTATCTTTGGAAGTCTTGAGGATGAATCTAGTTAGGGAAGTTGGTTAATCTTGTTGACATGATCTAAACCTTAGGAAGTCTTAAGGACTATTTAGGTAATCTTGGAGAGGTCACTACACTATGGACTTTATCTTCTCAATTTACTTAAGTAGGTCTTTTGATAGGCTTTGTAAAGAGAATGTCTTCTAATTTTAAGTGTGTGTGTGTTTAGTAAGAGTGATTCTATTTGAGGTAGTCTATAGGATCTCTTTTGTGTGTGTGATAGAGATTGTATGGGCGGTCGCTCCACACTTACTCAAGTGAACCTTGGAAATGACCTTTGGTAGATGAATCTTACATAGATGTTTATGATTGTTTTCTAAGTATGTATGTGACTTATCGTAGGTAATCTTAAGGGTCATTTAGGCACATCTAGAGAGGGTGTATGGGCGGTCTCTCTTTGTGTGACTTAAGTGAATCTTAGGATGACTTTAAGTGAGGGAATTACATGCTAAGAAGATGTTAAAAGGGAAGGTTTGGACTTCACTGTGACAGTGAAGGGACTTCATTGTATAGTGAAGTGAACTCAGTGTAAAGTGAGCCCTTTTAAATGTTATCTTTGGTTAATTGTTATCTTATGTGTTTCTTAATTGCTAAGTGATGTTCTTATGTTTATACTATGATTTCTAAATGAAAAGATGCATATTTCCAATAAAGTCCGTTTTTATGATTTTATGCATATAGCCATACTTAGTACATGTGGTTGTACTAATTCCATGCTTTATTTTCTATCTATAGTCCTTGGTAGGTAAGGAGCTTTTGGAGAAGAAGACTTGGGCTTAGAAGAATCGTCCGAGTAGAAGAATTGAAGTATGTCCTCATTTGTATCGAGGGAATATATGTCATTTTATGTTTCTTTTATTAAGTATTGTAATAAGACTATGTTATTTCTATTTTCGTATTAAAGTACTCTTGTGTCTTAAGATGATGAGATTGAGACTTAGAATTTCTATTACTTTTATATGAAAGAGGTTTTTAAGACTATATTATGTTTTTGTGAAAAGTTTTAATTCCGCACTATTTTTCACTATGTATATGCGATGAATGATATGAATGAGGCTTGTCTTAGAACTCTGAGAGTTCGATGACGCCGATCGCAATCCGAGATTGCACCCTATCTTTTAGGGTATGGTTTCGGGTTGTGACAAAGTTGGTATCAGAGCATAGGTTGGTGAAATTAGTTTTAGGTATCAAAAAGTCTCATCAAGTCACGTCTAGTAGAGTCTTGACCATCGGTGTGAATCGCGACACATCAATGGGCGAGAGGCTATAGGACGATAGAGTTTCCCTTCTTTTCAACTCCTATATCGTGCGTTAGAGTAAATGTTATGATTATCCTTCTTATGAGTTTCCTTGTGTTTGCTAGGAGATGAATATTAGAAGAATGGCCGCTAGAAGATTAGAAGAGGAGAGGGTGAATGAGAAGGTTCCTCAAGTTGAGGAAGTTGAGCAAGTTGCTCAAGATGAGCAAGGTGTCCAAGATGGGCAAGGTGATGAAGTGCCTCCCCAAGGTGATCATGTTCCTAATGTGGATGGAGGTGATGAGGTGCCGGAGTTGTCTAATAGGGTGATTGGAGAGGCTTTGATTGCCTTAGCTCAAGCCGTAACTACTCAAATCAATTTGAGTATGGTGCCTAGGGTTATGGAGAGCACTATGACTTCTAGGTTGAGAGACTTTGTGAGGGTGAATCCTCCTATCTTTCTTGGCTCTAAGGTGAATGAGGATCCCCAAGAGTTCCTTGATGGTGTGTACAAAGTTTTGAGTGCTATGGGGGTTACATTTAGGGAGAAGGCGGAGTTTGCTTCTTATCAATTGAGAGATGTTTCTCAAATTTGGTATACTCAATGGAAGGACAATAGGCCAGAAGATTCGGGTCCTATTGAGTGTGAAGATTTTGAGGGAGCTTTTCTTGGCAAGTACTTTCCCCGAGAGAGAAGAGAAGTCAAGGTGGAGGAGTTTATTAATCTCAAGCAAGGCAATATGAGTATTGAGGAGTACTCTTTGAAATTCTCGATATTGTCTAGGTATGCTCCTTCTCTTGTGTCCAATCCAAGAGATGAAATGAGTCGCTTTTGTACCGGAGTAGCCGACTTGGTGAAGGAAGAATGTCGTACTGCTATGCTTCATGATAACATGACCTTATCTAGACTCATGGTGTATGCAAAATCTATTGAGGAGTCTAAACTTAGAAGGATGGCTAGAAGTTTGAAAAGGGGTGTTGCTAGTGACCAAGTGCAACCTAGGTTCAAGAAAAGAGTTAAATCTCAAGATGGACCTAGAGTTCCTAAGAAGAAGTTTAAGAAAGGAGGTGTTTCTAAGGATAGCAAGCCTACTTGTGCAAATTGTGGCAAGAGTCACTATAGTGAGTGCTTATTGGGTACCGGTAGTTGCTTCGGATGTGGAAAGGATGGGCACAAAGTGAGAGATTGTCCAAACATTGCTTCTAGGAAGAAGGGCAAGAGGGTTGAGCCTAGTGTTCCAAAGGAAGATGCTCCAACTAAGAGGCGTTTCTATGCACTCCGTACTAGAATTGAGAAGTCGGGTGATGGTGATGATGATGTTGGTAAGTTCTTGTTTCTCTTTTGATAGTATGAGTTCCTTCTAAGTGGGGGAGTATGATTTGTAGATGGGATAGAATTTCTTGAATTGTTGCATGTGCATGATGTTTAGGAGTTTGGTTGAAATTGAATTTCATTTACTTCTTGCATTTTGTAATTTATGAAGCTTTGAGCATGTTGTATGATGTGTTTACATGATGTTATCTTGCATTCTAGCATGTATGTATAAAGAATTGCCTAAAGATTGCATTTTTGGAAAAGTTGCTGAAATCACTGTTGCCTGATGAACTGCTCACTGTAATATTTTTGTAAAAATGGCTATTTGATTCTTTGGTCTAAAATTATTTTTATGTCGTTAGAACTGATGTATATGAGTATGATGTTGAATATAAAATGAGTTTTTGCTATTTGGATTGAAGCATGTGAGTTTTGTAGCATGACGAGTTATATAATTGTTTTCTAGTTTCTTGTTGTGTTGTGAATCTCTTGATTATGTGAAATTGATGATTTATTCTTGATAATGTGTTGTATGGTTTGGTTATGTGCTGATAGTTGAATCTCTAATCTTGGAAGTGTTCGGAGAGTGGCAAGTGTCATTCGAGGACGAATGTTGTCCAAGTGGGGGAGATTGTAAGACCTCAAAAATGACATAGGTTAAATAGAGCCTAATATGTTGGTCTTAGTGTTCTAAGGTCCTAAATATGTTTAATATGTGGTATAGAGGCAGTAGCTAAAGTATTAGAGGTGTTGGAAGTCAAACGTCAAGGGACGACTAAGACGTTTGACGACTAAGTCACCTAAATGTCTAAAATGTGTTTCTATGTGTTTATGTGTGTTTCATGGTGTTTTAAGGATCTTAATAGAGTTATTATATCATGTATAGGCAGTGGTTAAAGTTTCGTGAAGTTTGGAGGTCAAACAACCAAGAACGTCCAAGGCATTCGAAAGATGTGCCTTGAGTCGACCTTGTACGTCTAGGCGAGTTTGGTCGAGTTTTACGTGTTCGTTTTGGATGAAATTCATGTGATAGGTGTTAAACTCATAGATGATCATATTTGGGTTGGAAACGTCCGGGAAAGTATCCCCAAGGACCATCAAAGAGTCCTTGAGGAAAGGACCCAAAACCTGATGGCAGGCTGTCCCAGTCAGCCTTGGCGACGGAGCTGTCAACGGCCAGTCATGGCTGTGACGCCCCGTCAAGAGGGATTATTCGTGGGGGCCTTGTACAAGGGTGTAGGGGGAACCCTTTGCAAGCCACTGGATCATGCAACGGAGGTCCATGATGGCCCGTGTCTGCCGTGACGCCCCGTCACAAGACAGTCATCGCAGCCACTGTCTCCTGCGCAGATTTTCTGCCAAGTCAGGGGTGAATTGGTAAATTCACCCCATGTCTAAATAAGAGTTTAGGAGGTTTGTTTAGGTTCTTATGGGTATTTTAATTAACTATTTATGTGGTTCAGACCCTAGAGACTTCATTATTCTTCTAAAATCAAAACCCAAAGTCTCTTAGAAATCCCAAAACCTCCATTGAAGACTCCATTGAAGAGGCAGCTTGGTGAGGGGTTATTGAGTGGAAATTCTTCATCAAAGTGAAGAATTATCATCCTTGAGGTATGGCTTTTGATCCTTGAAACTTATTTCATCAAGGAGCCCAATCCTCAAAGTGTTTTACAAAGTTTTCTAAAGTGAATTGTCCAATTTCGGGATTCTACCATGGGTTCTTGCATAAATGATTTCTAAACATTGAATTATGATCTAATTTATATTGTATTGATGATTTCAACATAAATTACCTATGAACCCATGTGAATTGATGAACTCTAGTTTTGACTACTTTTTAGGTTACTTGACATTAAGCTAATGTTGATGAATTGTGGTGTAGTTTCTTATGGGCTTTCTAATAAAATAAGAATTGTGTTCAATTGATATGTAATTGATATTATAATGTTAAACCTAGATTGAATTGATGTAGATTCATTGAGTTTTATGGTTATTGCTTTGAATTATTGTTCATGGCCATGGGTAAGGGCCTTGTGATGTTGGATTGGTTGATTTGGCATTGAATTGAGGTGTGGATAAGGGGATGAAGGTATGCTGCCCCGTTTTCCTTAATTTGATATTAATTATACTTCAATATTATTGTGATTGGTATGGTCCACTTATGGTGGCGGTGTTATGTGTTTAATTTGCAATTGATGTGGCCTTGTCGGTGTTACTTTATGCAATATTATGAGCATGGCCTTATTGGCAACTACTTGAAGTTATGTGGCTATTTGTGTAGTTGATGATGTGAGTATGGAATTACTTATCTACATGTGAAGTTATATAGTCATGTATGTATTCTTCTAGTTATGTTGCTTTAAGTGATCATGTTAGACTTTGTCTTGACATTATGAGTGTAGTGTTAGGGTTAAGTCTTGGTTATTCCTACTTGACTTTATGAGTCTATGTGGAGTATATTAATGGTTTTATGATGATATATAGGATGACTTGAAAGATGTTAGGTTGTTTTAGAAGTGTTTCTAGAATGACTTGTATTATGGGTTAAAAGTGAAGTATGTGATTTCTTGTCTTGGTTGACTTGTATCTCTTGCTTGATGTATATATGATTATGGATATGTGATGTCTTGATATAGGGTGTTATAACTCTTAGTCTTGAATAATAAATATAAGAGGGACCTTAATGATAAGAAGGTCAATGTTATGTGGAACCTTGAACTTAGTGGCGAGGTTTTGAATTGTGAAGTAGTTAGCCGTAATGGTATCCTTCATGTTATGAGTAATGGACTTAGGGATGGTTGGCTAGAACGGCATCATATCATACCTTAGGAAAATTGCTATGAGCTTCTTGTCGCTAAAGTGAGATATGCCCTAGTGGAACTTGCTTTGGTAGGGTGATGTAAAGGGGGTCATGAACTAGATAAGGGACCTATTTATATGAACCTTAATATGAACTAATCTATGAGAACGAAGGCTAGCACCGAGTGAGTATGAGTAGGGTTATGTGGATTCAGTTAAAGAACAGACTGAATGCTTATTAAGCTCTTCATATTCCTTAACCATGTGCCTACATGGGATGTGTCCAAGTTCTACCATTGTCAAGTAGAACAACCTCATCGAAAAAGGATAGAACTTCAGATTCCATGTCTTGCTACCATGGTCTATGTCGGTTATTGCCTATTCTCATGATGTGGAATACCCTTTAGCATTAGATAAGTTTATGAGGTTTAGGTGGTGGTATGGGACGCTATCTATACATTGCACAATAGACTTTGAAGGTGTTATGTGGAGTTCCTAGGTCTTGTCCAAGACCATTATGTGAGTGTCTTATGTGATGCTTTATGTGAGTGTCATATGTGATGTATGAGTTTTAATGAACTAATGAACTAATGATCTATGTAGTAACTATGTAAATGGTTGAGTACCTATTCTAAAGTGACTTAAGCATTCCTTAGCTAAAGTGTGAGCAGGACATGAAAGGATGGTCTCTTCATGTCTTATCTTTGGAAGTCTTGAGGATGACTCTAGTTAGGGAAGTTGGTTAATCTTGTTGACATGATCTAAACCTTAGGAAGTCTTAAGTACTATTTAGGTAATGTTGGAGAGGTCACTACACTATGGACTTTATCTTGTCGATTTTCTTAAGTAGGTCTTTTGATAGGCTTTGGAAAGAGAATGTCTTCTAATTTTAAGTGTTGGTGTGTTTAGTGAGAGTGATTCTATTTGAGGTAGTCTATAGGATCTCTTGTGTGTTTGTGATAGAGATTGTATTGGCGGTCGCTCCACACTTACTAAAGTGAACCTTGGAAATGACCTTTGGTAGATGAATCATACATAGATGTTTATGATTGTTTTCTAAGTATGTATGTGACTCATCGTAGGTAATCTTAAGGATCGTTTAGGCACATCTAGAGAGGGTGTATGGGCGGTTTCTCTTTGTGTGACTTAAGTGAATCTTAGGATGACTTTAAGTGAGGGAATTACATGCTAAGAAGATGTTAAAAGGGAAGGTTTGGACTTCACTGTAACAGTGAAGGGACTTCACTGTAACAGTGAAGGGACTTCACTGTACAGTGAATGGAACTCACAGTAAAGTGAGACCTTTTAAATGTTATCTTTGGTTAATTGTTATCTTATGTGTTTCTTAATTGCTAAATGATGTTCTTATGTTTATACTATGATTTCTAAATGAAAAGATGCATATTTCCAATAATGTCCGTTTTCATGATTTTATGCATATAGCCATACTTAGTACATGTGGTTGTACTAATTCCATGCTTTATTTTCTATCTATAGTCCTTGGTAGGTAAGGAGATTTTGGTGAAGAAGACTTGGGCTTAGAAGAATCGTCCGAGTAGAAGAATTGAAGTATGTCCTCATTTGTATCGAGGGCATATATGTCATTTTATGTTTCTTTTATGAAGTATTGTAATAAGACTATGTTATTTCTATTTTCGTATTAAAGTACTCTTGTGTCTTAATATGATGAGATTGAGACTTAGCATTTCTATTACATTTATATGAAAGAGGTTTTTAATACTATATTATGTTTTTGTGAAAATTTCTAATTCCGCAATACTTTTCACTATGTATATGCGATGAATGATATGAATGAGGCTTGTCTTAGATCTGAGAGTTCGACGATGCCGGACGCAATCCGAGATTGCACCCTATCTTCTAGGGTATGGTTTCGGGTTGTGACAGAAGCTCAAGTGCCTGTCAACCCAGCTGCGTTGACAGATGGAGAGGTGAGGGAAGCTTTGATGCAGATGGCACCGGCCATCACTACTCAGGCGCAGGCCATCACGGCTCAAGCCAACATAGAGGGTGCTCCCAGGGAGAACCCGCAAGCTAGCACCATGGCCAGCAGACTGAGGGACTTCACTAGAATGAACCCTCCAGTCTATTACAGGTCCAAGACTTGTAAGGATCCCTAGGAGTTCATGTGGATGAGGTCCATAAAATTCTTTGAGACATGGGAGTTGATATAAAGGCAAAGGCTGAGTTGACTGCATATCATCTCAAAGATGTGGCACAGGTGTGGTATAGAATGTGAGCAGATTGCTGAGCACAAGGAGATGTCCCCATCACTTGGGACATTATGAAGACTGCATTTATGGAGAGATTCTTTCCCGGAGAGCAACGACAAGCCAAGCTTAAAGATTTCATCAACCTGAGACAGGGAGGTATGTCGGTCAAGGAGTATTCCTTGAAATTCGTTAAACTCTCAAAGTGTGCTTCTTCTCTGGTGGCAAATAGCAGGGATGAAATGAGCAGGTTTGTGACTGGCGTGTCAGAGGATCTAGTGGAAGATTTTTGGTCAGCCATGTTGCATGATAACATGGATCTAGGCAGACTGATGGTTCACGCTCAGCAAGTGGAGGAGAGACGTAGAAAAAGGAGAGTTCAGGAAGGCAATAATCCTAAGCCCGCAGATCAGACTGGTTCTAGCTCTGGTAGGGGTTCATTTGGAGTCCAGAACAGGCCTAAGTTCAAGAAGCACTCAGGTAATTCTACTCCTTCCAGAAATTTGAATGCCAAAGTGGACAAGTCTGGCCCCAAAAAGGGCAATTATAGGAGTGCCCAGCGAAACAGTAAGTCATGTGGTAAGTGTGGGCATTTGCATGGAGGTGAATGTTTTGCAGGTACTAACGCCTACTTCGAGTGCGGCAAAAGTGGACATATGATCAGAGACTGTCCTCAAGTGAGGAACCAGGCCAAGGCAGATGCTCAGCCTCGGCCGAATCCAAATGTTGCAGCCGAACATCCCAAGAGGAACAGATTTTATGCGCTGAAAGGTAGAGAAGAGCAAGAGAAGTCAGCTGATATGGTCACGGGTACGTTGCATGTCTTTTATTTCACTGTGTATGCATTGTTGGATCCAGGATCCACTTTATCATTTGTTACTCCTTTGATAGCTGGTAGATTTGATGTGCTTCCTGAGATCTTGCATAAGCCGATTCTAGTTAGTACTCTCATAGGGGACGACATTAGAGCAGAAAGAGTGTATAAAAATTGTCCAATTAACATTCTTGATAGAATCACTCACGCTAACCTAGTGGAGTTAGCCATGCTCGATTTTGATATAATCTTGGGTATGGATTGTCTCCATAAGTGTTATGCTACAATAGATTGTTGAAACAGGGTAGTGAGGTTTCAGTTTCAAAATGAGTTAGAGATGGAATGGGAAGGGTGTGGTTCAAATCCAGTAGGCCAAATCATTTCACATTTAGAAGCCAATAACATGATAGCTAAGGGGTATTTATACCACTTAGTTAGAGTCAATGAATAAGAGCAAGAAGTGCCTTCCATAGACTCTATATCAATAGTGAATGAGTTTCAAGATGTCTTTCCGGAGGATTTACCAGGAATCCCTCATGAACGTGAGATTGATTTTGGTGTTTACTTAGATCCCAATACCAAACCGATTTCTATTCCCCCATATAGGATGGCACAAGCCAAACTCAAAGAGTTGAAGTTGAAGTCAAAATATCTACTTGATAAGGGCTTCATCCAGCCGAGCATATCCCCATGGGGTGCTCTAGTATTGTTCGTAAAGAAAAAGGATGGAACCCTTAGAATGTGTATCGATTATCAGCAACTCAATAAAGTCACTATAAAGAACAAGTACCCTCTTCCCAGAATTGATGATCTATTTGACCAACTCAAAGGTTCATGTTTTTTTCAAAAATAGACCTTCAGTCTGGGTATCATCAGCTTAGAGTGAGTCGAGAAGAGGTCCCTAAGACTGCTTTTCGTATTAGATATGGATATTATGAATTTCTGGTTATGTCATTTGGTCTCACTAATGCACCAGCCGCGTTTATAGACCTTATGAATAGAGTCTTCCGTGAATACCTTGATTCTTTCATCATAGTATTCATAGATGACATCCTCATATACGAGCATGAAGTACTTTAATTACAAGTACTCAGAGAACATTAGTTGTATGCAAAGTTCAGTAAATGTGAATTCTGGTTGAGATCAGTGACCTTCCTTGGTCATGTTGTGACCGACCAGGGTGTTTAAGTTGATCCAAAAAAGGTTGAAGCGGTGAAGAAGTGGTCGAGACCCCTCACTCCTACTGATATTCGAAGTTTCTTAGGGTTGGCTAACTATTATCGCAGGTCTGTGGAAGGTTTTTCCACTATTGCTGCTCCGTTGACATCCTTAACGAAGAAAAAGGTGAAGTTTGAGTGGTCTGAAAAGTGTGCGAAGAGCTTCCAAGAGCTCAAGGACCGACTCACGTCATCCCCAGTGCTCACATTTCCGAGAGGTGGTCCAGGGTACGTGGTATACTGTGATGCTTCCCGAGTAGGTTTGGGATGTGTTCTTATGAAAGATGGCAAGGTTATAGCATATGTATCGAGACAGTTGAAAGTCCACGAGAAGAATTACTCTACACATGATCTTGAGTTAGCTATTGTTGTCTTTGCGTTGAAGCTGTGGAGACATTATTTATATGGTGTACATGTTTATGTATATACTGACCATAAAAGTCTTCAATATGTTTTTATGTAGAGAGAATTGAACCTTCGTCAGAGGAGATGGCTAGAACTGCTCAAGGACTATGATATGAGTGTCCACTATCACCCAGGTAAGGTCAATGTAGTGGCCGATGCGTTGAGTAGATTGATCATGGGAAGCATGTCTCATGTTGATGATGAGAAGAAGCAACTAGTTAAAGAGGTACACCAATTTGCTAGATTGGGTGTACGATTGATAGATACACCAAGTGGGGGTGTTTAAGTTCACTCAAGTTCCGAATCCTCATTTGTTGTAGATGTTAAAGCCAAGCAGCACCTCGACCAAGTACTCATGGAGTTAAAAGACTCAGTGTTGAATAAGTTGAATGAATTATTTTCCCTAGGAGGGGATGATGTACTCATATACAAGAACACGTTATGTGTGCCCAACGTTGATGACTTGCGGTCTAACATTTTGGTGCAAGCTCATGGTTCCAGATATTCTATTCATCCAGGTGCCACCAAAATGTATCATCACCTTAAAGAGGTCTATGGGTGGGAAGGTATGAAGCGTGATATCTCAAAGTTTATGGAGGAGTGTCCAAATTGCCAACAGGTTAAGGCCGAACACCTTAAACCTTGGGGTCTTACCCAGACGATTGAGATTCCAATGTGAAAGTGCAAGGCAATTATTATGGATTTCGTGGTTGGTTTGCCAAAAACCAGAAGAATGCACGATTCCATTTGGGTCATTATTGACTGAATGACCAAATCCGCGCACTTCATTCCCGTGAAGTCCACTTACCCAGCCAAGGACTATGCCAAACTGTACATTGATGAGATCGTGAGGTGGCATGAGATTCCTTTGTATATCATTTCGTATAGGGGAGCCCAATTCACATCTCACTTTTGAAGATCTTTCCAAAAGAGTTAGGGTACACAGGTGAAGCTTATTACTACTTTTTATCCGCAGACGGATGGTCAAGCAGAACGTACCATTCAGACCCTTCAAGACATGTTGAGGGCATTTGTTATTGACTTCAAGGGGAGTTGGGATGATCACTTGCCGCTGATTGAGTTCTCATATAATAATAGTTATCATTCCAGTATTGGTATGACACCTTTCGAAGCATTGTATGGAAGGAGATATAGGTCTCCAATTGGGTGGTTTGAAGTTGGTTAATCTTCCATCCTTGGCCCTGAGATCGTGCTTGAGGCTATAGAAAAGGTGAGGATGATCAAGGATCCGTTGGCTACTGCTTACAGTCGTCAGAAATGCTATACTGATAACAGAAAGAGAGCTCTGGAATTCGAAGTAGGTGATCAAGTCTACTTGAAGATATCACCCATGAATGGGATGATGAGATTTGGTAAGAAAGGGAAGTTGAGTCCGAGGTATATAGGTCCTTATGAGATCTTACAGCGAGTAGGAAATATTGCCTACGAACTAAACTTACCACAAGACTCAGCTTCGGTCCATCCAGTATTTTACGTTTCGATGCTTAAGAAGTGTCTAGGCAATCCAACTTCCATCCTTCCTGTTGGGGGTTTAGGAGTTGATGAGAACCTTTCTTACGAAGAGGTTCCAGTTGAGATTTTAGATCGTCAAGTGAAGCGGCTAAGGAACAAGGAGGTTTGCCACCGTGAAGGTACTATGGCAGAACCACCTTGTTGAGGGAGCAACATCGGAGGCTGAGGCCGATATGAGATCCCGTTACCCTCATTTGTTCAGTTCTTGAGGTTAGATATACTCTTCTTAGATCTGATTATGTTTAAGAAACTCTAAGTTTTAGTGCATTAGTCGATTTGGTATTGTAAGTCCATAATCGTGCATTTTTGTACTTGCATTAAACGAGTAAAATGAGTTCATGCGTGCATTATGTTGCTGTTTTTGTATAGCATAGACATGATTTTATGTGTTGCATGAGTTGTGATGTGCATTAAGTTATGTGGGAATGAGAAGGAAGTTCCTCGATCTTTAATATGAAGGTTCAGGTAAGCTTGAGTAGTATGCATCATCCAAAATATGTGTGAATCAGATATTCACAAATGGTAACGTCTCAAGTATGTTAAAGTGTGTTCGAAATTACCCTCCTTGTTTTGAAGTTATGTATAGTGTTATTCGGGGACGAATGTTCCTAAGGGGGGGATAATGTAACATTCCAGAAAAACGTACATGTATAGTAAAGAGCCAAAATAGGTTTCAAGAATGCAATTGGGAAAATATAGGCATCCAATGCCCAATATTGAATAGTATTGGGCATAATATAAAAATATTAACTAAGGGTGATAGCCAATTTTCTAAGTATGAATAAGCACTCTTTAAGACTGGTACCTGCAATTAAGACCCTAAACTAAAATGCTTTTTCCTTAACTTACAATGAGGTATGAGGCATCCAAGTGTCAAGTCTAGATACCATAGCACATGATCAATGCAAATGATCATGTAGATTAAACAGTGTCCAAGGACATAGTGAGGATCCTTGGACAAAGAATGAACTTTCCAAATGCAATAGTAAGAGGTACAAAGTTAGGAGAAATGAGCAACAACCCATGTGCAAGCACATAGACTAACCGGCCGAGAGGGGGACCACACGACAGCCAACCACTTTCGATTAGGCGGTTAGGGACATGCGTACAGGGGTCCACTTTCCTAACAAACTTTAGACTCTAACTAACCTAACCAACTAGCTAGATAACCTAGGATCAATCAAAATAGACCGGCCAATTGACACGACAACCTAGGACTTGATCGATTGACACCTAACTAACTTAATTAACTTAGGGACAACCTAGTACCTAACCTAGGATGGTCCAAAGTTGTTAGTTGTGGTCCTAGTGACTTAGGGGTATTTTGGTAATTTCCCTAGGTCCCTTAGTTAATTAATTAAGACATTAAATTAATTAAATTGAGCCTTGAGCAGCTGAGAAACTTAGTCAAAATCGAAATTGGCTAAGTCAATGGTCCTCCTATGTCTAGTCAACTTAGGAGGGGCGTTTAGTAATTAACTATTAGTTTATTAATTAAGTCAATTAAGTCTTAAGTGTATAATTCAAGATCAGTTCCTAAACCTAGAAAGCACGATCAAACACTTAGAATTCACGACCTAAAGCAGAATGCAAAAATGCAAAGAACGTAGAATGAGAAGAGGCTTTCTTAGGCGATTTCAACATATTCGTGCAACAAGGGATCGTAGATTCAATCTACATAAGGTATGGGTTTCTCTCATGGAATTCTTTCTCCAAGAGAATTTTCCATCGTCTTGAATCTATGAAATCTCGAAACTAGGGTTGTTTCCCAATGTTCTTGTTGAACGCCCTTTTCCCTAGTATCCTTGTTTCCGACTCTAATAAGTATATAGATGTAATCTCGATCATGTTGTTGGTATGTGGTGTTGGCTAATGTGTAGGTTTCTTGATTTGTAAATGTCGAATGACCCTATAAGTTATACTCGTATGATTTTAAGTATTCCTTACGTGAAATAAAGGATGATGCTACGTTAACTTGTGTCCGAAAGTGCTAAGCTTGATGTGTTATGGTCATGGTGTATACTACTGTTAAACGTGACTTGTTGGAGATGCTATGTTCATTAAAGTATTCATATGAGGCTATTCGAAATACTAATAATGTTATGCCTAAGCTACGATAATAAATTGGCTAATAATGATTTCATGAATTTATGTTTGAATGAATGTTTGGCTTGTGCCAATAAATTGGCTATGTAGTCATTTCCAAATTTTCTAGGCCAATACTAATTTTATGCCAATCACATATAGCCAAAGTATTTAAATGACAACTTAAGTACATCTAAGATAATTCAATGAATCCATAACCAAGGGTATGTCAATCATTGGGACAAGTCCCAACTTGCCCTAACCAACTGAACTATGAACATAAGTATTTCATTGAATGAAGTTCTCAAAGTCATAAATGATGATATGAAGCTAACAAATAAACTTAAGCAAGTAAAGTGTGTATTAACATAATTAAAAGTGTCTTAAGTTAAGAAAGTGACCAGAATGAGGTGTTAAAGGAAGTGAGACAAGTCTCACTTACACCTAAGACTACTATGTTAAGATACTCATGAAAGAGGGTGTTAGTACGTGTGAGACAAGTCTCATTAACACCAAAGATGTTATGTAAGGATAAATTCACATTTGATCAATGTAAAGAAAGCGATGAAAAGTCATCAATAGAGTAAGTAAACCTCAATCTAGAAGCAAGCTTCCATAATGTTTGAGTCAACTCTAAAAGATAAGAAGATAAAAGAAAGTGAGCAAAGCACCGATAGACTAGCTATGGGTTTGTGCTTGCACATGTAAGTCTCATGAGATGAGGCTCCACCACGGTGGATAAGAGTCTCTGAATATATCCTAGTCTTCGAACTATGTCTAGCCAACATGGAAACTAGCCTGTGGATTCCACCTAAGAGAGCTAGGTATGTTTCGGTCTCACCTTGGCCAGTAAGATCACCTCTTTTCAGTGTGGGAAAGACACCGGATTTCATGTTTAGATCACATGATCTTTGTCGGTTAATGCTCAAAAGAATGTTCTTGGTTCACTTTAGCCGTGAGCCACCCCTTTTCGGTGTGGGGTAAACAGTTGACATGGATTCACTTTAGCCGGTGAATCACCCCTTTTCGGTGTGGGGAAAACATTGGATTTCATGTTAACTCGCATGATCTAGGATTCACTTTGATCGTGAATCACCTCTTTTCGGTGTGGGGAAGATACTTGATTTCATGTAACTTCACATGATCTTAATGTTATAGACTTCTTTAAGAAAGTAACAAGAAAGAAGAGATGTAAGTTCAAGGCGAACTGAGAAAGTAAGAGTTTATGAATGCCAATGTTGATAAGAATAAAGTTTCCAATAAGTAAAGGGCATAGCCAATAATGAATCCTCATGTTATGAAAATGATTAAGCTAAATAAGATTGGCTTATAATGACTTCATGTAATTGGCAAATGATCATAGCCAAATAAGATTGGCTTATAATGACTTCTTCTATTAGGCCAATATCAAGTAATAAGAATAGCCAATAAAGATTGGCTTATGAAGATTTTATGCCCCAAAATGTAGTTAAATCATTTCCTTAATCTTCTGGATTACTTACTTGATTCATTGTGGGTATGGGACTACTATGAATCATTGCACTTATAAGTAAAACATAAGATCAAAGGAGATGATTGATCTAGACAACAAAAAGAAGAAAAGGACAAAAATAAATCTAAGTATGGGACAAGGTGCTCTCGGGTTAGGGAGATCAAATTTCTCAACTTTTGTTTAATATGTTTTAAAATTATATGCATGATTCCAAGGTCTCGTGTTCATATAGAAAATGAGTTATGTGTTTTGAATGCATAAAAATACATCATTTTCATACCACAAATCTCAAATAATGAATTAGGAAAGTCTAGTGACTACACTTCCCAGAAATGACATGTTGTCAGGAAGAGCCTTCCTTGATCATGTGTTGTTCTTACGTGTATGTGTGCATACACCTATACTTAGTAAAAGTGTGTACTAACACTATACGTTTTACTATTTTTATAGGTGCAGGTCAGAGAGCAGATTGAAGACTCATTGCAGCGGTTTGGACTCAGTGATCTCCAGACCTTTTGGTAGGTCCTCTCGAGTTTCGAGGATGCTACGTCTATATCTTAGACTAGTTTTAGACATAGCTAGAGGATGTTGTCCCTAGCATTTCTTTCAGATGTTTTCATTTCGAAGCTTTTGTATTAAGGTCGTTTTGGCAAACTTATTATGATAATCTTGATTCTTCTTTTGAATTGTGTAATCAATGTTATATGGTTGTTTACATTTGAGCTTATTAGAATATGAATCTACGTAGTATTTATATTAAGTCTATGTACACTTCATAAGTTTTAAAAGTTTTAAATTTTCCGCAAAATTTAACCAGATGAATGTGATGAAAGCTAAGAAGAGGCTTGTTTTCGACCTCTGAGAGGTCAATGACGCCGGTTGCGATTCGGATTCCTGAATCCTGGTGGTGACAAATTCGGGGGGAGAACCACTACTAGCAACCAACCAAAGAAATAAATCTAACAACTAAGGCATTTAAGTTACGAAAGCAAGTTAAATAACTAAGTTATGTTCCATCACTAATTAAACATCTAATAACTAAATAATAATGCAGGAGATGAACCTAGAATCTAAAAGTCAATGTACTAAAACTAGAAACGATAACCAAATCTAAGAAGAATTTCTAGTGAACTATCTAACTAACTAAAACAAGATCATGTACGAAAATGGTGGACATAAACTAAAGAGAATTCCATGGCAGCCCGAATTATATGGCTCACCCTTGAACTTTGAGCGATCACCAATCTTCTAAGCGAGGTCTGCCAACAGTCACTTGAAGGTTCCCTATACTCAAGAAAAATAAGAGCAAGTGCAGAATCAGTACACAACCACCATTTACTGGTAGGATCACGCGGCTATCCCACTAGTGTAACATAAACAAAAAATTACAACATTATAACACATGTATAAATATCAACATATTCAATACTTTCATAAGAATAATCACAATTCACATGCCTCATCACATAGTTGGTACTCTCACAGAACCCAAAGTCAAACTGTTAGCATGTCAGAACGTGGCAATCCGATCAAATTTTTATGCTGAAACCTGGAAAGTGATCCCAGTGAGCATGCCGGAACATGGCAATCCATTCCAAGTAAGTGTGTCAGAACGTGACAGTCGATCCCAATCACACATCACAATAACACATCAAGATCACTCATTCAAGTCATGATATCATTGTATAGATATTCATATCTCTCATTTCAACATGTATGATCAATATTGCAACATGCATACATATACAAGTATCACATTGAAGAAAAGCATGTGTATAGCAAACAATCATAGAAACACAACCATCTTCTACCTCAAAATATGTTTGAAACCCTAGAAAACCTGATCATTCCCTTTCTGAATTCGTTCCGCTTATTCGTGGTCTACAAATAAATATTTATGTACGGGAGTCAATAAAGAAGCACTAAATTCCAGAATACTAGCCAGCTATGAACCCTAGTTCAAACTCATCACCCCAACTAGTCAATTTAGGGTTGATTTCACTATAATATTATTAATGAAATCCTTCCCACCAATATTGACCCATTCAAAAATGTTCTACTGATCGAAAAACTAATTCGGGGAGTGAAAATCTTACCTCTAGCTTCAAGAATGGGTGAATATTAGTAGAAATAGCCCAGGGGTTATCTCTTAACTCAGAAAGTTGAAAATTACAAAATATGGTCGTCTAAGGATTTTATTTACAATTTTAAAACCCGCAATCCTGCTGTAGCGACACCTATCCAGATGTAGAGGCGTCGCTACAGCGGCACCATTCCCAATGTAGCAGCACTTTTTGAACCAGTGAGTAACGTCTTGAAAAATCCCAAAAATCCTATAATTCAATTCCACCTCATCCGCTACAACGGTACCCATCCCGCTATAGCGGCGTTGCTGCAGCGGCATGAAGCGAGGTAGTGAGCTCCTAAGGGATTTTCAATATCCGCCTTTCATAACATACTCTTAAACCACTATGCCCAAAAAGTACACTTAACTCTATGATCTATTCCCGGAGGTCTATTTATCCTAATTAAATTCCATAAATTTGTACGTATCCCCTAACAAATTATCTAACCGATTATGTTATCAAATTTCTATTTACTCCACCCGATTTCTACCAGATTTCCCTACACCTTGATGACTCAAATATCCTTCAAATCCTAACAAGATTGGTAAAATCTTACTACTATGAAAAAGTTTTTTTGACCCCGATTTTCTCCATTGACATTCTTATAATGACGAAATTTGATCTTTACAGAACAATCTTGTAATTGAAAATTGTGGGTTCAATTCAAAGTGGGTGTCTAATATTTATACGGATTATCAATACTTAGATGACTAAGAACATAATTGGTGTAATTTCTTTTTCGTTTATGATGCTTGTCTAAAACCTCAATTCTAGGGGTGTGATTATATATTGGGATATTAACTAATTTTTGTGGGTTTATTCTCGTACTTTACTTTTCTACACTTTTTTCATGGATTTGAGCTAATTAGAAACAATTCAATATATGGGTTAAGGTTTCAAACTTAGTCTTAACTTAGATATTTTGTGGATGCTTGAGGGATTAATTAAAGTGGGTAAATAGCTTAAAACATGCATATTGGATTTGATTCTTGTAGTTTGCTTGAAAGAGAAATTATAGTTCCATTTCATTGCTAAATCTGCTCAAAATAGAGATTTCAATTTGTAGATTCAAATAGATTACCCCAAAAATATACGATATGATATGATTCATTAAGATCGAAAGAATATTTGTTATGTTGATTATTATCCAACCAATTCATGATTATGTAGAAATATTGAACATTCCTTGTGGGATTCAACCCCAACTCTTGCTAAGTTATTATCGAAAGTCTCTTTTGTATGCGTCAAGAGAAATGACATAGATAAGATCATTGCTTAGAGAGATTCATTGTCAAATTGATCTCAAAATTGGATCCCAATAGTAGTCACTTCTCAAAGGTTCTTTATGAATGTTGGTCCACAACAGTTAAAGTATATTTGATTCAGTCGATCGAATGAAAATCGCTTCTGTCTTTTTTGGGTATTTATATTTCTAATGATTACTTACTCATTTAATTTTCTTGTGAGTAATTTGAGTATTATAAAAATGACTTCGGGGAGTGATGTCTAACAATTCAATTTGTGAAGTTAATTTGTGAACTTTTTTGTTTGTAGTAGAATATATATTTTTGGTGATGTTTTTCTGTCCCATTTAGAGCATATAACAGTAAGAATATAGAAAATTATTGTTCGAGACATTGATGATACGAATCAGAATGTCATAAAGAGTTTTACAGAAATTTTGCAACTCCCTAGTCTGGTAAATGCTACATTCACCTTAATCGAGCCAATGTTGTTGCTACTCCAAATGAGAGGTCTTACTCATAAACAATCACACGACTATATCCAAAATCTTGTGAATATTTTAGGCCTTTCACTATTGACAGAATAAGGTAAGAGTATATACGATTAATGATGTTTCCTTTCTCCTCAATAAGAGAAGCAACTAAGTGGTTGTTCGAACTACCACAAGATTTCATAACTTTGTTGGTGGAACTAAAGGACGTTCCTTGAAAGGTTTTACCCTCATCTGAAGATAGGTAAACTGAGACAAAATCCAAAATTACAAATGAATAAATGGAGAACCAATTCATGAAACATGGTTGCGCATTAAAAGGTAAAAGGTTAATGATACAGTATCCAAATCATGGAATTCAGAACAGCTTATTGTTGCAATATTTTTATCAAAGCTTTGACATAGTGAACAAAGGGTTGGACGACCAACTCATTCCACAAGCAATTGTGTTGCAACCATTTGTATTGTCTTCAAGGATACTCAATGAAATACAAAAAATCAATCGAGCTTGGCACACTATTGAAGATCAAGTGTCTACTACACACTTGAGTGTGACAAAAATCAAGTGGAGAAGAACCTTGAACATGATGAGAACATAGCAAAGATGATTGTTCAACTTGTTGTGTTGTCAATGCAAGTTACGGGAGATGGTACTAATTTTTTAAATGTGGTTGATATGAGTCATGGGAATGCTAAATTAGAGAGCACATATAATGATGACATTTAATTGAGAAGCGGTTGAATGGGGGATTTTTTCATAAGCCATCATAGGTTGGAGCGGAAGTAGTACTGGTAGCTGCGAAGACGTTTATTAGTGTGATAAAGGTTAAACTTGGAAGATAGTGAGTATGATAAAGAGATATATGTGTCCCTTCATGACTTAACCAAGGCAAAGAGATAACAAACCAATTTGAAAATCACTCAGGCTAGGAGTTTCTAGCAATGATTCGTGAAAAAGTTGAGGGGTCCGGTATGATATTAAATTAGATGAGGAATGATTACTCATCGTTGAAAAATGCGGCCACTTCCCATTCATCATAAATTAAGTAACTTGAAGATAAAATTGGACAGATCGCCTCTATTGTGTATTCATTTTAGAAAGGAGTATTGGTTCATCATGTCTTTGTTGATTCAAATTTGATACCCAAGTGTATTTCATAGTAACTGGAAGTAGTAAGATTGTGCACAATGAGACATCAATTAACAAACTTTGCGTCAAAAATGTGGTTGCCAATCATGAGTAACCCAAAAATGGGGATGAACGATGAATTTTTTATGTTGGAAATGATCCAAAAACAAATGATAGAGATGGTAATGTACTGGCTCAAACTACTCAAATTCCAATCAAAATAACTCCTCCTTTTCCTCAACAATTTAGGAAAAAGACAACAATGCAATGTTTCAAAAATTCTTAGGGTTAGTAAAGGATTTTTTAGTAAATATTCCTTCAGGGGATGTGTTGTTTTAAATGCCGAGTTATGCAAAGTTTATGAAGGAGTTGATCACAAAGTTGTAGTTTCATCATGAAAAATAATACAATCGTAAACAAGGTTATCCTAGGTTTTTACCATAGCATGCAACATTGGAATGCATCAATTTACCAAAGGTTTATGTTACCTTGGAGCAAGTATAGATTTAATGCCTTTGAAGGTGTTCAATAAATATGCCATATAGGCCTTCATACAAAAGAATCCAAAAGAACATAATGGGCATAAGCTTGAATATGAAAGATAGCATCCCCGAACATGAGGACCTACCATGACTTAGAGAAAGAGGTACAAGCTTCTTCAAATCAACCTTTTTAAATTTCAATGGCAGGAACCTACAGTTGTAGTAATATAAGGTAATGGGGTTAGTACGCCACATGTACTAAGTATGGGTATATACACATAACACTTAAGGACATGCATGAAAACAAATCATTTATCATCTCTTTAGAAAACATGCTAAATCATATGAAAGTCTTCAATGCACATACCATATAACATATACAAGTTAAGGATTCCATCACTTAAAGCATGATCATAATCGAAGACATATCAACTTTTCATATTCAATAGATCACATAACATAACATTCAAAACACTTACCAATTATCCCATCCCAAACCTACAAGTGCAATGGTCATGTAAAGCCCCATAACCCTACACAACCAAGTAGATAAGTTAGGAGACCATAAGTAAAGCTTTGCTTCATGTAACTTGTAACATAAGTAGTCATCACTTCATATAACAATATAACCCAATACATATTAATCATAATGACAAACATTAATATAATAGTAACATCATGTATCATAAACATATATCGTTGATTTTATCATATTACATAAGAACAATCTTCTAGGACTTTCTTTAGAGTCAACTTGTGTACTGTCTAGGTAGAGTCTCATTCCCCTACCTATACTAAGTAAACTCCTCAAGTCACCCTAGTCAACGTTCATTTAATTGTCTTTCATTTTACATGAGGGAACATTCGCCTTAACCGACATAGACCATGTGAGCTAAACATGGAATCCGGTGTCATAAAACCCCAACCGAAAGAAGGTAAAAAACCGGCCAATGTAGAACCTAACATGACATAGCTTTCTAGGTGGATCCACTTGCTAGTATCCTATGGTGGCAACATAGTTCAAGAACTAGGAGATGTATTAAAGACACATAGTTCCACATTACATGGAAACCTCAATCTCATGAGAGTCATTGTGACCTACCTTCCAACTAGGGAAGGTACACCTCTCATATCTAGTTCATCGGTGCTTAGCTTAAGTCCCTTTCTTGATTAACCTTTAAGTTGTATTTTATCATAAATTTATCATAGGTCATAGGAGATTAACTCCTTGTATAAACATGATCATGAGCTCTTTAATATTAGATGAGAATTTCCTTTCATCATAACCGTTCATATGTGAGATTAACATAACATAATCACTTTGTGTAAAGCATACAAGAGGATATCATAAACTTGCATTTTCGTATTCTTATCATGATCTCACAATTTACATGTTCGTAGCGCAGTATATTCACATAGCAACATCATACATACTTCCATAGCGTAGCATCATGACTTATAGGCTAACATAAACTTTGTAGAGTAATCACCACTTTAGAAGACTTACATCTTGCTTCGAAGAACCTTATTCAAGAACTTACGTTTAACTTACAACATTCATAACCACAACATAGTGAAATACTCAATAGCATAATCAATAACAACTCATCAAATCATATACAAGATCAATGCATAATGTAGGATAAGGGAAAGGGTCATTTAAGAATTCATTCTAGTCTTAATTCCAATCCCTACGTTTACATGTCATCAAGTAGTAGAAATAACTATACGAACCCATCATCTAGATAAGAACATACTTCACACGAAATTCAAACATAAATAACCACATACTCATCAATCTGTGTTAAATCGACCATAGAAAACACTTACTTTTCATTGAAAATCATAAATCTAGGGTTATGAAGAAAATCCATTTTTAGAGTAAAAACCCTAGTATTTGAAGTTCTTGAAAACTTATCTTGAAAGTACCTCTTGGGGAAAGAAATTGCAAGAGTAAAAAACTCAT
Organism: Solanum sitiens; assembly: GCA_016801875.1. Classification (NCBI taxonomy): domain Eukaryota; kingdom Viridiplantae; phylum Streptophyta; class Magnoliopsida; order Solanales; family Solanaceae; genus Solanum; species Solanum sitiens. Next base: position 636,500 of record JABWTJ010000276.1, read on the forward strand.
ACCTTATAGATGAATAATCCACGAAAATTGGATGAATAACTTGAAGTCTTCGTCTTCTTCCTTAAGCTCTTCTTGTTCTTCACTGGTGTATGGAAAAGAGAGTGTTTCTTGAGAGATGAGACAATTTTCGTTTGAATCTATTTTGGACGTGTAAAAGTGGTCTAAAACTGACTTAATATCCATATATAATCTTCGTATGAATTAACCAAAAGACCCTCCACTTAAATGGGTCGTTTTAAGAAGTTAAAATACCAAAAATATGACTTTAACAATTATGGGAAGTAGTTGCGAGTCGCGGGGCCAAATCCCGTCATTTTTATTAGATTTTGAGTTGAGGCAGAGAGGTGAATGTAAGCCTCGTGTTGTGAGTCTTCTTCTCAAATCTTGAGTCAGTGACCTCAGTGTCAAGCTCGTGTCGCATGCTTTGCCTCTATTTCTACCTGCTCGCAGACTGCCAGGCAGCCTGCCCACCCATGTTTGGGTCCTCCCCAAGGACCCTTGGGGTGGTCCTTGGGGTGTCGTTACCGGACGTTAGGACCCTTTGTATTACATACTACCTATCCAAGGTCTCTTTACAAGTTTTGTACTTCATTTGACACTTCGAAACCATCCCCAAAACATAGGGACGTCAACTACTTCGAATAAGCTAGTTTAGGACGTTAAGGTCTTTCTTTGTCATTATGGATCTGACCTTTTTCTAAATGAGTTTATTACATTAATATAGGTCTGGAAAAATCATTTTAAACATTATTAACAAGATAAATCTATAGGGCAGTGTGTAAAAGCTGTGTAGGAAGGCCTGATTTGAATTTGGATGTAATAGGGCTAAGAGTATTTCCTCTCTCACTGATGGGAGAGGCTGCTATTTGGTTCACTGAGCTCCCTTATAACTCAATTTTCACTTGGAACCAACTAAGGGACATTTTCTTAGCACGTTACTACCCGGTCTCCAAGAAACTAAATCACAAAGACAGAGTGAACAACTTTGTGGCACTACCAGGAGAGTCAGTTAGCAGTTCTTGGGATAGGTTCACTTCATTTTTGAGAAGTGTCCCCAATCACCGCATATATGATGAGTCACTGAAAGAATACTTCTATCGGGGACAGGATGATAATAATAAAGTGGTATTGGATACTGTAGCAGGTGGTTCTTATGGGGAGTGTCCTTATGCTGAAATTGCCGAAAAATTAGAGAAAATCTCCCGGAATAATAAAGCATGGAGTACTAGGAAGTCAGATACTAGGAGAAATACCTTTGCAGTGCAATCCACACACAACCCAGCCACAAATGAGATTCGTGAAGAGATGGCACATATGAGAACTGAGCTTGGGTTGGTGTTAAAACATGTCACTGGGGGTGCAGAAAAGATAAACGCAGTGTACTACTTGTCTAAACCACCACCACCAACTGATGAATATTATTATGAGGAAGATTCCTATGCAGTAAATGATCAGACGGGGATTTCTGACCGAATGCCCAAGGCTCCAATCAGGAGAATTGGCGCCAAGGTCAAGGGAATCAAGGTCGGAACTATGGTAACTACAACCGTGAGGGTAATTATGTCCGTGATGGAAATTACAACCGCGACAACAACTTCAATAGGGGTAGCTATGGTAACAGAAATGATAGGAGTGGGCCCTATGTTCCTCCTCAAAATCGTGAGGTTGCTCCTAGGGATGGTGGAGGTAGTATGGCGCGAGTTGAGGATATGTTGCACAAGATGATGAGGAGGTTAGATGCTAGTGATGAGCACACAAAAGAGTTAAGGAGTGATGTAGCGGGTATTGGACAGAAAGTCGATACCCATGCCATATCGATTAAGCAGCTTGAATTGCAAATGGCCCAATTATCTGCGACTGTGAACACACGGCAACCGGGCACTCTCCCTAGCAACACTGTCCAAAATCTGAAAAATGATGGACACTGTATGGCAATTACTACTCGTGGTGGTAAACAAACTATTGACCCACCTATGCCGTCTATTGTGGAAAAGGTGATGAGAGATAATGATAAAGTGGTAGAGGTTAGTGATGAAGCAGAAGATGACATTGAAAAAGATGCTGAAGTGCCTAAAAAGGTAACTCACATGCCTAGACCACCACCACCCTTTCCTCAAAGACTAGTGAAAAAGACCGAAGATGGTAAATATCGGCGTTTTATAACAATGTTGAAGCAGCTTTCTATCAATGTCCCTTTGGTAGAAGTTCTTGAACAAATGCCTGGTTATGCCAAGTTTATGAAAGATTTGGTTACAAAGAAAAGATCGGTCACTTTTGAGGATGATGACAGAATGCAGCATTGTAGTGCTATTGCTACAAGGTCTTTAGTGCAAAAGAAAGAAGATCCGGGTGCATTCACTATTCCTTGTACAATCGGGTTATTACATTTTGCGAAAGCATTATGTGATCAGGGGGCAAGCATAAATTTCATGCCCCTCTCGATTTACAAGAAGTTGGGTTTGGGTGATCCAAAGCCCACTGCGATGCGGCTACTGATGGCCGATCGAACAGTAAAAAGGCCTATAGGGATACTCCATGATGTGCTAGTAAAAGTGGAGTCGTTCATATTTTTGGTAGATTTTGTTATTCTTGATTGTGAAGTCGATTTTGAGGTGCCTATTATTCTTGGGAGACCATTCCTTGCTACGGGTAGAGCCTTAGTTGATATGGAAAAGGGGCAAATGAAATTTCGGTTGAATAATGAAGAAGTGACTTTCAACATTTGTAGGTCCATGCGGTAGAGTGGTGAGCTCCAGTCGGTATCTGCTATATCTTACAAAGTTGGTAAATCACCCGAGACACAAATAGAAGAACGTCTAGGTGTAGAAGCACTGGCGGCAGTGATAATGAATTTTTATAATGAATGCATTGAAGAATATGGGTCATTAGTCGCTGCTCTTGATCGTGGTAATGTTCGGTTTAAACCAAAGAAATATGAGCTAGACATGAAGAATCGCGAGTCTCCACCCGCTAAACCATCTATAGAGGAGGCTCCAAAGTTAGAACTAAAAGCTCTCCCACCTCATCTCAGGTATGAATTCTTAGGAGACGGTGACACATTGCCGGTAATCATTGCATCAGACCTGAATAAACAACAAGTTGAGAATTTGGTGAAAGTGCTAAAAAGGTTCAAAAGAGCTATTGGGTGGACTATTGCGGACATTATTGGGATCCCTCCTGGTATTTGTTCTCATAAAATCCAACTCATGCCCGATCATAAGCCAGGTATTGAGCACCAAAGACGCTTAAATCCACCTATGCAAGAGGTCGTGAAGAAGGAAATCATAAAATGGTTGGATGCTGGAGTAATATATCCGATCGCCAGTAGTAGTTGGGTATGCCATGTTCAGTGTGTACCTAAGAAAGGGGGAATGACTGTGGTCCCCAATGAAAAAAATGAATCTGTTCCAATGAGATCGGTGACTGGATGGAGGGTGTGTATGGATTACCGGAAATTAAATGCATGGACCGAAAAGGACCATTTTCCCATGCCCTTCATGGATCAGATGTTGGATAGACTCACTGGAAAAGGGTGGTACTGTTTTCTTGATGGTTATTCGGGATATAATCAGATTTCTATTGCACCAGAAGATCAAGAGAAGACCACTTTTACTTGTCCATATGAGACCTTTGCGTTCAAGAGAATGCCGTTTGGGTTGTGTAATGCACCCGCCACATTTCAGAGATGTATGATGTTAATATTCTCCGACATGGTGGAAGATACTATTGAGGTTTTTATGGATGATTTTTCTGTGGTTGGTGAATCATTCGAGCGGTGTTTGAGCCATTTATCTGAGGTTCTTAAGAGATGTGAAGACTGCAATTTAGTACTCAATTGGGAAAAATGTCACTTCATGGTAAAAGAAGGTATTGTTTTGGGCCATCGCATTTCAGAAAAGGCCATAGAGGTTGATCGAGCCAAAGTCAAGGTAATAGAGAGACTTCCTCCACCTATCTCTGTAAAAGGTGTGAGAAGCTTTGTTGGGCATGCAGGTTTTTACAGTAGATTCATCAAAGATTTCTCAAAAATTGCACATCCGTTGTGCAAACTGCTGGAGAAAGATTGTAAATTTTATTTTGATGAATCCTGTCTTAAAGCATTCGGCGAGCTAAAAGAAAAATTGGTATCTGCACCTATCATTATTTCTCCGGATTGGAGCAGTCCATTTGAGGTGATATGTCATGCGAGTGGGGTTGCCCTTGGTGTGGTATTGGGACAAAGAAGGGACAAAATCCTTCATCCCATTTACTATGCTAGTAAAGCCCTCAATGAAGCTCAGAAGAACTATACAGTAACTGAACAAGAGCTCCTTGCAGTAGTTTTTGCTTTTGAAAAATTTCGCTCTTATTTGCTAGGTACTAGAGTTATAGTGCATACTGACCATTCAGCCCTGAGATATTTGATGGCCAAGAAGGATACGAAACCGAGGTTGATTCATTGGGTACTACTACTGCAAGAATTTGACTTTGAGGTAAGGGATAGAAAAGGGACCGAAAATGAAGTTGCTAATCACTTGTCCCATTTAGAAGATGAAGCTATCAGAGAGTTGGGGGATAAAACTGATATTGATGACACGTTCCCCGATGAGCATGTATTGGCTGCCTCACAAGACTTGATTCCATGGTTCGCAAATTTTGCGAACTTCTTAGCTAGTGATATTATTCCATCGGACTTGTCTTTTCATCAAAGGAAAAAGTTCATGTACGATGTTAAGAAGTTCTTTTGGTATGAACCATACTTATATAAGAGCTGTGCTGATAAGCTTATTCGGCGTTGTGTGCCACAAGTTTAGATGTTGAGTGTTTTAGAGGCATGCCATTCCTCACCCTTTGGTGGACATCATAGTGGTATCCGGACTGCTCATAAAATCTTACAATGTGGTTACTATTGGCCAACTATTCATCAAGATGCTCATGAGTTCACCAAAGAATGTGATAGATGCCAAAGAGACGGCGGCATTTCAAGAAAGCAAGAGCTCCCTCTAAACCCCATTCTTGTAATTGAGTTATTTGATGGTTGGGGTATTGACTTTATGGGTCCGTTTGTGAGTTCTCATGGAATGAAGTGTATTTTAGTAGCAGTTGATTATGTATCTAAGTGGGTGGAATCTATCGCCCTCGTGAACAATGAGGGGAAGAGTGTCACTGCATTCTTGAAAAAGAATATATTCTCTCGATTTGGTACCCCACGGGCAATTATTAGTGATTTGGGATCCCACTTTTGCAACAAATTATTCAAGGGATTATTGGATAAATATGGGGTACGCCATAATGTGGCCACTCCTTACCATCCTCAAACTAGTGGGCAAGTTGAAGTATCAAATAGGGAGATCAAACAGATTTTGTCAAAAATAGTGAACGCTAGTAGAACAGATTGGTCAAGGAGGCTTGATGATGCTCTTTGGGCCTACCGGACAGCGTATAAGACTCCCATAGGTATGTCCCTATACCAACTAGTATATGGGAAAGCATGTCATCTTCCGGTTGAATTAGAGCATAAAGCCATGTCGGCTATGAAGATGTTAAAAATGGACTGGAACGAAGCTGCAGAACAACTGTTAAATGGGTTAAATGAACTCGATGAATTTCGCCTAAAAGCTTATGAAAGCTCAGCCCTCTACAATGAAAAGAATAAGAAGTACCATGACCTAAAAATCGAGAAACGAGAGTTTATGATTGGGGATTCGGTGCTTTTATTCAACTCTAGATTGCGCTTGTTTTCGGGCAAGCTCAAGTCCAAATGGACTGGCCCTTACTTGATCACTCAACTATTCCCTCATGGAGAGGTTGAGTTGGAAAACAAGGAAGGTGTGCGGTTTAAGGTGAACGGACAACGTCTAAAAATCTATATAGGTCATGCGGAATCGGCGAATGAGGTGATTGAGGCATATCATCTTGATGAAGTCTGAGTAATCGAGTGTCCTCAGTCGTGCCGCGACGTTAAATCATGCGCTGGTTGGGAGGTAACCCAATATGAATAATCTAACCAATTTATAGTTTTCTTTCTAGTAACGGTAGCATTTTCTACTAATGGGTTGTAAATTTTCAGGTAGCACATCTCCAGGAAGTTCTGCAGAAAATTACTCTACCACATTCACTGTCGGATACATCGACGGACCGTCACTTCTGTGATGGACCGTCGCATTACTCCGTCGTGCCAGGTACGTTCTTTATTGTTTTAAAAAAATGAGGGCACATGTAATGGAACCCATGACGTACCGTCACAGCTGTGACGGACTGTCATCGGGGTTTTGTCACTTCATTACCCAGAAACCCGACCCGACCCGGCTAAGGAATTTCAAAAGTTTTAAAAAAATTTTAAACTCCCCAGCCCTTCATTAAACCGTTTCTTTCCCTCTTTCTCCTATTTCCTTCCCTTTTAACTTCCTTCCCTTCCCAAATAACCCACATTCTCCCTTTCCCCATCCCAAATCTCCTTTCTTGGTCGGAGTCTGCTGCTGTAATTCTCAGTTTTTCTTATTGGGTGCCATCACTTTCGTGTGGTTTTTCTCCTCTTCCAAGGTATGTGTTTCTGAACTCTACCCATTTACTGTTCATTTTGGTCTTTATTTACTATTAGCATGTGGGTCTTTGATCTTTGACCATATCTTGTCTAACCTAGGTTATTAGTCCCACGAAATGCCTTGATAAAACTCGAGAAATTAGGGCTTTAGACTTGTAAATTTGATAGGTATTTAGGTTAAAGAGCGTTAGGGAAATGTTGGGTCTTTGGTTTGAATCACATGGGTTGATTGTGGCATCCCCAGTTCTGTCTCTGAATGATAGAACGATACCCCGATGACGGACCGTCGTAACCACGACGGACCATCATAGGGTCCGCCCCAACACCCCACAACTTGTTTTTTCCAAGTGTCCACTGACGGACACATGTGACGGATCGTCATACCCATGACGGTCCGTCCTACACAACCGTCTTGGTTGTCAGAGATCTCTGTCTTAAGGGTCTCAACATTTTTTCTAAGTGTCCACTGACGGACACATGTGACGGACCGTCATATCCACAACGGTACGTCCTGCACAACCGTCTTGGTTGTCAGAGACCCCTGTCCCAAGGGTCTCAATAAGTTTTCTAAGTGTCCACTGACGGACACATGTGACGGACCGTCATACCCACAACTGTCCGTCCTGCACAACCGTCTTGGTTGTCAGAGATCCCTGTCTTAAGGGTCTCAATATTTTTTCAAGTGTCCACTGACGAACACATGTGACGGACCGTCATATCTACAACAGTCCGTCCTGCACAACCGTCTTGGTTGTCAGAGACCCCTGTCCTAAGGGTCTCATCACTTTTTCTAAGTGTCCACTAACGGACACATGTGACGGACCGTCGTACCCACGACAGTCCGTCCTGCAGAACCGTCGTGACGGTCAGAGATCCTTGTCTTAAGGGTCTCAACACTTTTTCTAAGTGTCCACTGACGAATACATGTGACGGACGGTCGTACCCACGATGGTCCGTCCTGCATAACCGTCGTGACGGTCAGAGACCCCTGTCCCAAGGGTCTCAATAATTATTTTAAGTGTCCACTGACGGACACATGTGATGGGGCGTCATGCCCACGACGGCCCATCCTGTACGACCATCGTACCAGTCAGAGACCTTCTTTCTGAGAGTCTATATTGTTAAGTATAACATGACGGACCCCATGACGGTCCGTCATACTAACGACGGGCCGTCACTAGGTCCGTCGTGCCTCAGTACTACTACAGTGCTGTCATTACTGCTTTGAATTTATGTGTATTTTGTCTTATTTTTTTCTCTTGTCATGTTTGCTACTTCTAATACTCATGATGATTCTTTACAGGTACTACCTCTCATGGCACCAATATAAGATCGCGTTTACGCTCGTGGGCGTTCCAAGTCTGTCGCCTCGTCTGCCTGACTGGTGATAGGCTCTGATGATGAGCATGATCCCGAGTACGTGACCCCAGGCACTGCTACTCCAGCACGAGATCCACGTGCACCGAGAGCCACGCCCAAGAAGGTGGCATCCGGCGTAGTCACTGCCTCCCAGTCTGATGAGGAGCGCACACTTACCGCCACACCTTCTGGGTCAGCTGTCCAAGATGAAGGAGCATCTGGAACCTTAGTAGTTTCGTGGCCAGAGGAAGCCTCCGGGTCTGCAGACGCCTCTGCACCCTCCACAGCTACACAATCTGCCTCGACTGATGAGGCTGACAGCACTGACTCCACTCCTGGCTCACCGACTGGAGTTCCTGCCCCGGTTGCCGACCAGCCCAACCGGTGGTGTGTTGACGGGCAATACCAAGTGTACTTAGACGCCAAGGTTCTCAATGATAAAGGCGTCATGACACGGACCCTTACACTGGAGAGGCGGGTCCTTACGGGAAGTCTCCCCACCATGCCGGATATTCACACTCTCTTCACCAGACACCGGCTGGAGTGGACGGATCGTTCTTTGGGCCGCTACAGTGAGGAGTTGGTCCGAGAGTTCTATGCCTCTTATGTGGCCACTCTTCGATCATAGATAGATAGGCGGGCTGCCCCCGCCAAACAGGCCCCACTTGAGCACGTCCGAGTACGCGGCATACAGGTCGACATCTCCCTGCCAGCCATCCGCCGATATATGTACGGCGAGGATGTTGATACCACTAGGACACCTCTCACTGCTGAGTTTGACTACCGGTGGCAAAGTGTTAAAGAGGGCCGGTTCTTACGTGAGCCATCGCTGAGAGAGACCACCAAGAGGTGGATGGCCCAGCACTTGTCTATTGATGGAGAGGCTGCCGATTGGGTGATGGAGCCAAAGGGAGCCATCAGGAAGGCCAACTTGACCTTTACGGCCAAGTTTCTTTGGTTGATAATCCGCCACTGCCTTTGCCCCACTGCTGATAATATAGTCACATGGGATCGTGCAGTTCTGATGGCCGCAATGATGGCAGGGTTCGAGGTCGACTTCGCTTGGCTTCTACAGGCGGTCATGCACGAGAGGGCCTTCAAGGTCACCACGACTTACCCTTTTCCTTGTATGGTTTTCCCTTTATGCAGATCCGCAGGTGTTCCCATTTGGCACATTGACCAGCTCAGGACCCCGCAGGGAAATGTTGACATCGGCCTCAACAGGGATGAGGCCAATGAGTTGGCTCCACGCAGAGGGCCCCACCTAGAGGTGGTCCCACTTGGTGAGAACCTGGCAGATACCATAGAGCATGCTCATACGGCTTCCCAGGCTGTTGATGCACACACTGACACTACCCCGGTCGAGTCTATCCCGGGTAGTAGCACTGCCCCGAGCTCCTCTCGCTCGGATCCTTCCGCCACTCTGGTCCCACTTGCTAGGGTCCAGAAACTCGAGGCACAGATGGCTACACTTCTGCATCACATCCAGCCTTGGATGCAGAGATCTATTGCTGAGGCAGATGAGCGCATGGAGCGCAAGATGGCACAGCACACAGATGAGAGGAAGATCGCTGAGGTACATCAGCGCTTAGACGCTTTTGAGTTGTGAGTGCTAGCCCGACCAGCACCTCCGGTGGACATGTCGACCCTTCAGGCTGCGGTTGAGAGTCTACGGGCTGATCTCGATACGATCTTAGAGGCGAGGGTGCCTGAGTCTGAGGCCCCTTCTGCAGAGCCTGCTGAGGACACAGTGATGGCTGCTCTTTTTGCCACTTCTGATGTTCCTCCACCTCCCCCACGAGAGCATGCCAAGAGACGCAGGGGTCGAGAGGTGGATGAGGCTAGGGCGAGGAAGAAGGAGCGCTGTGAGATGGAGGCTGCGAGGAGAGCCTCGATTACTGACGAGGAGGCCCGTACGTTGAGGGCTGTAGAGTTAGCTGCCGGGGCGTCTAGCTCCAGAATTGTAGATACTGTGGGAGGCACTACTGATGGTGCTGTTGATGCTGAGGACACTACTGAGGGTGTCCTGACTACGCAGGGAGTGGGTTCCGGTGAACCAGACCCACCAGCTTGCTGATCGCCGGCGCTTAGCGCCTCAGGTTTGCTTCACTTACCTTTCGTGTATTTTAGTTTTTTTTTATGCATTGGGGACAATTGCATATCTTTTGTTGGGGGTGGGGTAAATGGAAAGTGAGTACTTGGGTGAATTCTGAGTAGCCCAAGTTCACGATCCTCTTTTGGGTTTTTCTTGCCTGTGTTCTTTTTCCCCAAAAGACTGATTACTTTTATTGTTGAACCGGCATGTCATATCTTATGTACATAGTATAAATCTGAAGCATGATGGCTAAAACAAATATGATATCCCGATAATCAAAATGATGCATGACTAGGCATAGTAAGTGATAATTATGTGGTTTGAAACATGAAATTAAGATACACTACTGCATGATCCTGAATCTAAGACTTGAACTAGGTGACTAATAATCTGGGAATGTAAGGAATGTCAAGTGAGTGTGAGGTGAATTTGAATGTCCACCATCAATACTGATCTAGAACTTGCCTGGTTAGTCCTGCTAAAAGTGAGTCAAATCAATCAATTAGGAAAGGATCATAGGCCCTTGTTCGAAATAGTCAATCTTGAGCCAAAAAAATAACAGAAAACCAAATGAAGTTAATCCCTTTTTGATCCAAATGAATTGAGCTTAAAATAGATCTTTCTTTTTCACCCCAAATGATCTTCTCTGGGAACAATGTGTTGGCCCTGGTCCCTCCTTGGACATGTGCACCTCAGTTTATGCCAAAAGCATAAGTTGAGGGTGGCTAATGCAGAAAGCAACCTTGTTTTGGCCCTGACCCAACCATGGGTATTGTGAACCTTGACTCATGGCAAAATCATGAATTGAGGGTGGCTGTTATAAGGAAAACCCCGGAAAGAGGGGTTGAAAGAATGAAGAGAAAGAAAGAACAAAACAGAAGTGATTTAAAAAAAAAAAAACTTGTAAAAAAAAATATGAATAAAGTATACATATGAAGCAAAATAAACACAAGAAAAGAGAAAAGTCACTTACATATAAGGATAAGAAAGGGAAAACAGCAAGGTGAAAAGAAAATTGAGAAATAGGGTGAAATAAAATGATAAAAAGGTGGTACGCTTAGCCGATATGTCAAGGAGGGCAACAAGTCACTAAAGTATACCTAAATATACCATACCTGACCCTGAGCCTATGTTATAATCTTAAAAAGTCCTATTGTGATCCTAAGAGTTGTATGGCCAACTTGAAGTAGTGAAAATAAGGGCAAGCCTATGGCAATATGTATAAATGAGTTGTGAATTTGTTCTGAGAGTGAGTGTCAAAAAGTTATCCTTATACTCAAACTAAAATCATTGTGTGAAAAATGAGGATCTTATTTGAAGTGAGGACAATAGTTGCAACACCGGAAATATTAGCACCTCGGTGAGAAATTAAAGAGGATAGGTGTCATTGCGTAGTGAGTCTGTGTCATGGTCTGATTCTACACAAGTCAATGCCTAATAGTGATACCATGCATGAACATAATGAGAATGATCGGGATTGATAGCCAAATGATTGCGAAAGTTAAAATATGGATACTCTTGTACAAAGATTTTGTAATGAGTCATAGTGCGTCGCTTGAGGACAAACAACGAATTTAAGTTGAGGGTGTTGATGTACCGTGGTTTCACGGTATTTCTAATGCTTTTTCCTTAAGTTTAGTGTGTGTCGAAAGCCTTTTTGTGTTGATTTTTATGTAAGTTTCTCTTTGTTTGCAAAAAATCTGTCCAAGGATGAACGCGGAAGTTTTTGAGAAAGAAATGCAGAAGAGACCACCTACGGAACTTATGACGGTCCGTCGAGGCTGTGACGGTCCGTAGGTGGCATCATAGTGAGGATAGAAGTTGCTGAAGGAAGATGGGGAAGTCTGACCAAGTGTGGGATTACGGAAGTCCATGACGGACCGTCATGGCCACGACGGTCTGTCCTGCTTGTTCGTCGTGATGATCAGAGAAGTAGTCCCAGTACCCAAATTCCAAGAAGTTCAAGTATTTTGGAACGAAGACTCTCGACGGACCGTCGTGCTTGAAACGGTCCGTCATACCTGTCCGTCGAGGGGAATGAAGAAAGCAGCAGAAGAATGTGTGAAGTATGGGACGACGGAGGCCATGACGGTCCGTCATGTCCGTGACGGTCTGTCACGTGGTCCGTCGACCCAGACGCGTTTGGACAGATTTTTAGTAAATAGAATCCTTCTTTGATTAGATTTTGTTTTTATTATAAATAGTTTGAAAAACCTCGTTTTTGGGGTTAGACTTTTTGAATAATTTTTAGTTCTCTTGTAATAGTATTGAACTCTCGATTTTGGGAATTAAGATACTTTTTTTCGGAATTGATTGTTGGTGATTTTTTTGATTGATCAAGTTAAATTCTGGAATTTATTCGTTCTCATAAAAGTAAGTGCATGAATTCTTCCATTAACAATATGAATTGTGTAATTATGAACATGGGTAACTAAACCTCATAGCTAGGGTTGTGGGAACCATGGGTGAATAACAAGGTAAAAATATAACTAAAATAACAATTCTAGAATGGTGTCTTGCATGTATTGATAATTCTTTCGTGTAGAAGTCTTTTTAACAGATGGCCAACGTTAGAACTCGCCTTAATGCTACTTGCTGGACCAAGGAGGTAGATAATAGGAAAAGAATTATCAACATAGATTTAGTGTAGACTATCTAATAGTCTAGTATTGGTTGGTACGAGTTAATAACTTAGTCAAATACCGAATACAATGTTTAATATGAGGTAAAGATAAGGGTTAGTATAACAACACACGTAGCCGGACCAATGTGCGGAGTAAAATTCTCTAGATGCCGGACCAAGGATTTAGAGATACATAACTTATCAATTTACATGCAAGATATTAGGATAGAATTGTTATAGTTAGATTTATCAAGTTAGAAACCTATGGGAAACACTTAAGCCCTAGTTACTTTTATAATTTGATTAAACTCCGAAAGCTGAAGCTGTTAGTTGTTCATTTTTATTTAGTTAATCATTTTCATTAATTTAGAAATAAAATCCCCCTTTTTGTCTTTTGTTTTCTCTGAAAATAGTTGGCTAAATAATAGTAATAATAGAATAAAGTTAAGTCTGAACTATTTTCCTTGTGGGATCGATCCCAACCTCATTAGTTGGGTTCTTTACTTGATACGACCGCTTTACTTCTTATTTGAGAAGTAAGTTTGAGCGTATCAGTAGGGTGAGGGACACTTATAGGTCTTACCCCTTTATTTTTGCTTGCATTTGATTTTATTTTTTGCCTCTCTAGAAATTGCACATTATTATTAGATTAGTTATGTTGATTGATGTTTCTTGTTTTCATTGTTGATATTCATAAGTCGATGTTTTCCAATATTGATTTCTTGAATAGTTCTCTTGATGAGAAATGTATTTTGTGTTGGTGTTTTAAGAGGCATTCGGCGTTGCTTAACTTTTGAATGATCTTTTAGAGTCTTGTGTTGAATAGATGTGTATTTATGTGAGTATTTTAATAAACATTAAACACAAGCTTCTTGATATGTAAAGTTGTGTAAGATGATTGTGTTGGAAGTGCCGTGTGTGGTGAGATCCTATTTAAATTATACTTGTTTATTCCTAGAATTTACCTTGTTAGTCTAATTGTTTATCCTTCATGAAATGCAAGAGATGTTCTTGGACACAAATTTTGATAGAGAACTCAAAATTCATATCTTTTGTGACTACCTTGTGAGGGGTTGAACAATCTTGGCATCATTTAGGATTATACCGTTTATTTTCAACCTTAGTGAAGCCTCTTCAACAAAATGTGTTCCAAAATTCTCTCTCATATATCCTTTTCTATGAATTTGTTTGTTTAAATAGCCAACTTAGGCCAAAGTCCTTAGTTGGGAGTGTTGAAAGGAAGGAGGAAAGAGAGACAAATGAAAAAAAAACAAGAAAGAAACTTAAGACCTCAACCTTGAAGTTTTGAGAAAAAAAGAATGAACCCCTCCTTATTAAAAAAAGAAAAAAAAACATGGAACTGGAATGAAAGGAAAATTCTTTATGAAATAAAACAGATTTTCAATAAATTAAATGAGAAATTGAAGATTGAATATCCAAATGAAAACAATGAAAGGAACTTGATAAGAGGTGAAGATGAGTGATGATTCCGAGATTCTGACTCATTTGGTCCTTTGTTTATATAGATTTAGTGACCTCAAATGCTTAATTTGTGCCATAAATTGATGTTAATCCTTGTTTGTCATGTATATGGATTGAGGAAAAAACAAGGACACTAAGAGGTGAAACAGAACAAAGAAAACTGAAGAAATGAAAAAAGGCAAGCTTGGTGATCGCAAAGAGCACTTGGTGAATTGCCGAGTAGCTAGCTTGAACATCTAAAATTCTAGTGTTTTAGCCGTGAAGGAAGAAACCAAGTCAGTGATAAAAAGGATCAGTAGGTGAATCACAGAGAAGTTACACGATGCAAAGATAGAGCGCCCAAAATTACAAAATTTGAGAATGTTGAGTGCCAAGACAAAAAGGTGACAAAGAGAACAATCGGCAGGTCACCGAGTGGTTCGGTGAGCATAACTTACTTTTCATAACGACCCTTTGTGTCTTATATTTGGTGACTATAAATTAGATTTTAAAATTTTATTTTAGAATGTGGACAAAGTGGACTTATGTGATTAATAAAAAATTAGCTTAGGACACTTTTCCTTATAGTTTTTCATAGTTTTGAAGAATTTTAGAAATTCAATTTGGAGATTTTGGAAGTGGATTTCGAATATTCTGCAAATTGAAGCATTGTAAAGACTAAATTACTCTTACCTAGTTGATGTCTAGTCGATTCAGTAATCGTTTTTACTCTTTTATTATGTTTGGTTAAGACCCCAATTATTAGGGTGTTATCATGTGATTATTGATTGAATTAGTTTATGGTTATTATTCATTACTTGTTTAGAAACTAAGTTGAAGTGAGTTTAATCATTATTGTGGTTTAATTTATTCGTTTTAGTTGCAAATGCATTTCTAATTTTATGTTCTTAGCTTGCTCGGGAGAGAGATATTTTAGAACTAAGATTATTGATTAATGATTTATAAGTAATGGGTTGAGCTGGGATTAGACCGAGATAATGAATCCTTAACCCAATCCTACCTATCTAACTCAAAAGAGTTGATGAATTAAGGTGTGGGTTGTTCTTCATCATCAAGCTTGTTGATATTCAAAACAAATCACCTGATTTGGGATAGTTTTTGTAGAGAAAGATATATCCCTTATAGTCTATCCTAGTTACTGATTTTTAGTTGTTTACTCACAGTTTCAATCGCCCATATATCGAAATTTGTCTATAATCGATCACATCCCGAGAATTCTCCTCCTTATTGTTATTTCAGAGTGTTTGGGACTACTTTGTAGTTGATGATTGAAAACCAAAACCCCTGATCTGACATTCGTGTCACCCTTTTTTATTTTATTCGTGTCTTTTTCGACAATTTCTAATCTTATAGCTGATTAGACCACAGTTGTACTTTCTAATTATATTTGAACATGTACCGTTCTCTGTGGGATTTGACCCTAATTCTTTGTTGGGTTTATACTACTTAACAGTTGTTTGAACTTAGAATTTGTTGAGGTGTGTTTGAAACCTTACTAAAAAAATGGCGCTGCTGCTGGGGAGTGGTGTTGTTCAAAATTCTTTTGGTGAAGTTTAATTGTATTCTTTTTAGTTATAGTTGAATCTATTTATTTTAGTTTTGTTTTGTGTTGCTTGTGTTAAACCGAGGAAAAGATAAGCATTAACAGAAGTACTGGTAGCCACGTTAGCATTTAAGATGATGTTGGAAACCTCATTGATTTAATGACCCACTCAAAATGGATGGTGTTGGAGCCATCTGTTTACCTGCGGTAGAAGGAAACGTTGGTTTACACATCACAAGAACCATGCTTTAGCTCCTACAATTGAATGGATTATTTGGGGGGCTGGCTCATGAGGATCCCCATGAGCATATCAGAAATTCTTTTGATGCTTGTGGACTGATCTTATTTAAGAACATTTGTCAAGAATCGGTTCGTTTGAGGTTTTTCCCATTTCTCTGATGGGCGAGGCAAGCAAGTTATTGGTGAGTTGTTAAGAGATTTTATCACATCTTGGATGGAGCTGATTAAACTATTCCAAATGAGATTTTTCCCTCCATCAAAGGTGATGATACTTGGGAATGGCATCCAAGGTTTCAAACGCTTTGAAGCTAAGCCGATCCACGAGACATGGCTGAGGTTTAAAAAGTTGGTGCTGCAATATCCAACCTCGTGGGATGCCTAATAATTTGCCACTTGAATACTTCAATAGGAGTCTTGATTCGGTGAACAAGGAGTTGCTGGTCAACTTATTTCCAGTGGTATATACAACATTCCTATGAAGTAGATTCCCAACTCCTTTATTGCATGACCAATATCAACAAGGCATCGTACAACTGTGAGGACCAAGTCTCTCATCTAAACTTTAGAATAACAAAACATAAAATCAAAAAAGATATCAAGAGAGAGACCAAAATATGGCAAATTTGATGACCAAACTGGATATCTTGTCTAAAAATGTCATGGGTATTGGTATGAAGATTGTTAATTGTGTGGGTGTTGCTGGAGTAAACTCGATGAAGTCCAATTTAAAGCGATGTACAATGAGGAACTGAACTTTCTAGCCAACCAAGGAGAAGGTTATCGTGCTAACTACTGAAGACCGGTTGGAAATCAAAGGTGCAATAGAGATGAGAGCTTGAGAGAACGTGACTGAGATTGGCGTGATCGCAAACCCAGTTGGAAGGAAAGAGACTTGGATAAGGATATGTGTATTCCTCCAATGAGCATCAAAATCCCAAGGAATATAAGGGTGGTCGTACGAAAAACATGTTCACGCATACTGAACATGGTTGAAGGGTCTAATAAAGTGTTTAAAGAAATGAAAGAGGATGTCTGACTCTAAACCAGACGGTGACCTCTAACTCAGTCTCAATTAAGTAGTTTGAGACCTAAATAGATCAAATTACATCACATTTCAATCCAAGACAACAAGGGGGTTGCCTAGTGATTCCATGGAAAACCCTAAAATAGGATCCAGATTTGATAGTTGTGTCGTTCCACATCGTTAACTAAGGTGTTTCTTGGGAGGAAACTCAAATTTATAATGCTTTATGTTTGATTTTGATTAACATGTGTTGATTGTGCAGGTTTAAAAGTGAATTATGTTTGATAATGTGTAGTTTTTTGAGCCAAAAGTCAAGTAAGCGACATGTCGAATAGATTGGAGGGGCCGACTTGAACCAATGTTGGACCCACAAAACATGAAGTAGAAGTCTGTAAAAATCAGCAGACTAATTTCTTACTAGGTGACTCGTTGAACAAGTCGGTGAGCTCAATTTGGACCATCATTTGGACCCCCAAATTGACCGAAGGTCCTGTTAAACTCGGTCAGGTAAATTACAACTCAGCACATCGCCGAGTGGTTCGTCGACTAACGCCGCCGAAATGGCCCCGAACTAAAAGGTTTTAAAATGTCAAACGGTTATATTCTCTCATTTCTAACCCCGTACACTCTCACCCGCACTATAGATTCTCCGTACTTTACTATTTCATTCGCTTTTTGTGTGCGATCTCATGCTTGAAATCAAAATACTTCTCCACCTAATTTTTCAAATTATTAATTTGGCATACATGTTTGTTTTCCGAACTTTACACCTTTGATTACTGTTTGAACTCAAATGCCATCAAAATATATGTGTTGAAATGTTTTGGGTAATTGTTGAAATCGTGTTTTATATGTCGAATAGCCCGTGTTGTTTTTGAACTGTACCTAAATGCGTGAAAAGATGATTTCCTATGTCTTTTGTGTTAAAATTGACTCTAAATTGTTGTGTTGCGGTTATAGTGTATTGGGTCTAGTGGGGTGAAGTCTGAGTAACCTGTAATGATGTCAAATGATGTAATTTTCCCAATGATAGAGCGTTAGACGTCATTCTTAAGAGCAAAAATAATCAAATGGCAAATTTTTGCCAAACCCTGGGAAGTCTTAGTGCCCCGAAGGCATGGGTCATATAGGTTTCGTTTGTATTGCATAGTGTGTGTGTTTGATTTTGATTTCGGGGGGATGAAGGCTTGATTTTGGTTAGAGGGGTTGAAATTTAGCGCCTTGGTCAATTTGATGAACTAGGTCGAGCTCGCCGAACGGTTCGGCGGTTCGCCAAAGTCTCTCTTTAATTGCTCTTAATATCTTGTTTTGGCTAAGTTGAGTCTGTAACTTTTGGCGGGCAGCCTAAGCTTGTTAATTTCACTTGGTGACTCACCAAGATGTTCCTTTGATTGCCTTTTCATCGCCCCTATACCCTAAAGCACATAATAGTTTTAAGCGGGCAAGTCTCAACTCGCCGAGTGGTGTTAGTGATTCGCTGAAGGGCCCTCAACATCGCCAACATGCCTTATTTCTGAAAAAATGTCAAGATTGTCCTTTTGGTGAGTCCGATTTCTTGCCTAAGAAACTCAGTGACTCACCGAATCGTTCTGCAAGTCTTTCTAAAACATGAATTTTGAAATTTTTTTGAATGATTTCTAATTCTTTTTTATGCTTTTGCAGATATGTCCATGTCACACCCAGATCCTAGATCCCAGATGAGACCGGCGTCGTTAACCTCTCAGAGGTCGCACACAAGCCTCTTCTTAGATTTCATCATAATCATACTGTTAAATTTAGTGGAAAATTTAAAACTTTACTGAAGTGTACTTAGACTTCATATAACTGCATAAGAGTGATATACTAACAGCTCAAACTAATCAACCATCTATTAACAGTTTGAACAATTGAAGCGAAGCATTCATAATAATAGTAATAGTTGCCAAACGGCCTTAATACAAAAGCTTGAACAAATATTTTGAAAAGAAACGCTAGGGACAACATCCACTAGCTATGTCTAATGTACTAAAGCTAAAAGTAAAGCGTAGGCATCCTCGAACTCAAGAGAACCTACCAAAGTCTGGAGGTACTAGTACAAATAGCTTCGAACGATCTTCAATCTCCTTCAAGGACCTGCACCTATAAAAATAGTAATTGTATATGGGTTAGTACACACTTGTACTAAGTATGGGTGTATGCATATAAACACATAAGGACTATGCATGATCCCAGAAAAGCCTTTCCTATAGCAACATGTCCTTTCTTGAAAGTGAAGTCTTCACTTTCCTAATTCGTTATTTGTGAATCATGATATGAATATGACATACTTTCATGCATTTAAAACACACAACTCATTTTCTATATGAACATAAGACCTTTGAATCATGAACATAATTTTAGAACGACTCAAGCAAACTTTAATATTTTTGCTCCTCTTAGGCCGAGAGCTCTCTCTCCCGGACCTAGATTATTTTTCAGTCTTTTCTTATTTCTGTTGTGTAGTTCAATGATCTCCTTTGATCCTATGTTTTACTTACGAGTGCAATGATTCATTGTAGTACCATACCTACAATGAATCAAGTAAGTAATCCAAAAGACTAAGGAAATGATTTGGCTACCCTACTCACAAGTTTTTCTTTTCATTCTTGTTAAATTGGGCATGAAGTCTTTATAAGTCAATCTTTATTGGCTATGCCGATTCTTTGGTTATTTGCATAATATATAGATCTTGGTGCATATATTCATACTCCAATTAATGAGTCATTATGTTTTGCTCCCTTGGCATTAACTAGTAACTGTTAAAAACTTCATTCTTATTAGAAATTGATGATTTGATATTCGTATGCTTTTGCTTACTTAGTTCACTTTGAACTTACATTTCTTCTTCTTTGATATGTTGTTCACTTTGAACATGCTACTTTCTTTCTTTCTTACTTTCTTAAATAAATATTTAGCATTTAACAGACATAGATCATGTGAGCTAACATGAAATCCAATCTCTTCCCCACACCGAAAAGAGGTGGTTCACCAGCTAAAGTGAAACTGAATACTTCCTTGAGCATTTAACCGACATAGATCATGTGAGATAACATGAAATCCAGTGTCTACCCCACACCGAAAAGAGGTGGTTCACTTGCCAAAGTGAAAACGAATACTGCCTAGCTTTCTTAGGTGGATCCACCAGCTAGTAACCTATGCTGGCGACATAGTTCAAAGACTAGGAGACGTTGGAGACCCTTATCCACCTTGGTGGTAGTCTCATCTCATGAGGCTTACATGTGCTGGCACAAGCTCATTGCTAGTCTATCGGTGCTTACCTCAGATTTATTATACTTTACAACTTTTAGAGTTGACTCATAAATTGTTGAAGCTTGCTTCTAGTATGAGGTATGCTTAGCTCAATGGATGACATGTCATCCCTTTCTCTACTTGATTAATGTGAACTTAACTCTTACATTATCATCATGGTGTGAGTGAGACTTGTCTCACAATTTCTAACACCCTCTTATGTGAGTATCTTTGACATAATTGTTTAGGTGCAAGTGAGACTTGTCTCGCTTCCTTTAACACCCTATATTAGGTCAATTTCATAACTCATAAGCTTTTAGTTATTTCATTACTCACCTTATCTTGTTCAACGTTAATTGATAGTCTTGTACCATTCTTTGTGAAAGTTATAAGGATTTATTCAATGTGCTACTATATTCACAAGTTCATTTAGATAGGGTATGTTGGGACTTCTCCCAATCATTGGCATACCCTATGTTATGAGTTCATTGAATTAAGATTGGTATGACTTAACCATTTGCCAATTCTATTAATATCTTGGACATAATATTGCTACCCAATTTATTGGCATAAATCAACTTTCACTAAACATTTTTCATGAGATTATCATCAGCCAATTCAATTAATTTCATGCATATACTATAGTAATCTCATCAATTGAAGCAAGCCAACTTTTAGCCTTTGATTAGCCTATAAGAACAATTCAGTACGTTGATTTGGCATTGAAGATTCATTAACTAGCTTTGATTCTCATTCTTATTTCTTCTTGGAAACATTGCATTCCAAACACTTTCAAACATATCTACTGTAAACACACACAGTAATTGAAACCTTCATTCCTTTCAACAATAAAATGAATTTCATAAACGACTTATAACAATTTCATCTTCTCGAACACAATTAGGCATTACAACATATCTTATCTCATGTAAATAATACTCTAATCCTACGAATCTAACCTATAGGTCTCATTCGACATTATAAATCACAGAAACCTACACATAATGATCAGTTAGAACCACATACCTGTCACATCAACGTTTACCCCCTAGACGTAACCGGCATTGTCTTCCTCTCCAAGGACTAAGACCAGCCTCTTAGCCTTACATCATTGCATTCATCAATTAAAAATATGAAAGAATTAAAACTTTTCAGCTATATCTAATCGAAGGTTTACATAGACCTCTACATACAAATAATCATATTCATATCGAGTATACATAGAATCGTTCGTATAAGAAGATTACATAGTCTTCTACTTTTATTTCATACACTTATATAATAAGGAAATAGAGTCATAAAATCCGTCTCATCTCATAAAACCATCTAAACGACAATAACAACATTGGGCATAGCCCTACATCAATAAAAGTAAGCCACATATAGGCTTTATACAACTTTGTCTCAAATAGGAAATAGAGTCAATTCAAAAGTTGTAGTAACTAAGTAAATTCGTAAAGAGAATATTGGCATCGTCCTCGGGAAAATGAGGACCTACCACTTGGATGAGAGAATATCCAAGTCTTCTTTCCAATCTCCTCAAATCAAACTTCAACGACCGGAACCTAAAATGTTTAGGGGGAAAAGGAGCAAATGGGGTTAGTACGCCACATGTACTAAGTATGAAACCATATGCACAAATACCAACAAAGTATGCTAAAAAGGGACATTTAATTCAATCATGTCATTTAAACAAATACCTTAAACATGTAAACAAGTTAATTATATCATATGCATATCCTCATAATTAAACCCACCATCTCATATAACTCTCTCATCAAGTAATAACATCACAAAACATGAACAAAAGTAAATCATGTAGATAGCAAAACAAACCGACAAACTATAATCCTTATGAAGCCACAAGTGCAATGATCAAGCAAGGCCCCATAACCCTACTAAATCAAGTACTTACTAAAGATTATAATGAGCAATTCACTTCACATAGAATAGTCTTCAATCTCATATGATGTTCCTTCTTTTAACAATGATAACCAATTTCATGTTCATAAGCATCTTATTCAACATATAAAGTCATTTACATTATATCATCATTTATATACATACTATTAACTTCTCAAAGCTCCTATCAAGGCAAACTAGTGCAAGGCATAGGTAGAGTCCCATACCCCTACCTAAGCTATAGTCAAACCCCTTAAGTTACTTCAATTAGTCTATATCTCATTCACTCATTTTAGTTTAGGGAACACTTGCCTTAACCGACATAGACCACATGAGCTAATGTGGAATCCGGTGTCATGATCCCTTACACCGATGGAAGGTGGTCTACCGGCCAAGGTAGACCATAACTCAAACATAGCTATCTAGGTGGATCCACTAGCTAGTATCCTATGGTGGCAACATAGCTCAAGAACTAAGAGATAGGTGTCCCTTCTCATACCATGTGGTAATTGGGCCTCGTCTCATGGAAATCCCTCAGATGACATATCCCAAGAGCAAGGGAGGTTAACATCACACGGGCAACTGTCAAGTGAACCTTTCCTTTTATGGATAAGTCATCACCTCCCATTGTCAAGTTCACTCGGTGCTAAGCTAATTCCCTTTCATTGAATATCTTTAAACTTTATTAAACATCACAAGTTAGTTTAGATAATATGGTCTAGCCCTTGTATATTCATCATCCTAGCTCAATAAGGATTGTATGAGAAATAGTCCTTTCATCACTATTCATATAAGTGAGGTTAATACTTGCTCATCACATCATAATGGGGCACATTATTAAGCATCAACATCCTTATAACATGTACATCCTCAGCAACCTCACAACCAAAGCATAAAATATTTCAATTCAATCATCATACCATCCTATCACCCTAAACAAGGTGTACTTCAACTCAACATCATAACTTGATGACAATTAACCACAATTGAAGTGAGAATTAGGATAGTCAAGACTTACCAACACTCCTCCATAGTTCATCATAAAGGGCCTTACCATCAACCCATAAATCAACCCAATTTGGGTCATCACACCAATGTAATCCAATAACCAACATGATAATGAAGTTTACAAGAATCACCATACCATAATTCAATGCTAATCAAAGCTTGAAAACATGATATCTAAGTCTATCTTCTTGACCTATATCAATACTCAAGAACTAGCATGAAAGACTACAATTCATCACTATAGGTTTATGATCAATGTAATAACCACAATTAAGGATGATTTAACCAATAATAAAGCCAATTTAATCAAACCCAACATAATTCATATCAAGATCAAACCTAGGGCTAAGGGTTGAGGGTCATAATCTACAATCTAGACCAAACCATCTCAATTCATCCCAATTAAGTTACATTACATGATTATCTACTCATTGTATCCCAAAGAAAGTATAAACAACTCACTTCATAACATCAATTCCGTAATTGAATGAAATCCACATGAAAACTCAACTTTTGTAAAACTTTTGAAGGAGCCCTTTGAGGAAAGAAGTCTCAAAGGTGAATCAGATCCCATTCATTAATGTTTTTATAACAATTTGATAATGAATTCGTCCCTTTCCAGCCCCCAAAGCTCTTCCTTAGCTAAGTCTTCAATGGTGTCTTTCAATAGAGAGAGAAAGTAGAGAGAAGGAGGAGAGTTTGTTTTGTGAGTTGTGTTTAGACTAATAAGGGTTGGGGTATTAATATGAGGGGTTAAATTAGTTAATTAGACTTCCTAATCCCCCAACTAACCACCAAAACACTTAATCAATTTAAATGGGATCATTTTAAAATTTGGCAGAAAGTTGGGTCCTCAAAGACGAGACCTCGACCATGGTCCGTCTGTGAGTTGACGTCCCGTCGTCCCCCCTCCGTCGTCTAGTAGAGTACCTGTGCAGGTGAAGACTCCTTGAAATTCTCTAAGTGTGGGACAACGGTGGCATCGACGCCCTGTCAATCCACACACGCCCCGTTAACCCCTCCGTCAATGCACACTGCCAGGCAGTGTTGCATCCAAACTACAAGGGTCCTCCTCAAGGGACCTTGGTTGGTCCTTGGGGAGTCGTACCCGGAGGTTTCGACTATGAAACATCTCTAACACGTATTACACATATCTTTACCTAATTTTGATCAATTCCAACTCCTAAAAGCTAGTCAAATGTCTAAGACATCCTAGCACTCTTGTGAACCAACTTTCCAAACGTCATGGACGTTCTTGATTATTTCGATTCTTAAACATCTTAACTAGCCTATATACATCTAAATCAACTTAGAAACAGTGTTTAGACTTCATTGAAACCTAGGTTAAGCTTTACAACATGCCTTGGGATTTCAAAATGTTACATTATCCCCCCTTAGGAACATTCGTCCCCGAATGACACTAAACACTCTTTTAAAGGAAGGAATAGACTCAAGACTATCAGCTCAACAAATTCATAATATCAATTTAACATGCATTACATCATTTCAATAAGGCAAATTTCAAAAACTCAATTATCACACATAGGCTCAAACATTTCATCATGAGGTATCTCCCTCTCACAACACACATGAGCTCAACATACATTACATGAGTCAATTAGCACAAAGTTCATCTTATCAATATGCTACATATAATTTCCACAAAGACTCACCATATCAAAATGCATAACATAACTCAAATAAGCGAAAAGCAAAACAAATTCCAAGTTTTCAAAGCCAACTTACAGTGACTTCACTGTATCATCACTGTGAAGTTTCCATAAATTTGGATTTTTGCAAAACATCACCTAAAAATCAAGAAACCACAATTCCTAGTCATAATTATGTTATTGAAAGAATGGCTAACCTTAATCATCGAAATGATGAGGATAACGGGTCTTCATGTCGGCTTGGCCTCCCATGTTGCACCCTCAACTAGGTGGTTCTTCCATAACACTTTTACGGAAACCACCTCTTTGTTCCTCAACCTCTTCACTTGTCTATCAAGGATTTGAACCGGAACCTTCTCATAAGAGAGGTTATCCTTGACTCCAAGGTCTTCAATAGGAACAATAGACTCGGGATCCCCGACACACTTCTTCAACATAGAAACATGGAAAACCGGATGATCCGAAGCTAAATCGTTTAGGAGTTTCAAGTGATAGGCAACCTTACCAACCCTTTCCAAAATCTCATAAGGACCTACAGAGCGAGGACTAAACTTTCCCTTCTTGCCAAATCTAACCACCCCCTTCGTAGGTGAAATTTTCAAGTACACCTTATCACCTTCTTCAAACTCCAAATCCCTTCTTCTATTGTCGGCATAGGACTTTTGTCGACTATAGGCTGTTTACAATCGATTTCTTATAATGTGCACATTCTCCAAAGTCCTACAAATCAAATCGGGACCAAGAATCGATGTCTCACCAACTTCAAACCTGTCACGACCGGAATCTAGACCCCAAACGAGACCGGCGTCGTTGACCTCTCAGAGGTCGCAGACAAGCCTACATACGTCATTCTTACTTCGTCTAGGTTAATTTTAGCGGAAAATTTGAACTTTTTGTTTTCTTATGTCATGCTAAACATTTTAAACTTAACATCATAGGCGTTCACAAATCCACCATCTAATATAGAGATAATCAAACGAAAGAAACAGTTCATAATTGCATTAAACGTATTTTTGCCAAAATGGCACCAATACAAAGTCTGAAATAAAAGTGGAAAGAAACACTAGTGGAACATGATCCACTAGCTAAAGCCTACATCTAAGCTAGATAATAATGGTAGACATCCTCGAAAGCATGAGGGCCTACCAAGTCCGGATGAAAGCTCCACGTCCGGATAACTGCAACGTCAACCTGTAAACTCTAGCGTCCACCTGTGCCTACACCTAAAAATATAGAGTTGTATGGGATTAGTACACACTTGTACAAAGTATGGGCATATGCAAGCACACCCCAAGGACATGCATGAGTAAGAATAGCTCTTTCCTAACAAATTGATTATGAAAAGTCAAGTCAGTGGACTTGCCAAATTGTTATTACAAAAGTTAGTGAGCTTTTCAAATTTGGATTAGGAAAGTCAGTGAGCTTTCCAAATTTGGATTAGGAAAGTCAGTGAGCTTTCCAAATTTGGATTAGGAAAGTCATGCCATGAGAGTAACATGCATCACCATACTTATCATATTGCACACAACACATAACATCTTACACATAGCACATATCATATTGCATATAGCACATAACATCTTTCATATCATTCATTCATATGCCATGAGACCTTGGAATCATGGACTTGACATTAAGACTTCCCAAAATGAGGGCTCAACATATGGGACCTCAACTAGGGAGTCTTCATTAGCAAACACAGAGTCTGCTTCATTCATTCATACGTACTTCATTTCATTCGTTCATAAGCTAATGTGAACACCAACTATACCTAGGATGTAGTTTAAAATTCTCATCGGGTTTGCTGTGCAATGATCAAGAATAACCTAGTGTCATTACTTGAGTCTAGCTCACCTCTTGATTATCCTATCCTAACACCTTTGGTATCTTTCATTTCATTATGTGCATCATTTGAGGCTGTCCTCATTCATTCATTGGGAACTTTAACCTTAACCGACATAGATCATGTGAGCATTATCAAATCCAGTGTGTCATCCCCACACCAAAAAGAGGTAGAATCACCGGCCAAGGTGAACCAAAACATGCTAGCGTATATAGGGAATTTAACCCCGCCAGATCCCTATATTGGCAGTATAGGTTCGAAGACTAGGAGATATAAGGAGACCCATACCCGGCATGCCGGACAGTCTCATATCATGAGAGTTACGTGAACCTCCGCCCTTCTCGAAAGAAGGCATCACCGCTCATAGCTAGTCTATCGGTGCTCAGTATAAAGTTCCATTACATTCAACTCATACGTCATGGAAGCTGACTTCTAGTATGAGGACATCATAGCTCGATAGATGATTTCTCATCTCATCATTAGTATTAAGTGTGTTAATCTCAATACTTTCATTAGAGTGTTCATAGAGACTGGTCTCTTCATTAACTTTACACTCTCATAGGTGATTACGTTTTGGTAACATTTTCTTAGGCTCATTTGAGATTGCTCTCATCTTTTACATTAGCCTCATATCATGTTTTCACCACATTCATTAACATTAGCACACTTGCTCTTCATAATTACTCCCCCCTTTTTACGTGAATGTTCATTTCATCATATGCCAATGCACTTAGCCATTTGTGTGTTTCACACTCTTACTTAACCCTTCTAGGGTTTCATCATTTCATTACATATTATTCATTTCATCGTATGCCAATGCACTTGGCAATTTAGTGTGTTTCACACTCTTACTTAACCCTTCTTGGGTTTCATCATTTCATTACATAATATTCATCTCATCGTATGCCAATGCACTTGGCCATTTAGTGTGTTTTACACTTGTACTTAACCCTTTTAGGGTTACATCATTTCATTACATACATCTTAGGTTCACTTATTTTTAAACGTATGTTAGACTTATGGGTCTATACATACAAGCCATGAGGCTTCATTCATAGTTCGTTTAAGTGATTCATATCTTCCTAAGATTATGTGGTACAATACTTATGCATCCTGTAAGTAAGCCAAGATTTCAATTTCGATCTATGTAGGCAACATTATGTTTGAACATTTATTCACGTATGACTTATGTATCAATACGGAATTTGGGCAAGGAAACCCGATTTGGAATACCTTGGACAACACTTACATTTTTTTTTATTCATTTTGGTTTGATCCATACGGCTTGGGGACCCAAGATCGAGCCCCAACGCCTTTATTTTATTTTTCCTTAATTTCTCTCTTTATTTTTCGTTCATTGAGACTGAGAGGATGTGGGATCGAACCCCCAAAACCTCATTTTCTTTTTATTTCCTTCTCTTTAATTTCTCTCTTTTTGGACGAGGGGGTGTGGGTTCGAACCCCCACAACCCCACTTTAATTTTCTCCTTAAAGCCCCTTTTATTCTGCCTAGAGGTCGTGGGTTCGATTCCCACACACCTCAACTTTTATTTTTTTTCTTTTAATTCCTCCTTAAGTCTGACTGAGAGGTTGTGGGTTCGAACCCTTCTCCTCTCATTTCTTTATTTCTGTTTTTAGCTTAGGGAAATCGGCTAAGGGCACCCGGGTTCGAATCCCGTGTGCCTCACTCATTTTTAACTTTAATTAATTATCATAAGCCTTAGTGAAATTTACCAATTTTTCAGTCAAGGGCACCTAGGTTCGATCCCCCTTAACCCCATTCCCCATTTCTTTATTTTTGTTTTTTGGTGTTTTTTTCACGTGTGAGGTCTGGGGTTCAATCACTAGTAACCTCACCTACTTTTCATTCATTTAAAATTTCATATTGTTCTCCTTGTTTTGGCCGAAACCAAGCTAACACCATTCTGGAAATTTGGTCATGATTTTCAGCTCATTTTCATCAACATTTTCACGTTAGTTCTTCGGATAATTCATGTGTCATATAGTACATCTTTAGGTGCATTTTCATGGATTCATTTAGCTAATAGTTTTCACTCAAATCAGCCACATTATACATCATATGAACATCACTATTTACACACGTTGTTGCACATAAAATACAATAATTTAAACATGCCAATTCATGATCTGATCCATGACCAATAGTCACAACAATGCACCCACACAACCGTATCACACATTTCCGGAAAACATCTTTCATTACTCACATAATTCCAAACATATATACACACACATAATCATCACGAAAACACGTTACATCCCTAAATTCTACCAGCAAACATATCCAACCTACGAATCAATGGGAGCTATTGACAGGGACATGCAACGGGGAAACAATCCTAGTTTTCGGATTAGAATCGACTGAATCCTAGGGGTATATTGGGAAAGGGACCAAGAGTAAGAAAACCCATACCTTATTTGACGTTTATTCACCCACGACCTGCTGTCCAACACCCTCTCCAAATCACGTTCAAGTCTCAAAATTTCAACACCAACTCGACGGAAACCCCTCTCTTTGCCTAACGTTTTTGCTTATGTTTTGATTATATTTTTTTCGAGTGAGATCTTCAAGTGAGAAGAACTTTTAGTTGCTGGTCAGTTCTTGTATTTTGGCAGAGAGAACGTGAAAAAGAAAGAGAGATTTTGACGTGAGAGAGAGAGAGAGTTAAACGTGAAAGAGAGTTAAAAGAGGTGAAGTAGTTTAGACTTAGTCAACTAGGACTCTTTCAAATCTTAATTAAAATCTGATTTCCCTTATATTTTAAATCAGCCAAGAAATATTAATTAATTAAATTAATTTACCAATTTAATAATCATTGCTTCCACCTAAGTTCGAACCCAGGTGGAGCAAGACTTCACTCAAAGGCCAATTTTTGGCCCTCTCTCCCCAAAATACCCCTCCACCTTATTAATTAAATAATTAATTACATATTTAGGGTAATTACGATACTACCCTTAGCCTGGAAAAAGACCATTTTACCCCTAGACCCTCCAAACATAAGATTTTGCCTTTTTAAGTCTGGTAAAGACTCATTCGAGTAAATCTTCATATTCGAGAGCCCTACATGGCTGGACCCAACCTTTTCTAGCTCAACTAACTCCCCAAGTTAGTTGGCTTGGCTGTAGCAACGGTTCAGAGGTCTGGTTCTACGCGCATCAATCCGTGTGAACCCGGTCTAATCGTAGGCATTCTAGACACATTAAGCATTACTTAGCATATCCATTTTTAGGGTTGTTACATTATCCCCCCCCTTTAGGAACATTCATCCCCGAATGACACTACTAACTATCTAGCATAATGCCAGTCAGATCATAACATAGTTACTATATACAATCAAGCAATAGCAACAAAAAAAAATGGAGAGATAAAGAAACTTAGACTTAAGAGTAGGAAGTCTAACCTCAAGAGCTGAAAAGATGAGGGTAGCGGGATCTCATATCGGCCTCGGCCTCCCACGTAGCACCCTCAACAAGATGATTCCTCCACAATACCTTCACTGTGGCAATCTCTTTTTTCCTCAGCTGCTTGACCTGTCTGTCTAAGATCTCAACAGGCACCTCCTCATAGGACAAGTCTTCATCACCCCCCAAACCTTCAACAGGTAGAATCGATGCTGGATCACCTAGGCACGTTTTTAACATGGATACATGAAAGACTGGATGGACAGAAGCTAGATCCGCAGGCAATGCCAACTCATAGGCCACCTCACCCACACGTTGTAGAATATCATATGGCCCAACATACCTCGGACTCAACTTCCCCTTCCTGCCAAACCTCATAACCCCTTCATAGGTGATATCTTCAAATAGACCTGGTCACCAACATCAAACTCCAAGAGCCATTTTCTGTTGTCTTTGTAAGACTTCTGTCGACTGTAAGCTGTAGTCAACCTGTCCCTAATCACTCTGACCTTCTCTAAGGCCTCATGAATGATCTCTGGACCCAAAATGGATGACTCTCAAACCTCGAACCACCCAACTGGAGATCTACATCTCCTACCATACAGTGCCTCAAACGGTGCCATCCCAATGCTGGAGTGATAGCTGTTATTATACGAGAACTCTATCAAAGGCAGATGGTCATCCCAACTACCTCTGAAGTCAATCACACATACTCTCAACATGTCCTCCAATGTCTGAACGGTGTGCTCTGCCTGCCCATCAGTCTGAGGATGAACGGCAGTACTGAGATTTACCTGCGTGCCTAAGCTCTTCTGGAAGGATATCCAAAAATGTGAAGTGAACTGAGCTCCTCTATCTAAAATGATAGACAAAGGAATCCCATGCCATCTCACAATCTCATCAATGTAGAGTCTCGCATAATCCTCGGCTCTGTAAGTAGACTTCACAGGGATAAAGTGGGCAGACTAGTCAATCTGTCCATAATAACCCATATGGAGTCATGTTGTCTCCTAGTCCTCGGAAGACCAACCACGAAGTCCATATTAATGGCCTCCCACTTCCAAGTCAGAACCTCAATCATCTGAGTAAGACCGCCAGTCTTAAGATGTTCTGCCTTAACCTGCTGACAATTAGGACACTTGGACACATATTCTGCAATGTCCTTCTTCATGCCATCCCACCAATAAATCTACTTAAGATCATGATACATCTTGGTGGAACCTGGATGTATGGAATATCTGGAACCATGGGCCTCTGCAACAATCCTGGTCCTCAAATCATCCACATCTGGTACACATAGCCTGTCCTGGTACCTAAGTACGCCGTCACCTCCCAAAGCAAAAGACACATTCATCTTTATCAACACTGAGTCCTTCAGCTCCATCAACACAGGATCGAGATGCTGACCCTGCTTGACTTCAACTACCAAGGATGATTCAGAACTAGGATGAACTGAAACACCCCCACTAGTAGAGTCAACCAACCGCACACCCAGTCTGGCCAGTCTGTGTACATCTTTCACCAACTCCTTCTTGTCATCCTCAACGTGGGCTGTACTTCCCATGCTCATCCTGCTCAAAGCATCAGCTACAACATTAACCTTAACTGGATGGTAGTGGACATTCATATCATAGTCCTTCAACAGCTCCAACCATCTCCGCTGATGTAGATTCAACTCCCTCTGCGTGAACACGTATTGGAGACTCTTGTGGTCTGTGAAAACATCCACATGCACTCCATACAAGTAGTGCCTCCACAACTTCTGTGCAAACACCACAGCTGCCAACTCCAGGTCATGAGTGGGATAATTCTTCTCATGAACCTTGAGCTGTCTGGACGCATATGCTATCACCTTACCAACCTGCATAAGAACACAACCCAAACCAACCCTAGATGCATCACAATAAACAGTGTAATTCTCACCACACTTAGGCAAAGTAAGCATAGGGGATTAAGTGAGTCTGTCATTGAGCTCCTGCAAACTCTTCTCATAAGTCTCCGTCCATTCGAACTTGGCTTTCTTCTTAGTCAAAGCTGTCAGTGGGGCAGAAATGGAAGAATTACCCTCCACGAATCTGTGGTAGTAACCAGCCAATCCCAGAAAGATATGGATATCGGTAGGAGTAAGAGGTTTTGGCTAGTTTTTCACAGCCTCAGTCTTCCTGGGGTCCACCTCCACACCCTGATCGGACACAACATGACCCAGGAAGGTCACTGATCTAAGCCAGAATTCACACTTGCTGAATTTGGTATACAGCTGAAGTTGTCTAAGTACCTGCAAGGTTAGTCTCAAATGTTGTTCATGCTCTTCCTTTGTCCTAGAGTAGATGAGGATGTCATCAATGAATATTATGACGAAATAATTAAGGTATTCACGGAAGACTCGGTTCATGACGTCCATAAATGCAGCTGGTGCATTAGTGAGACCAAATGACATGACTAAGAACTCATAATGACCATAACGGGTACGAAAGGCTGTCTTTGGGATATCTCCATCCCTAACCCTAAGCTGATGATACCCTGAACGAAGATCAATCTTAACATACTTGAGACTTTACTCTTTGTGAATTTATGTTTCACATTTACTCTGGATAATGCATATTACTCAAGCTTATCTGAAACTTCATATTTGAGATTGAGGAACTTCCTTCTCAATCGCACTTAACTTGATGCACGTCACAACTCATGCAACACAAAAATCATGTCCATGCTATACAAAAACAGCAAAATGACATGCAAAAATGAATTAATTTTAACTCTAACTTATTCGAAAACTTAACCTTACTACCTTGTTTCGATAGTCTATGGTAGTATAGAATTTATGAAGTAATCCATACCTAAGCCATCTCCTTGAGCTAGTAAGCATCCAACTTAGCCTTCTCCTCTTCATCAATACTCATAGCAGGATTTAGAACCTACCATGCACTCACCTCCATGCGAACAACCACTCTTATCAAACGTCTTTCGTTCACGCTGGGCATTTTTATCACTGCCCCTTCTTGGCAAGGCCAGATCTTGAGTCTGGAGCCTTAGACCAATTGACCATCCTAATTCTTATATGTATTCTTCTACGCGCACACACAAGAAGGAAGCTAGATACTTAGAATGACACAAAGTGTCAAAGCTCTAGATAGAACGGTAAAGAGTAG
The DNA here is from genome assembly GCA_016801875.1 of Solanum sitiens. NCBI lineage: Eukaryota > Viridiplantae > Streptophyta > Magnoliopsida > Solanales > Solanaceae > Solanum > Solanum sitiens. The sequence continues at coordinate 669,651 of JABWTJ010000276.1, forward strand.
AAAAATGGAAATTTTTCCTACGCATCATGCAGTCTCTAATTCAGGATAGTGGTGCACTTCACTACCATAACTTAGAAACTACTCAATGTAGTTGATGTGAACTTATTATACTCGGAATTTTAACCTAGTTCTCTGATACCAACTTTGTCACGACCGGAATCTAGACCCCAGATGAGATCGGCATCGTTGACCTCTCAGAGGTCGCAGACAAGCCTACATACGTCATTCTTACTTCATCTAGGTTAATTTTAGCAGAAAATTTGAACTTTTTGTTTTCTTATTTCATTCTAAACATTTTAAACTTAACATCAAAGGCGTTCACAAATCAACCATCTAATATAGATATAGTCAAATGAAAGAAACAGTTCATAAGTGCATTAAACGTATTTTTGCCAAAACGGCACCAATACAAAGTCTGGAATGAAAATGGAAAGAAACTCTAGTGGAACATGCTCCACTAGCTAAAGGCTACATCTAAGTTAGATAATAACGGTAGACATCCTCGAAAGCATGAGGGACTACCAAGTCCAGAAGAAAGCTCCACGTACGGATAGCTGCAACAACAACCTGTAAACTCTAGCGTCCACCTATACCTGCACCTAAAAATATAGAGTTGTCTGGGATTTGTACACACTTGTACTAAGTATGGGCATATGCAAGCATACACCAAGGACATGCATGAGTAAGAATAGCTCTTTCCTAACAACATGATTATGGAAAGTCAAGTCAGTGGACTTGCCAAAATGGGATTAGGAAAGTTAGTGAGCTTTCCAAATTTGGATTAGAAAAGTCAGTGAGCTTTCCAAATCTGGATTAGGAAAGTCAGTGAGCTTTCCAAATTTGGATTAGGAAAGTCATGCCATGAGAGTAACATGCATCATTATACTTATCATATTGCACACAGCACATAACATCTTACACATAACACATATCATATTGCATATAGCACATAACATCTTTCATATCATTCATTCATATGCCATGAGACCTTGGAATCATGGACTTGACACTAAGACTTCCCAAAATGAGGGCTCAACATATGGGACCTCAATTAGGGAGTCTTCATTAGCAAACACAGAGTCTGCTTCATTCATTCATACGTACTTCATTTCATTCGTTCATAAGCTAGTGTGAACACCAGCTATACCTAGGATGTAGTTTAAGATTCTCATCGGGTTTGCAGTGCAATGATCAAGAATAACCTAGTATCATTACTTGAGTGTAGATCACCTCATTATTATCCTATCCTAACACCTTTGGTATCGTTCATTTCATTATGTGCATCATTTGAGGCTGGCCTCATTCATTCATTGGGAACTTTAACCTTAACCGACATAGATCATGTGAGCATCATGAAATCCAGTGTGTCATCCCCACACCGAAAAGAGGTGGAATCATCGGCCAAGGTGAACCAAAATATGCTAGCGTATATAGGGAATTTAACCTGCCAGATTCCTATATTGGAAGTATAGGTTTGATGACTAGGAGATATAAAGAGACCCATACCCGGCATGCCGGACAGTCTTATCTCATGAGAGTTACGTGAACCTCCGACCTTCCCGAAAGAAGGCATCACCGCTCATAGCTAGTATATCGGTGCTCAGTATAAAGTTCCATTACATTCAACTCATACGTCATGGAAGTTGGCTTCTAGTATGAGGACATCATAGCTCAATAGATGATTTCTCATCTCATCATTACTATTAAGTGTGTTAATCTCAATACTTTCATTAGAGTGTTCATAGAGACTGGTCTCTTTATTAACTTTACACTCTCATAGGTGAGTACGTTTTGGTAACATTTACGTAGGCTTATTTGAGATTGCTCTCATCTTTTACATTAGCCTCGTATCATGTTGTCACCACATTCATTAACATTAGCACACTTGCTCTTCATAATTACTCACCCCTTTTTACGTGAATGTTCATTTCATCATATGCCAATGCACTTGGCCATTTGTGTGTTTCACACTCTTACTTAACCCTTCTAGGGTTTCATCATTTCATTACATATTATTCATTTCATCGTATGCCAATGCACTTGGCCATTTAGTGTGTTTCACACTCTTACTAAACCTTTCTAGGGTTTCATCATTTCATTACATAATATTCATCTCAACGTTTGCCAATGCACTTGGCCATTTAGTGTGTTTTACACCCGTACTTAACCCTTCTAGGGTTACATCATTTCATTACAGACATCTTAGGTTCACTTATTTTTAAACGTATGTTAGACTTATGGGTCTATACATACAAGCCATGAGGCTTCATTCATAGTTCGTTTAAGTGATTTATATCTTCCTAACATTATGTGGTACAAGACTTATGCATCTTGTAAGTAAGCCAAGATTTTGATTTCGATCTATGTAGGCAACATTATTTTTGAACATTTATTCACGTATGACTTATGTATCAATACGGAATTTGGTAAAGGAAACCCGATTTCGAATCCCTTGGACAACACTTACATTTTTTTAAAATTAATTTTGGTTTGATCCATACGGCTTGGGGACCCAAGATCGAGCCCCAACGCCTTCATTTTATTTTTCCTTAATTTCTCTCTTCATTTTTCGTTCATTGGGACTGAGAGGATGTGGGACTGAACCACCACAACCTCATTTTCTTTTTATTTCCTTCTCTTTAATTTCTCTCCTTTTGGCCGAGGGGGTGTGGGTTCGAACCCCCACAACCCCACTTTAATTTTCTCCTTAAATCCCCTTTTATTCTGCCTAGAGGTCGTGGATTCGATTCCCACACACCTCAACTTTTATTGTTTTCTTTTAATTCCTCCTTAAGTCTGACTGAGAGGTTGTGGGTTCGAACCCCACTCCTCTCATTTCTTTATTTCTATTTTTAGCTTAGGGAAATCGGCTAAGGGCACCCAGGTTTGAATCCCGTGTGCCTCACTCGTTTTTAACTTTACTTACTTATAATAAGCCTTAGTGAAATTTACCAATTTTTCAGTCAAGGGCACCCAGGTTCGATCCCCCTTAACCCCATTTCTTTATTTTCTTTTTTTGGTGTTTTTTTCACGTGTGAGGTCTCGGGTTCAATCCCTAGTAACCTCACCTATTTTTCATTCATTTAAACTTTCATATTGTTCTCCTTGTTTTGGCCTAAACCAAGCTAACACCATGCTGGAAATTTGGTCATGATTTTCAGCTCCTTTTCATCAATATTTTCACTTTAGTTCTTAGGATAATTCATGGATCATTTAGTACATCTTTAGGTGCATTTTCATGGATTCATTTAGCTAATAGTTTTCACTCAATCAGCCACATTATACATCATATGAACATCACAATTTACACATGTTGTTGCACATAAAATACAATAATTTAAACATGCCAATTCATGCTCTCATCCGTGACCAATAGTCACAACAATGCACCCACACAACCGTATCACACATTTCCGGAAAACATCTTTCATTACTCACATAATTCCGAACATACATACATACACATAATCATCACGAAAACACGTTACATTTCTAAATTCTACCTGCAAACATATCCAACCTACGAATCAATGGGAGCTAGTGACAGGGACATGCAACGGAGAAACAATCCTAGTTTCCGGATTAGAATCGACTGAATCCTTGGGGTCTCTTGGGAAAGGGACCAAGAGTAAGAAAACCCATACCTTATTTGACGTTTATTCACCCACGACCTGCTGTCCAACACCCTCTCCAAATCACGTTCAAGTCTCAAAATTTCAACACCAACTCGACGAAAACCCCTCTCTTTGCCTAACGTTTTTGCTTATGTTTTGATTATATTTTTTTCGAGTGAGTTCTTCAAGTGAGAAGAACTTTTAGTTGCTGGTCAGTTCTTGTATTTTGGCAGAGAGAACGTGAAAAAGAAAGAGAGATTTTGACGTGAGAGAGAGAGAGAGTTAAACGTGAAAGAGAGTTAAAAGAGGTGAAGTAGTTTAGACTTAGTCAACTAGGACTCTTTCAAACATTAATTAAAATCTGATTTCCCTTTTATTTTAAATCAGCCAAGAAATATTAACTAATTAAATTAATTTACCAATTTAATAATCATTGCTTCCACCTAGGTTCGAACCCGGGTGGAGCAAGACTTCACCCAAAGGCCAATTTTCGGCCCTCTCTCCCCAAAATACCCCTCCACCTTATTATTTAAAAAATTAATTACATATTTAGGGTAATTACGATACTACCCTTATCCTGGAAAAAGACCATTTTACCCCTAGATCCTCCAAACCTAAGATTTTCCCTTTTTAAGTCCGGTAAAGACTCATTCGAGTAAATCTTCGTATTCGAGAGCCCTACATGGCTGGACCCAACCTTTTCTAGCTCAACTAACTCCTCAAGTTAGTTCGCTTAGCTGTAGCAAGGGTTCAGACATCTGGTTCTACGCGCATCAATCCGTGTGAACCCGGTCTAATCGTAGGCATTCTAGACACATTAAGCATTACTTAGCATATCCATTTTTAGGGTTGTTAGAAAACCACCTTATAGGAGACCTACACCTCCTAACATACAAGGCTTCATAGGGATCCATGGAGATGGATGAATGAAAGCAATTATTATAAGCAAACTCCACCAAAGGCAAGTGCTTATCCCAATTACCTTTAAAATCAATAATTCAAGCTCTAAGCATATCCTCAAGGGTTTGAATAGTGCGTTCCGCTTGACCATCCGTTTGATGATGAAAAGAGGTACTCAATTTCACCTTAGTACCCAAACCTTCTTGAAAGGACTTTCAAAATCTAGATGTGAATTGTGCACTCCGATCCGAAATGATGGATAACGGAACACCATGGCGACACACAATCTCATCTATGAAGATCTTTGCATAATCCTCTGCCGAATAAGTGGACTTGACGGGAATAAAATGAGTGGACTTAGTCAATCTATCAACAATCACCCATATAGAATCATATGACTTTTGAGTCCGAGGCAAGCCTACTACAAAGTCCATATTAATGTCCTCCCACTTCCAAGTAGAAATTTGGATTTCTTTTAGTAAGCCACCCGACTTTTGATGTTCCGCCTTCACTTGTTGGCAATTTGAACACTTAGCAACAAATTATGCTATGTCCTTCTTCAAACCTTCCCACTAATATATCTCTCGAAGGTCATGGTACATCTTAGTCGAACCCGGATGAATGGAGTAGTGGGATCCATGGGCTTCTTCAAGGATCCGATCCCTCAACCCATCAACATCGGGAACACATAATCTCCCTTGATACCTCAACACACCATCCCCCCTAAGGAGAAAGACTCATTCAACTTGCCAAGAACCGATTTCTTCAACTCCATCAATAGTTGATCAAGGTGTTCTTTGGACTTGACCTCAACCACCAATGATGACTCGGAGCTATGATGAACCGTAGCACCACCATTTGGAGAACTCTCCAATTGCACCCCCAATCTAGCCAACCTATGAACATTTTTCACTAGGTCTTTCTTGGCTTCATCTATATGTGACACACTACCCATAGTATTATGACTTAGGGAATCCGCAACCACATTGGCCTTGTTGGGATGATATAAGACACTCATATCATAATCTTTCAACAACTCTAACCACCTTCTTTGCCGGAGATTCAACTCCTTTTGAGTAAACACGTATTGGAGACTCTTATGATCGGTGAAAACATCAACATGAACACCATACAAGTAATGCCTCCATATTTTTAAAGCAAACACCACGGCCGCTAACTCAAGGTCATGATAGTTTCTCTCATGCACCTTAAGTTGCCTCGAAGCATAGGCAATCACCTTCCCATTCTGCATAAGCACACTCCCTAAACCTATGTGGAATGCATCACAATACACAACAAACCCCTTTGGACCTTATGATTAAGTCAACACCAGAGCGGAAGTAAGCCTTTCTTTCAATAATTGGAAACTCTTCTCACAAGCCTCCGACCACTCAAACATTTTACACTTTTGAGTCAATGTGGTCAAAGGAGATGTAATGGATGAAAAGCCCTCCACAAACCTTCGATAATAGCCCGCTAGACCCAAGAAACTCCTAATGTGAGTCGGATTCAAAGGTCTAGGCCAGTTTCTCACCGCATCTGTCTTCCTTGGGTCTACCTCTACTCCCTCACTAGAGATGATGTGCCCAAGAAACGCCACTGACCTCAACCAAAACTTACACTTGCTATATTTGGCAAATAATTGATGTTCTTTAAGGGTTTGCAATACCACCCTCAAATGACCCATGTGATCAACCTCATTCTTCGAATACACCAAGATATCATCAATAAACACAATAACGAATAAATCAAGATAGCTTCAAAACACCCTATTCATTAGGTCCATAAACGCCGCTGGAGAATTTGTGAGACCAAAAGACATAACCACGAACTCATAGTTCCCATACCGGGTTCGAAAGGCCGTCTTTGAAATATCTTGATTCCTCACTCTGAGTTGGTGATACCCCGATCTCAAATCTGTCTTTGAAAAGTAGCTCGCCCCTTGGAGTTTATCAAATAAATCGTCAATCCGAGGAAGGGGATACTTGTTCTTGATAGTAGCTTTGTTGAGTTGGCGATAATCAATACACATTTTCAAGGACCCATCTTTCTTCTTCATGAATAAGACCGGAGCACCCCATGGAGAAATGCTAGGCCTTATAAAGCCCTTGTCTAGAAAATCTTTAAGTTGTGCCTTCAATTTCTTCAATTCAGCCGAAGCCATTCGATAAGGAGGAATCAAAATAGGGTTTGTTTCCTATAGCAAATCAAATCGATACCAAAATCAATTTCCCGTTCGGGAGGAATACCGGGAAGGTCATTAGGAAAGACCTCCGGAAATTCACTCACCACGGGGACCGACTCAATAGGAGGAATTTCGGAAACCAAATCTTGGACTCTTATAATGTGATAAAGACAACCCTTTGAGATCATTTTATATGCTTTTAGACAAGATATGATGCGACCTCTAGGAATAGAATTCCCACCTTTCCACTCAATAATGGGTTCATTTGGGAAACTAAACCTCACAACTCTAGTCCTACAATCAATAGAAGCGAAATTAGCATGTAACAAATCCATACCCAAAATGACATCAAAGTCAAACATAACTAGTTCAACTAGATCTACAAGAGAAACTCTATTGGACAAAGTGATAGGACAATTTCGATAGACTCTTTTTGCTACAATGGACTCACCCACCGGAGTAGACACCACAAAAGGTTCATGCAAAACATCGGGTAAAGTATCAAACTTTTTAGCTACTAAGGGAGTAACAAAAGACAAAGTAGCACCCGGATCAAGTAAAGCATACAATTCAATAGTAAAGATTTGTAACATACCGGTCACTACATCGGGAGACGCCTCTTGATCACCTCGTAGCATAGAAGCGATTCTTCTTTGCTGCCTCATTTGCTGGGTTTTGATCATTTTTGTCTCGGTTCTTTATGTTAGGATTGTCCCTAGCTTTGTGTCCACTCTTCCCGCAACTAAAGCAATTTCTCGTTCCAATCAAGCATTCACCATAATGTTCCTTTCCACATGTTGCACACTTAGGCTTCTCATTATATGAATTTCCACCCTTTCCTTTTGCAACTCTCGGCCTAGGGGCCTTCGCATCCCTAGTCTTGGGTTATTTGGATGGAACTTGATTTGAGAACCTCTTCTTGAATCTAGGCTTGTCTTGAATCCCAAGCATATCTTTTGTTGCTCCACTATCAAAAGACCTTGTCTTTTTTGAATCCCTATCCTTCATTTTTGCTCTAGCCTCCTCAACCCTCCTAGCATGCACCATAAGATGGACAATATTCATATTATCATGAAGCATAGCCGAATGACATTCTTCTTGCAAGTCATCTGATACACCCGTCATAAAATGACTCATCTCATCTCTAGGATTGGAGACCAAGGAAGGAGCATATTTGGCCAATTGAATAAACTTCAATGAATAATCATGAACACTCATACCTCCTTGACGGAGGTTGATGAATTCTACCACCTTAGCTTCTCTCATTTCTCTTTGGAAAAACTGATCAAGGAAAGCCCTCTTGAAGATCTCCCAAGTCACCGGCCCATCTCGAAGAGGTCTGTTATCTCTCCATTACATATACCAAGTTTGAGCCACATCCTTGAGTTGGTATGAGGCCAACTCGGCATTCTCATTTGAAGACAACCCAATAGCACATAGTATCTTGTAAACCTCATCAATAAATTCTTGAGGGTCTTCATCAACCTTAGACCCATAGAAGATAGAAGGATTCATCCTAGTGAAGTCCCTAAGTTGGGAAGCCATAGTTTGCTCATGAACCCTAGGTGCAACATTGACTTTTTCAAAATAAAGACCGGGCCATGGACTGGACGATAGAGGGTAATCGTGATATATTGAGAGATTTTGCAGCCATAGCTTGAGCTTGAACCATTGCGGCTTGGGCTTGAGTAGTCATGGCTTGTGCCATTTGAGCAAGAATAGTCCTCATCTGAGCCTCTTCAGTAGGTGGAGGATCGGCCGGAACCTGATCATCAACAACAACCTCTTCAAGAGGAGGAACTTGATCACCACGGGGAGGAACTTCCGCATTAGCAATCTCCTCCTCAAGTCTCCTAGCCGCATTTATCCAAGTATTCATCTCCTATAACCAAAAATGCAACGTTTAGGTGAAATCATATAAGAAGTAAACTCTAGAGGCACGATAATGGATTTCCAAAAATGAGAGTGATTCCTAAGCATCAAATAAGTTCCTATTCATAAGTGTGGCGCACCTTACAATTATGAATACGAACCCACATAGACGTGGTTGAGAGAGACGTTAACATCAAGGATATTCAACCTCATGCTCTGATACCAAGTTTGTCACATCCGAGTTTACCCCCTAGACGTAACCGGCGTCGTCGTCCTCTTCGAGGACTAAGACCAGCCTTTTATCCTTACATCATTGCATTAATCGATTAAAAATACGAAAGAATTAAAACTTTTCAACTATATCTAATCGGAAGTTTACATATACCTCTACATACACATAATCATATTCATATCGAGTATACATAGACTCGTTCGTATAAGAAGATTACATAGTCTTCTACTTTTATTTCATACACTTATATAATAAAGAAATAGAGTCATAAATCCGTCTCATCTCATAAAACCATCTAAACGACAATAACAACATTGGGCATAGCCCTACATCAATAAAAGTAAGCCACATATAGGATTTATACAACTTTGTCTTAAATAGGAAATAGAGTCAATACAAAAGTTGTAGTAACTAAGTAAATTTGTAAAGAGAATATTGGCATCGTCCTCGGGAAAATGAGGACCTATCATTTGGATGAGATAATATCCAAGTCTTCTTTCCAATCTCCTCAAATCAAACTTCAACGACCGGAACCTAAAATGTTTGGGAAAAAAAGGAGCAAATGGGGTTGGTACGCCACATGTACTAAGTATGAAACCATATGCACAAATACGAACAAAGAATGCTAAAAAGGGACATTTAGTACAATCATGTCATTTAAACAAATCCCTTAGACATGCTAAACAAGTTAATTATATCATATGCATATCCTCATACTTAAACCCTCCACCTCATATAACTCTCTCATCAAGTAATAACATCACAAAACATGAACAAAAGTAAATCATGTAGATAGCAAAACAAACCGACCAACTATAATCCTTATGAAGCCACAAGTGCAATGATCAAGCAAGGCCCCATAACCCTACTAAATCAAGTACTTACTAAAGATTATAATTAGAAATTCACTTCACATATCATAGTCTTCAATCTCATATGATGTTCCTTCTTTTAACAATGATAACCAATTTCATGTTCATAAGATTCTTATTCAACATATAAAGTCATATACATTATATCATCATTTATATACATACTATTAACTCTCAAAGCTCCTATCAAGGCAAACTAGTGCAAGACATATGTAGAGTCCCATACCCCTACCTAAGCTAAAGTCAAACCCCTCAAGTTACTTCAATTAATCTTTATCTCATTTATTCCTTTTAGTTTAGGGAACACTTGCCTTAACCAACATAGACCACATGAGCTAATGTGGAATACGGTGTCATGATCCCTTACACCGATGGAAGGTGGTCTACCGGTCAAGGTAGACCATAACTCAAACATAGCTATCTAGGTGGATCCACTAGCTAGTATCCTATGGTGGCAACATAGCTCAAGAACTAAGAGATAGGTGTCCCTTCTCATACCATGTGGTAATTGGGCCTCATCTCATGGAAATCCCTCGGATGACATATCCCAAGAGCAAGGGAGGTTAACATCACACGGGCAACTGTCAAGTGAACCTTTCCTTTTATGGATAAGTCATCACCTCCCATTGTCAAGTTCACTCGGTGCTAAGCTAATTCCCTTTCATTGAATATCTTTAAACTTTATTAAACATCACAAGTCAGTTTAGATAATAGGATCTAGCCCTTGTATATTCATCATCCTAGCTCAATAAGAATTGTATGAGAAATAGTCCTTTCATCACTATTCATATAAGTGAGGTTAACACTTGCTCATCACATCATAATGGGGCACATTATTAAGCATCAACATCCTTATAACATGTACATCCAAAGCAAACTCACAACCAAAGCATAAGATATTTCAATTCAATCATCATACCATCCTATTACCCTAAACAAGGTGTACTTCAACATTACATCATAACTTGATGACAATTAACCACAATTGAAGTGAGAATTAGGATAGTCAAGACTTACCAACACTCCTCCATAGTTCATCATAAAGGGACATACCATCAACCCATAAATCAACCCAATTTGGGTCATCACACCAATGTAATCCAATAACCAACATGATAATGAAGTTTAGAAGAATCACCATACCACAATTCAATGCTAATCAAAGCTTGAAAACATGATATCTAAGTCTATCTTCTTAACCTATATCAATACTCAAGAACTATCATAAAAGACTACAATTCATAACTATAGGTTTATGATCAATGTAATAACCACAATTAAGGATGATTTAACCAATAATAAAGCCAATTTAATCAAACCCAACATAATTCATATCAAGATCAAACCTAGGGTTAAGGGTTGAGGGTCATAATCTACAATCTAGACCAAACCATCTCAATTCATCCAAATTAAGTTACATTACATGATAATCTACTCATTGTATCCCAAAGAAAGCATAAACAACTCACTTCATAACATCAATTTCATAATTTAATGAAATCCACATGAAAACTCAACTTTTGTAAAACTTTTGAAGGAGCCCTTTGAGGAAAGAAGTCTCAAAGGTGAATTAGATCCCATACCTTAATGTTTTGATAACAATTTGATGATGAATTCGTCCCTTTCCATTCCCCAAAGCCCTTCCTTAGCTAAGTCTTCAATGGTGTCATCCAATAGAGAGAGAAAGTAGAGAGAAGGAGGAGAGTTTGTTTTGTGAGTTATGTTTTGACTAATAAGGGTTGGGGTATTAATATGAGGAGTTAAATTAGTTTATTAGACTTCCTAATCCCCCAACTAACCACCAAAACACTTAATCAGTTTAAATGGGATCGTTTTAAAATTTGGAACAAAGTTGGGTCCTCAAAGACGAGACCTCGACCACGGTCCGTCTGTGAGTCGACGTCTTGTCGTCCCCCCTCCATCGTCTAGGACAGTACCTGTGCAGGTGCAGACTCCTTGAAATTCTCTAAGTGTGAGATGACGGTGGCATCGACGCTCGTCAATCCACACACGCCCCGTCAACCCCTCCGTCAATGCACACTACCAGGCAGTGTTGCATCCAAACTACAAGGGTCCTCCTCAAGGGCCCTTGGTTGGTCCTTGGGGAGTCGTACCCGGCCTTTTTGACTATGAAACATCACTAACACCCGTTACACATATATTTACCTAATTTTGATCAATTCCAACTCCTAAAAGCTAGTCAAATGGCTAAGATATCCTAGAACTCTTGTGAACCAACTTTCCAAACGTCATGGAAGTTCTTGATTATTTTGATTCTTAAACATCTTAACTAGCCTATATACATCTAAATCAACTTAGAAACAGTGTTTAGACTTCATTGAAACCTAGGTTAAGTTTTACAACATGACTTGGGATTTTAAAATGTTACAATAACAACAACATGCTCGAGATTTGCATTATACATACTACTAGAATCAGAAATAGGGAGAACTAGGGAGATGAACATTTGATAGTTTCATTGGGAACAACCCTAGTTTCGGTTTTCTTGAATTCAAAACGTTTGAAAAGCCTTCTAGGGAAAAGAATCCAAGAGAAAAAAACCATACCTTATTGTAGAATTGAATCTACGAAGATCACCCTGTTTTTTGCACGAAAACTTTGAAGAATTGCCTTGAAATCGCCTAAGGTTTTTCTTACGTTTGCTCACTATTTTTAAGTCGTAGGTTTGTACTGGATAAACGTGAGTCTAAGTCTTAAGAACTGAATATTGACTAATTCAAATTAGTCTAATTAACTTAATTAAATAAATCAATTAGCTAATTACCAAAACGCCCCTCCTAAATTGACTAAAAATGTGAGAGCATTTGACTTAGCCAAAATCTGAAAATTTGCTAAGGGTCTCGATTTGACCATGAATTTAAATTAATTGATTAAGTTGATCATTTAATTAATTAGGTGACCTAGGGTAATTACTAAACTATCCCTAAGTCACTAGGAACATAACCAACCCGTTTGGACCATCCTAGGTTAGGTACAAGGATGTTTCTTTAGTTAGTTACTCAGCTAGTGTCACCCGGTTAGGTCTTATGATTTCGGGCACACTAGTTAGTTCATTTTAGTTAGTCCTAGTTTAGTTAGCTAGTTAGGTCAGTTATTTAGAGCCTAGGATTGGTTAGGAAGCTTGGCCCCATATGGATTAACCCGACGCATGCCTTCCCCCTAACCGCCCTAACCAAATCGGTTGGGCTTGTCTCTTGGTCCCTTGGCCGGTAGCACATGTTCTTGCACATGTGTTGCCGTTCACTTTCGTAACCGTAAGTTCACTTCTTATCCCAAGAATCCTCACTATATCCTTGGGCACTGCTTAATATACATGATCATTTTAAATGATCATGTGCTATGGTACCTAGTCTTGACACTTGGATGCCTAGTACCTAATGTGTGTAAGCGATGAAATTAAGAATTGAAGAAATTATGAATTTTAGCTTAGGGTCTTCATTGCAGGTACAATTCCTAAACAAGCTTGGATTGGAGTGTATGTTAAGTTACTTGTTAATACATAGAAATTGGCTAACACCTTTAAGCCAATATTCTCTAACATGACCAATATTACTCAATATTGGGCATTGGGATGCCTATGTAACCCAATACATATTCGTAAAACCTAATAGACTCTTCACTAGACAAGTATATTTTCTGGAATGTTACAGTCTAGACCTAAATTACCAGGAAGAGACATGACACCCCGCAAGTGACAAAACGGGATCATCATAAATTAGGATGTAGCGACATCAAAAGCAAAGGCAACAAAACATGCTACCACTGGTGGGGAAAGCAAAGGAAAGGGCAAGGCGCTCTTAGCTAAGTCACAGGAGGTTAACTCTGATAGTGAGGGAATCTACGTGACTCACTTTACCACATCTGAAAGCAAGGGGGAACACCATGATTCCCAAGTTTTCATATTTGAGCCGGAGGATAACCAAATTCTATTAGCCCAAAGAGCTTAAATGCGCTCCAAGAGGATGCATGAACCGTCGATGTGGGTGCCTCATAATAGTCCACCTTCTCAAGCTCCAGAACACACTATGGTCCTAGGACAACCTGCACATGGTCTTTCTTTCTAGTTTCTCGACAAACTAAAGGCCGAAGGATTAAGGACAATCATCGATGAGAAGAAATTGTCCAGAGATCATGTGGTGAATAGGTATTTGCAAATATGGAGCACCCTGAAATCCCACAATTTCCAGCTCTTTATTAAACTCCGGGTACCCTACATTCCTAATTGGTTACTGTGGGAAATATACATATCATATGGATCTTTGGTACCACAGGGGAAGAGGAAGGATGTTACCATAAAACTATTGGATTATGTAGTTGTCATGGGAAGGAAGGTGAATGTGATAGTGATGACATAACCGTTGTTTTGGAATGAATTGAAAACATTAGAGATGACTATAAAGGCATGATCAAAACAACAACTTTGGAGGATATGAAAGGTTGGTTGGTCCCTCTCTTTAATGATATTATTCCTAAGTGGATCAAGGCTAAAGTGCCAATAGTGAAGAAAGACCTCAATGTGGAGCGAGGTATTTGTTCGCCTTCATCAGTAGCACAATCATGCCATCCCAAAATGATTCTATCCTCCGCCACACAAATGTGAACCATGTTGGATCCATCATTGTAAGGAAGTGCATCAATCTATGTGTCATTATTAGACATGATATGGACATAGATCTAGGAAGCAACATATATCTCTTCTTTTATCGGTGTTGATCTCATAGTTGTGCAGGTGAGCTGGGGTGCCACGTTATGAGAAGAAGGACGTGTAGGTGATTCCCACATCCTCTACTATCATCCGGCGTATTGATGATGGGTACATGAAGGATGAGGCTGAGAAGAATAGGGCAGACTTGGTGTATACATCCACGACGGTTGATATTAAGACATTCACTATAGAGGTAGTACTTCCTACTCCGGCCACTAGACCTTCGGGAAGTTTTTACTATACCCCTTTTATGACTATGAGTTCTTCTACTGTTGTCGTACCTCCTAGGTCTACTGCTAGTACTTATGCATCCCGACCTTTACTCACCTAGTCCATGCTACTATGGATGGGGCAACAATCTCATTTTATTGATGTGAGTGCCTCCATGCTAGAGGTTGGAGTTATTGCAATGATTGAGAGAGCTCTCACCGCTACTTTGACACCTCTTAGACATGATATGGATGCCCTCACGACAAGGATAGATATCTGTGAGAGAGGTTGTTAAGCCACTCATGAGGTGACCGTCTTAATTGCTGCAATTGGAGGGTTGAGGAAAGATGTCGACTGGCTGAAGTCCACTAATATGTCAATGATTTTTGGGACCGTGGAGATCCTTGATGACCTGGACACAGATATTCTGGCATGTTATTATGTGTATTTAGCTACCACTGGAGCTAAGGTTAGAGTTGATGATGTAGTTGTAGATTCTGAGGCTGAGACTGACGAGGAGTAGTTCATTGTTTAGGAGGACACCACCTATGAAGATCTGACTGAGGTCGAGGAGGCTATGGTACATTCAGCCACTCAGAATTTGTTGATAGATACTTTTATGGAAGGCCCCACTGGAGCTATTGTTGATGTTATATTAGGCACTAATATAGATATAGAGTTATAGTGATGCAGACTTCAGCCCATGCTTAGCCTGGAAGGATGAGATATTTACCTCCATTTCTGTTGTTTTTATTGTTTATCTTTGTTTTAGTGGCATTTAGGAGAAGTGCTTTTCATTTTGGGTTGGGTGAGGTATTTCGATACCTACCTCTTGTGATTACAATTTATTTGTATATGTTGGGCCTTGGCACTATATTATTTTTATTGTGTTTGGATCTTAATATTATGAATGTTTGAACTTTTTGGCTCCTTCTTTTGATTGGAAATGGTTTTGACCTATTTTAAAATTTCTTCCACCTCTATTGTTTGTGATTATGGTTGTTCTTGTGTTAATTTGAGTATCGGTTATGATCAATACCGATGACTTGAATAGTTCTCTTAATTGAACAAAATGAAGGTGCGGCTACGATAAGGCCAATGAAGTTGCATAGACAATGTGTGAAATTTTAGCATCTCATTCTGACGATTCGATTATCTAAAGAGTCTCCTGTGATGAACATGACACGCTAGCTATAAAGTGTGAAGACTTGTTTGATATTGGTGTCAATGCCTTGTGTGTTGATATTACCTTGAACATTGTGTGTGATGATCCCTAGAATTTATCCCGTTGGTCCAGCTGACTAAGTATGCAAGCACTTGAAATAATCTAAGGCAACAATTTTGAAGAGAGAAACAAT
Source organism: Solanum sitiens (assembly GCA_016801875.1). Lineage (NCBI taxonomy): Eukaryota > Viridiplantae > Streptophyta > Magnoliopsida > Solanales > Solanaceae > Solanum > Solanum sitiens. The sequence goes on from JABWTJ010000276.1 coordinate 685,620, forward strand.
TTGACAGTATATCTCTTTGGTGGCCAACCTTGTGAGAAGTGTAAACCTTGCTTGAACCCACTTGAGCCTTATCATTTTCTTGTAAGAGACTTGAACAATTGTGACCCCTCTTTATCCATTCACTCATAACTCTCATGAAGTGTTGTTTGTTTGAATATCAAACTTAGTCCAAAAGCCTAAGTTGGGGTGTGATGAAAATAATGGGAACGAAGAAGTGTGATAAATTCCCCCTTTGAGCAATGGTTTTGTAAAAGATGGAACCCCTCCATTTAAAAAAAGAAGAAAATAAGAAATCAAAAGAAAAAGAATGAAAAAGTTTTGAAATAAATTAGTAAAAGATGCAAAAGAAATGGGGTATTTGGTAGTCCATAAGAAGTTGAATAATGGGGTGAATTCTGAGAATGATCAAAATGTGAAAGAAAAGCAAGAATGTGATGCTTAGACCACACTTTATCAGGGTAGCAACAACTGAGCCTAAATGACCATATCATTACACTCATCTAGTTACAAGCCTTGAGAAGACCTTTGTGATCTTGAGTGAACTAAAACTAATGTTTATTGGAAATAAGGGCAAATCTATAAGTCAATTCATGCACGTGTTCATCTCTTTGAATGTGAAAGTCGTATGTGATTCTGGAACTATAAATTGTTGAAGAACTTCATGTGAATAGAGAACCATTTTGTTGTGAGGGAATTTCAGTACCTTTGTTGAGCTTGAACTTGCATTTGAAGCACGTATTGTGAACTTGAGCATCTTTCATAATGGTTAGTAACAGTTTGAATCTTTGAGTGCACAATCAATCATTGCATGAGTAAGTTGAATCTTGTTGTATGCATTCATGTTGAGTCTTATGCACCACTATTTGACGCATCCTTTTTGAATTGTTGATCTTGCGTTTTACTTGTGAACAAGCAAAAGTTTAAGTTGGCGGTGTTGATGAGTCTGATATTTGGACTCATTTGGGGAATTGTTTATACAGATTTAGTGTCCTCAAATGCTTAATTTGTGCCATAAATTTATGTTAAATTCTTGATTTTTTGGTATATAGTTGAGGAAAAAAGAGAGGACACTAACAGGCAAAAAGGAACACAACAAGATAAAGAAATGAAGAAAGGAAAGTGTGGGATAGCAAAGAGCACTTGGCAAAGTGCTGAGTGGCTAGCTTGACCGCCTAAAGTTCAAGTGTGCCAGACTTGAGGGACGAAACCAAGTCAGTGACAAAAAGGAGCAATCGATGAATCGTTGAGACATTCCTCGATGCAATGAGAGATCGCCAAAGTTACAGAACTTGAGGATGATGAGTACCAAAGCAAAAATGCGATGGAAGAGATCAATGGGCGGATAAACGATTGGCTCGGCTAGCCTGACATACTTCACCAAATGGCCCTTTGTTGCTTATTTTTGGCGACTATAAATTAGGTTTTGAACAGTAATTTTAGAATGTTGAAAGAGTGGACTTATATTGGTTAATGCTAAATTAGCTTAGGACACTTTTCCATGTAGTTTTTCATAGTTTTGAAGAATTTTAGATATTCAACTAGGAGATTTTGGAAGTAAGTTTTGAATATTCTGTAAATTAAGCATTGTAAAGACTAAATTACTCTTACCTAGTTGATGGCTAATCAATTTTGTAATTGTTTTTATTCTTTTGTGATGTTTGGCTAAAAGACCAATTCTTGGGGTGTGATCATGTGGTTATGGGTTGAATCAGTTTATGGATATTATTAATTACTAGTTTAAATGCTAATTAGAAGAGAGTTTAATCATTAATTGTGGTTTAATTTATGAATTGTAGTTGTAAATGAAGTTCTAATTTTGTATTCTTGGTTTGCTCGTGAGAGGTCTTAGAAGTAAAATTATTGATTAATGATTTATAGGTACTGGGTTGAGTAGGGTTTAGCTCGAGACTGAATCTTAAACCCAATCCTACACATCTAGCTCGAAAGAGTGGATGAATTAAGGTATGTGTTGTTCTTCATTATCATGCTTGTTGATGTTTGAAACAAATCACCTTATACGAGATAGTTGTTCGAGATAAAGTTATCTTCCTAATAGTCTAGCCTACTCACTGATTTAGTGTTGTTTACTCTTAGTTTTAACTACCCATATATTGAAATCTGCCTATAATCAATCATATCCCGAGAATTCCTCTCCTCATTGTTATTTCAAAGTGTTTGTGACTGCTTTGTAATTGAAATCAAAACCCCTCATCAGACATTTGTGTCACCCCTTTTTATTTGAGTCATGTATTTTTCTATAATTTCTATTCATATGGCTGATTAGACCACATTTGTATTTCCTAATTGAATTTGAACACGTACCGCTTTTTGTGGCATTCGCCCCCAATGCTTTGTTGGGTTTTATATATCTTAACTATTGTTTGAACCTAAATTTGGATAAGTTGTGATTGAAACGTTAATCAATTTGTGCAACAGTTGTTTGTAAAAGGTAAATTCAATGAGCCAAACTGTCCATATATTTACCCTCAACCCAATTAGAAGCCTAAAAATACCCTGAGATCTTTCTTTAATCGATTTGTGTGATGATTGAAAAAGTATAGGAAAACCTATGGGATGAAGCTTGCATATAGTTATCTTTTGGAAAGTGTCACGGACCAATGGTACCTCCTAGATGCAACATGGCATATAGGATCCCGAGAGACTCCATATAATCCACCTAGCATTTATAACATAAGATATAAAACAACAGAGGTAAAACAATAGTCCTAGTCCAATAGTTTTATAAAAGAAAAGTAGAAGTGTAAAACACTTGTCTCTATATCCATAAATACAATAGAATAAAATTGGAACGAGCCCATAAATCATATCCTAAAACTATAATTCAAGAAAGAAAATTGAAAAAAATGAAACATTTGTCCTCAAAGCATGAGGACTCACCAAAGCTCGGGAGCCTCATAATCAACCACTAACCACAAAACTGAGAAACTTGACTGTCAGACCTACATTTAGGGAAATGTAGACAAGAGTATACTTTAGTACATAACAATGTACCAAGTATGATAGTTATGCATAAAAAAATTAAATTATGCTAAAAGGGGATATTTCATGACATGTAATTGACCAAGCTAAAATACATAAGTCATAAAACATAGTTAATGCAAGCTAAAATCATTTGAAATATTTGAACACATATGAGCTACTTCTTAAAGTAACCGTAGTTCATTATTAATGTGGGGTATTATCCTTAACCGACAAAGAGACTATGTGAGCTATAACATGATCCCATGTTTCTCCCACACCAAAAAGGGTTGTCCTACTTGCCAAGGTAAGGACCGTAACTTCGATATTAGGTGGATCCACTAGCTAATTTGTATCTAGATAATCTTCCAATGAAGGCACATAGATATGGGATAAAGAGATTACTGATAGAAACCCAATCTCTACTAACGGGGGAGCTTCAATCTTAATATCCTCTCGGTGCTAAGAATGAGTCCCATGGAATAGTGATTTCTTAGTTTTCCTTGTTATCCATGGAAGGGAACGTCATCTTCCCATTTAAGATAAGTCATAATCCATGCAAAGTTATCATTTAATAACCAATCCTATCTAAGTCATTAGTATAGCTCTTAATCTTTGATTCAATTAGGTGAGAATACATTTCAACCTTAGAATCCTTATTAAGTGAACAAACTTTCCACATAATGTAACACTCCAGAAGTTCCATGACTTAGTCTACAACCTCACTTGATGAACTAAGACTTAAAACAATGTTTATAATCTTAAACAGAGGTAATAAACATAATTAGGAAGTGTTAGAACTAAAACGTCAAGGGACGACCATGACGTCCGGAGATTTCTAAAAGATGAGCTAATGTGCCTTTGTGTGTTTCAAGGGGTTTAAAGATTTGGAAAAAGGTCAAATTTGGTTTTAAAAAGGTTTAGAATACATATTAGAGCGTGATTAGAGTCGAAATGTATGGGTACGACTCCCCAAGGACCTTCTTCAGGGTCCTTGAGGAGGACCCTAACATTTGACCCTAAAAGCTGTCAATTGACAGTGGGCACTCAACGAACCAAACGACGAGCCATCGATGGGACAACGGCCCATCGATGATGCTCGTATGTTGACACATAGGATACTCACCAAGATCCTTCAAAAAGTAGTCTATGAATCAAACTACGCTTGACCAGTACGGTCCGTCGTTTGGTCTACTCCCCGTTAACGGGGAGTCGTCGTTTGAACCTTGAGTTTATTGCCATGTTTTAGTTTTGTTAGGGGTAATTAGTTAATTAGTTAGTTAATTAATTAATGGTTAGGAATGGTTTTAATTAGTTAGTTTAGGAATATACAATCCCCCTAAGTCATTAAACTAACCTAACACCTCATAATTCCCCAAACCCAAATCACTCTCACTTCTCTCTACTCTCTATCACTACCCAAAGACCCCGATTGACGACAAAGGTTCAATATTCATTAGGATTTAATATTCAATATTTACTCCACCATTCTTCAAGGATACTCAAGTTATGGAATCTATTCACCCTTGGGACTCCTTTCCCCAAGAGTCTCTTTTAAGAATTATTTTCAAAGATATCTAAAATTGTGGTTTTCATTCAATTTCGTAGGTTACCATTCGAATTGATTTAATGTTGTATTGTATTAATTAATATTGATTGATTATGATTGTTTATTGGTTAATTGTTGTAATTCCTTAGACTTTGACCTAGTTTCCCTAAAAGATCCATGATTGTCCTTTTCCTTCTAACCATAGTTAAAAATTCGGTTAATTGGTGATTAGGGATGATGTAATTGACTTACTTATTGTATTGTTTACTATTATATGATTATAATGAGTGAATTGATGGATAAATATTGTGTAGTTGATGGTGAAATTTTGATGGAGATTCGTGGAAGGTATTTGTAAGATTCTCAAAGGTGATGAACACTTTATTGATGTAAAATGGTTTGTTCTTGATTATGGTATTCAATTGAAGTATGAATACGTGAATAGAATAGGAAGATGATGGTATGATTAATATGATAGCATGTTATTAATATGTTGAATGTGAGATATTTATAGGGGTATGATCATTCAAGATTTAAAGTGATTCTCTTGTGTGCCTTAATATAATATAACTATGATGTAATGATCTCACTAATGATGGGTTGTGATGAAAGGAAATTCTCATACCAAACCTAAAGAGATATGATCATGATTATAAAGGGGGTTAGTCCCTAATGCCTATATTTTAAACTAGTGTTTAAGGATGTCTTAAAGACATTTCAAAAAGGGACTCTAGCTTAGCACCGAGCGAACTAGATATGAGAGGTCTCCCTTCAGAATGAGGGAAGGTAGGTTCACTATGGTTCTCATGAGATGGAGACTACACCGCAAATGTGCATAAAGAGGGTTTCCAATACTAATCTCCTAGTTCTTTATCTTTGTGCCCCCATAGGAAGACTAGGTAGTGAATCCACCTAGAATGCTATCCTCATGTTTGGTTCTACGTTGGCATGTAGAGCACCTTCTTTTGGTGTAAGGTTTTTATGACATCGGATTCCATGTTTAGCTCACATGGTCTATCATCGATTGAGGCGATGTTCCCGAAAGTAAAATGAATGAATGAAAGTAATAAAGATGAACACTAACTAAGGTGACTTAAGGGGTTCTAATTAGTATAAGTAAGGGTAAGGGACTTTACCTATACATTGCACAAGTTGACCTTGAGGGGAGTCCTAGGAGGATTTTCTTATGTACTTATGTTATGAATGAAACGCATAATGTTGACTTTACATGATGTTGACCTTATATGGTGTTGACTTTTTAGATGAACATGATATTGGTCTAAGTGCTATATATATGATGATGAATATGTATGATATGATGTTATGTGAAGTATAGGCATTGGTTATGGTTTCTTTACTAGTTGACTTAGTTTATGTGGGGTTATGGGGCTTCACATGAGCACTGCACTAGTTGGCTTGGATTGGGATTGTAGGTAAGGGTCTTGTATGCTTTGATGATATGCACTCAGATATGAAATGTTGATATGGCTTTATAAGGATGTTGGTCTTGTGTTAGATAGGAACATGTCTTAATGTTATTGTGATTATTGACTTGTATATGCTCTTGTATGTGAATAAAGGCTTTCAAACTGACTTAGCATGGTGTTGAACAAAATGTCCCTTTGTGCATGACTTAAATGGTTTTACTTGCATCTTTTTCCATACTTAGTACATGTGGTTTTTACTAACCCATATTCTTTATATTTCTACAATTATGTAGGTTCGGGCCATTGAAGAACATTCAAGTCCATTTGCAAGTAAGACTTGTATTTGTTCTCAAGTTATTGGTGAGTCCTCAAGTCTTAGGATGATGCCATTTTCTAGCTTCATTAGTATTGACTATGTCTAAGACAATTGTTCTTTCCTTATCTTTGAGATTTTGTTGTAAGGCTATATGAGGCATATTGTAATAGTGTAAGGATTATGATTATATTTCCATGATAGTTGGTTATGTGTGAGAGAATATTAGACTACCTTAATGAATTTTCTATGTTGCATAAATGAAAAGTCTATGTAAACTTCATAAATGAGAAGTCTAAGTATACTTCATATATGGATAACGAGAAGTCTAAGTATACTTCATATGTAATAGTATTTTAATTTCCCGTATTTTTCTCAACCTATGATATGCAATGATGTATGCCAAGGGCTAGTCTAAGGCCTCTTCAAGGACGAAGACGCCGGTTACGTCTAAAGGGTGCTCCCCGATCGTGACAAACTTTGTATTATAGCATGAGGTTGAGTTATCTTAGGATTTATGTCTCACTAAACCACGTCTACGTAGAGTCTTGTTCATGAGTGTGAAGCACGCCACACTTATGAATAAGAGAATATGTGATGCTTAGGAAATTCTCACCTCTTTGGTATTCTTGAAGTCGTGCCTCAAGAGTCTTGACTCTATGTGTCCTTTTTCTTCTAACTCTTTTCTTGTAGTTATAGGCTATGACTACTAGAAGGGCAGCAACAAGAAGAGTTGAAGAGGAGATTGTCAATACGAGAGTTCCTCCATAAGACAACCAAGATCCTCCTCAAGAACATGCTCCACAAGGTGATAAAGCTCCGGTAAATCCTTCGTCCATGACGGATGGAGATATAAGGTTGTCTTTCATCAAATTGGCTCAAGACATGACTAATCAAGCTCAAGCTATGACGACTCAAGCAAACTGAGAAGTTGGACCCCATGTAAACCAAAATTCTAGTACCATGGCTTTTCGCTTGAGGGACTTCAGAAGCATTAACCATCCAATGTTCTTTGGGTCTAAGGTGAATGAATACCCCCAAAACTTTCTTGATGAGGTCTACAAGATCTTGTATGCTATGGGAGTGAGTTCAAATGAGAAGGCCGATCTAGCCGCATATCAACTCAAGGATGTGGGTCAAACTTGGTACAATTAATGGAAGGACAATAGGTCTTTGAATGCGAGTCCTATAAGTTGGGAAGTGTTTACGAGGGCATTTCTTTATAGTTTCTTCCCAACGGAGGAAAGAAAGGCAGAAGTGGAAGAGTTCATCAACCTTCGTCAAGGAGGTATGAGTGTCAAAGAGTACTATTTGAAGTTCACTAAGTTGTCCAAATATGCCCTTTCTTTGTTGTCCAATCCTAGAGAAAAAATGAGTCATTTTGTGACGGGTGTGTCCGATGATCTTGCGGAAGAGTTTCGTTCGGTGATTCTTCATGACAACATGGAAATTTTTCATTTGATGGTGCATGCTCAACAAGTTAAGGAGAGTAGGCTTAAGAGGAAGAATAGGGATGCTAAGAGGGCATGATCCTATGAATGAGGTACTTCTAAGGGTAAGTTGCAAATTCAAGACAGGCCTAAGTTCAAGAAGAAATTCTCCAACCAAGTTCCTTCTAAATATTCCTAAGTTCAAGAAGGCATGAACCTACTTGTACCAAATGTGGTAAGAAGTATATGGGTGAATGTTTAGTTTGAATGGATAATTGCTTTGGTTGTGGAAAGAGTGGTCACAAAGTTAGAGATTGTACCATTTTAAGGTAGAGGAAAAGAGAGTAATCAATCACAAACAAGCGAACCTAATTCTGATGCTCCTAAGAAGAACTGTTTTTATTCTCTCCGCTTAGGGGTGATCAAGAGGATTCTCCCAATGTTGTCACCGGTATGTTACAAGTGTTCTCCATTAATGTCTATGCTTTACTAGATCCCAGTGCTACTTTTTCTTTTGTAACTCCATTAGTATCTAAAAAGTTTAATATGATACCCGATATCTTGGTTGAACCTTTTTCGATTTCTACCCCGGTGGGTGACTCCGTTGTTGCTAAAAGTGTCTATAGGAGTTGTCCCATATTATTGTCCAATAGAGTTACATTGGTCGATTTGGTAGAACTTGATATGTTTGACTTTGATTTCATATTGGGGATGTATTGGTTAAATGCTTGTTTTGCTTCTATTGATTGTAGAACAAGGGTAGTTAGATTCCAATTTCCTAATGAACACATATTAGAGTGGAAGGGGGCTAGCTCAATCCCTAAAGGTCAAATCATTTCGTGTCTAAAAGCTTGTAAGATGATTTCTATGGGATGTCTCTACTATATTGTGAGGGTCAAGGACCTTGGGTCTGAAGCCCCTCATTTAGAGTCGGTACCCGTAGTGAAGGATTTCCGGAAGTCTTCCCCGATGACTTGCCCGGAGTTCCTCCTGAATGGGAAATAGACTTTGGCATAGACTTGTTGCCGGATACGAAGTCGATTTCAATCCCTCCTTAATGGATGGCTCCGCCGAGTTGAATGAACTAAAGATTCAACTCAAAGATTTACTAGACAAAGGTTTCATAAAACCAAGTATTTCTCCATGGGGAGCTCCGGTGTTATTCATGAAAAATAAGCATCGGTCCATTGGGATGTTCATTGATTAACATCAACTAACTAAGTTCACCATAAAGAACAAGTATCCTCTCCCTAGTATCGACATTTGTTTGATCAACTCCAAGGGGCAAGGTACTTTTCAAAAATCAATTTAACATCGTGGTATCACCAACTTAGGGTGAGAGGTGAAGACATACCTAAAATGACTTTCCAAACTAGGTATTGTCATTATGAGTTCCTATGAATGTCATTTGGTCTAACTAATGCCCCGGCGGCTTTTATGGACCTTATTAATAGTGTGTTCCAAAATTACCTTATGAATAGAGGATGATCACATGGGACATTTGAGGATAGTATTAAAAGTCCTCAAGAAACATCAACTCTTTGCTAAATATAATAAGTGTGAATTTTGGTTGAGACCCATTGATTTTCTTGGTCACATTGTTTCAAGTGAGAGTATTGATGTCGATCCAAAGGAAATGGAAGCGTTTAAGAATTGGCCTAGACCTTTGACTCTAACCAATATTCGATGTTTCTTTGATTTAGCCGGGTATTATAGGAGATTTGTGGATGGGTTTGCATCAATTACTTCTCCTTTTACAACCTTAACCCAAAAATAATGCTAAGTTTGAGTGGTCGGTGTTGACATCCCGTGAGAAGGCGCACCATCGCGGTGACTGATGTACCGTGGTTTCACGGTACTTACAATGTTTTTTTCTTAAGATTGTTGTGTGTCTAGAGCCTTTTTGTAGTAATTATAATATGTTTTATCTTTGTTTTACAAGAAAGTTGTTCAAAACTAAAATGCAGAATGCTGTGAAGAATTAGAGCAGAAGTGATCCACGAAGCCATCGACGGCCCGTTGTCCCATCGATAGACCATATGTGGTGACCGTCGATTGGAGGTTCAGGCATCTTGAAGCAACTCAGGGAATTTTGACTAAGTGTGGGCTACGGAAGGATGGACGATCCGTCGGTTGATTGACGGACCGTCCTAGCAAAACGTCGATTTGATTAGAGAATGTCCTAGTACCCATGTTGAAGAAAAGCTAAGTATGGAACGACGAGAAGCATCGACAAACCGTAGGTGAACCGACGGACCGTGTTGGTTGTTCGTTGATTGGATCAGAGAAGATGCAAAGTGAAGGCTGAAAAAAAGATGCTAAGTATGGACCAACGGAGGCAATCTACGGTCCGTCGTTTCATCGACGGTCCATCCTTTCATCGACGGACCGTCTGTGGGGGTCATCGATAGAAGCCGCGTTTTGGAATAACTTTCCTTATTTGAACTCCTTTTAATTTAGGACTATATTTTCTTATAAATAGGGTATAAAACCTCATTTTTGCGGTTGGATTCTTTTACTATTTCATACTTTTGTTCTTGGAGATTTGACTTTGCAACTTGAGCAATAATTCAAATTTCCGGATTTGGGTTTTTAAGATAATTTTGTGATTTCAAGTTGAATTTCTAGATTTTCTTTGAATTTTTCAAAGTATTTTCATAATTTATTATTTATCAATTATGAATTGTGTTCTTCTAAGAATGTGTAACTAAATCCACATCTAGGGTTGTAGGAACCATGGGTGATTAACAAAATAAACCTAGCTAAATAACAATTCTCAAATAAGTTATTGCATGCATCGATAATTCTTTCATTTAGAAGTATTTTTAACGAGTGCACGTGTTACAACTCTCCTTATTGATACTTGCCGGACCAAGGGGGTAGTTAATAGGAAAAGAATTATCGACATAGATTTAGTGGATACTATCTAATAGGCTAGTTTCGATTGGTGCGAAGTAATAACTAAGATAAACATCGAATAGGATGCTTAATATGAAGTAAAGGTAAGGGTTAGTAACTTAGACACACGTAGCCGGACCAAGGTACGGGGTGAAATTCTCTAACTGCCGGACCAAAGGTTTAGAGATACATAATTTATCACTTTGCATGCAAAACATTAGGGAAGAATCGTTATAGCTAGGATTATGGCGTTAAGAACCTATGGGGAACACTTACACCCTAGTTTCTCTCACAACTTGATAAACACCAATAATTCACTATTGCTACTTGTTTGATTTCACAACATTACAATAATTTTGTTTCACAAAATCCCCCCCCCCCTTAATTACTAGTTTTCGGGAAGGACTTGACTAAATAGAAGTAATCGTACATTGAAGTTAAGTCTAAACCATTTTCCTCGTGGGATGGACCTCAACCTAATAGTTGGGTTCTTTACTTGTTACGACAGCTTATACTTCTTTAGGGAAGTGTAATTTGAACGTATCAAATTTTGGTGCCGCTGCCGGGGAAAGTGTCTTTTAGATTAACTTTAATATCAATTACTGAATTTTAGTCAACAATTTCCTAAATTTACTTTTTTTCTTTTGTTTTTGTTTGTCTAAGGTATAGCTCTAGTGTATGCCAAGTACACGGAGCCGAGGAAAACCAATCGTACCATTCGATCCTGAACTTAACCGGACACTCTGCAGAATGAATGATCAATAGAATCCCGAAAATCTAGGTGATGGGATGAACCGTCAACTTCCTCCGCCAGTTGATGCTCACAACCAAGTGATTGTGGAGAATCCTGGTGATGGTTCTTTGAGGAGGCAACCTCCTGTCCCACGCCATCAGTGATGTTCTATAGGGGCAACATTAACATAACTGACTCTATTGGACCTCTTGTCCTACCTCCTCTACCACATGATCACACATTCGTGGTAACTAGTAGCTTGATACAGATGCTCACCGCCAGAGGTTTGTTTTCGAGGCTACCATCTGAGGATCCACATACTCACATCGCCAAACTGAGGTCGGTGTGTAATAGTTGTGTAGGGAGGCTAGACTTGGACATGGACGTTATCGGTTTAAGGGTGTTCCCTCTCTCACTGATGGGAGAGGCCGCAATATGGTTCACTGAGATGACCTATAATTTGATCTATACTTGGGACCAGTTGAGGGATGTGTTCTTAGCACGGTACTACCCGGTGTCTAAAAATCTCAACCACAAATATAGAGTGAACAACTTTGTGGCATTGCCTGGGGAGTCGGTGAGTATCTCTTGTGATAGATTCACCTCATTCGTAAGAAGTGTCCCAAAGCACCGCATTGATAATGAGTCATTGAAAGAGTACTTCTATCGGGGGCAAGATGATAATAATAAGGCAGTGCCTGATACTATTGCGGGTGGTTCTTATAGTGAGTGCACATATGCAGATATCGCAGAGAAGTTGGAGAAAATCTCTCGCAACAATAAGGCTTGGAGCATTAGGAAGTCGGACACGGTGGATATTATGAGTGATGACCCGAAAAGTGGGTTAAAAAAAAAGAGTAATGTGGAAAAGAAAAGGGACAGTGAACAAGATAAGTGACTCAGTCAAAATTGTCAACTGAGTAAAGAAAGAAAAATAAAAGAAAGATAAAAAGAGTGTTGAAGAAAAAAAGTAAGAGTCACTTCCAAAAAAGAGAAAGAAAGGAGAAAACAAGGCAAAGATTACAAGAAAAGAAAAAGTAGCGCATAATAGATGATGAAAGATGTAGGACGCTTAGCCATAATGTCAAGGAGGGAAACAAGTCACTAAAATGTACCCATATGTACCATACCTGACCCTGAGCGTACGTTACAAGCCAAGAAAGTCCTATCATGATCCTAAGAGTCTAATATGGTGAACTTAAGCAGTGAAAATAAGAGCAAGCCTATAGCGACAAGTACCAACTAGGTGTGAAGTTGTTTTGAGCGCGAGTGGTGAATAATGATCGTTATACTCAAAGTTGAAATCACTTTGCAAAAAATGCGAATATCTTTTGAAGTGAGGGCACTAGTTGCAATATTGGAAAGTTGGTACCTTGGTAAGAGATAAAAGAATAGAGGCGTTGGTGCGTGGTGAGTCTGTCATGATCTGATCCACATGAATGAGCTTAGTGAGCCTAAGAGTAAAAGCATGCACTAAAGCAATAAAAAAAGTCGGGATTAATAGCCATGTGATTGCGAAAGCTTAAAAGAGAATACTTTTGTACAAAAGTGTTGTGGTGAGTCATAGTATGTCGCTTGAGGACAAACAACGAATTTAAGTTGAGGGTGCTGATGTACCGTGGTTTCACGGTACTTTCAATGCTTTTTCCTTAAGACTGATGTGTGTCTAGAGCCTTTTTGTAGTAATTTTGATATGTTTTATCTTTGTTTTGCAGGAAAGTTGTCCAAAACTAAAATGTAGAAGGTTGTGAAGAATCAGTGCAGAAGGGACCCACGAAGCCATCGACGGCCCATCGTCCCATCGATAGACCGTAGGTGGTGACCGTCGATTGGAGGTTCAGGCATCTAGAAGTAACTCGGGGAATTATGACTAAGTGTAGGGCTACAGAAGGATGGACGGTCCATCGGTTGATCGACGGACCGTCCTGGCAAAACGTCGATTTGATCAGAGAATGTCCCAGTACCCGATGTTGAAGAAAAGCTAAGTATGGAACGACGAGAAGCATGGAAAGACCGTAGGTGAACCGACGGACCGGGTTGTTGGTCCGTCGATTGGATCAAACAAGATGCAAAGTGAAGCCTGAAAAAAAGATGCTATGTATGGAATGACGGAGGCAGTCGACCCGTCGTTTCATCGACGGACCGTCTGTGGGGGTCGTCGATTGATGCTGCATTTTTTACAAACATTCCTTATTTGAACTCCTTTTAATTTAGGACTCTGTTTTCTTATTAATAGGGTGTAATACCTCGTTTTTGGGGTTGGATTCTTTTACTATTTTCATACTTTTGTTCTTGGAGAATTGACTTTGCCACTTGGGCAATAATTCAAATTTGCGGATTTGGGTTTTTAAGATAATTGTGTGATTTCAAGTTGAATTTCTGGATTTTCTTTGAATTTTTCAAAGTAAGTTCATGATTTGTTATTTATCAATTATGAATTGTCTTCTTCTAAGCATGGGTAACTAAATCCACAACTAGGGTTGTCAAAATCCTTAGTGTTCTAGGCTTTGTGTTTTGAGAAATCTCTGCTGCCATACGTGCACGTGATACGGCTGTCTCCTATGAGTAATTGTTTGAAAAGTTGTTGGACCATGAACTCTTTCTTCACCACGAGGATGTTAAGAAATTGTCCAGCCCCATAACTGTCGTTGTCGCTAAATCCGACGCTAATAATCGCAACACTCATAGGCAAAACAACAATTCTCAACAATGGCGCCAGAATTCACGTCCAAACGCCCCACCACAGTGGCAGTCCAACTCCAATCCAAACTCTGGTATTCGATCTCAACTATGTAATAGAGTTGACCACACAGCTAATGTCTGTTTACATCCCTACTCTATTCAAATAGGGCGAAATATCGCAGCAACTAAAAAATAATGAATTGATTCGATTTTAAAAGAATTTAAAGAATAAACGAATTTTAAAAGGAGTCGCCACCTAATTTTAGGAAAAAACTAGGAAACCAATTTAATATCTACGAAACCATTAGTTCTAGGTAAGGGGTTCAAGTGATTCCGAAGGGAAGGTGTTAGGCACCCTCCGAAATCCACAAATGTGGGTCCTGACTTAATTCATTTTTTTCAAATTGAGGAGGAAATGAAAATAATATACAAGTCTAATAATATGCAACATACACAAATAATAAAATAAAATAATAATATGAAACACGCCCTAAAGTTTGCCTAACGTCGACATTACACATACTAATAAAAAAACAATATAATTCAAACTTCGTTCGAATAGCTCAAACGGAAAAAATCTCCGGGTACCTGTAAAGACACTCAGTAAAAGTGTTAATACCAAATATATATGATAACAATATATGAATTAAAAAATAATTTGAGAATAAAAATCCGTCTTATTAACATGGGAGCCTTGAAAATCGACGGTAACTTCTTCATCGGCCATTTTTAATAAGCAAAATATATAAATATAAACTAAATTTCCGTCTTTAATATTAGGGAGGCCTTCAAAACCGACGGAGAAATTTTCTCATTGGCCAATTTTAACTCAAAACAACAAAAAATAATAAATTAGAAAAGGAAGAAAAAACAAAAGGTAGCCAAATGAAATTAACAAAACAAGATTTGTTAGTATCTTCTTAAATGGTCAATGAAATCAATCAAAATAAATTAATTAAGAATAACTACATGTGAGTCAAATGGAGCAGCAATACAAATCTAAAGTTATTGAAAAATGGAGAAACTAATAAATATATATAATACCTATCACATAGTATCAAAAATTGAAAAATTGCAACTAACTTAAACGAATAAAGAGTACATTACTTTCAGAATATAAAATGGAAAAATTAATATCATGAAACGTGAAGTCAAACGGGAAATCAACAATAAGAATATCATCAAAATTAAACAAAGAAAGTAATAATATCATCGAAAGTAGACTTAAATAAAAGCAACGAAATCAAACTATGATAAATATAATCAAGCCAATATGAATAAATACATATCTAAGAAAATCAACTCTTTTAGAAACTAGAATGAGAGATTTTTTTTTCATCGATCAATTTTAACAAAATAAACAATATGAACTTAAACTAAATGTCCGTCTTTTAAAATGTGGAGGCCTTGAAAACTGACGGACAGTTTTTTCATTGTCCAATTTTAGTATAGAATCACTCAGACTCAACAATAAAAAAAAATCGATTAAACAATAATGATGCTATAACAATACGTATACAAATAAGTGCAAACATAGACCAAAATAAAAGTAAATAAGTAGCAATGAAGTAACAAATACTTTTAACTGTGGACAAACAATAAGGCAACAAACAAAATATCATATTTTACTTTCCTCAAGATAAATTTAAACCAAAGTTTATCAAAAATCAAATTCCCAACAAGACATTAATAAATTATTGATTAAATTAGTATTGACAATAAAGATGAGTAATCAGATTAAGAATAATATTTTAACTCTAAACAAATGACTACACAAAAATATTAACAAAATAATTCTAAAAAAAGAGAAATTATAATAAATCAATAATAATAAAAAAAAAACTATTTAACAACAAACAAAACTAGTGTAATCATAATTAAATGCAAAAAAGTAATAACCATAAACAGCCACTATAATTTATAAGAAACGAATAAAAAGAGTTTGAAACAATAATCATTATATTTACAGTAACACAAAGCAGATCTATAAACAAAAGTGATAGTAATAATGAATAAAGGGAGGAAAAATTTGCTTACTGTTTGGAGCTCAGGGTCGAAGAAAATGACTTGTTTATTTCTGATTTGTTGTGGCTTGACGGAGTTCCGATGGGTTTCGAGCTCATTGATGTTGAGTTGAAACACCTAAAAATCAAAAGAAAATCGTGAATGGGGAAAGGGAAAGGGAATTGGCTGATGTTGTTTAGCTGGAGAAAAATGGTGAGGGGCACATTTGGAAACTATTTCGTTTTGGAGCTTGTTTGGTCGAGAATGGAATTTGGTTCAGGGTTCAGGGTTTTGTTGGCCGGTTGTTTGGAGGTCGGAGGGGAAGAAACAGGTGGGTTCGGGAATTATTGGTTAAGTTTCGCGGATGTTCGTCGCCGGAAAAAGGGGAAAATGAAAAAGGGGGGGGTTGGTATCTGTTTCGGGACAGTGATGGGGTTTTGGGTAGAGGAAAGAGGAGGGTTAACGGATTTTATTTGGTGTTGTTGGCTGCTGTGGTTGAGCTCGTTTCTAGGAAGAAAAAAGTTGGATTCTTATGGTGGTTGGACGGAAAACGAAAGTAAGAAGAGGCCGATGAAAAACAGTGGCAATGCTACTCGAAAATGAGGGGAAGATGGGGATCTTTGGGTTGGGGCTTTCAAGTTGAAGGTTGTTGGAGGATTTCTGGTGGTCGTCTAAGGCGTTTTCTGGTGTGGTTTTGGATGGTTGTTTGAGGTTGTTTCAGCTGGTGGATGGAAGGCAGTTTCGACTTGATTGTTGCCGGAATGGGGAGGTAAGGAACAGGTAGCTTGGGTGGCTACTTTGAGTTGGGTGGTGGCCACAACTCTAGGAAGAAAAATTAGGATTTTGATACATTTGGACTTCTTCCTCTCAACCTAAAAATATTCACCACCCCCTATTTTGACCTAATTGTTTCTTAATAAAAAATTGTTAGACAATGGGCTTAATCATGGGCTGAAGATTGAGCCCAAAATCATTGTTCAACTTTTGCATGCAAAACTCACCCGTATTAAATGATTTTTTAGACTGTGCAAAAAATATAAAATAAATATTAACAAATATAACGAATAAAATGAATATTAAGAAAAATGTAATAGACGTAACTAATGACATGTAAAAAATATAATTTTAAATTTAACAAATAAAAAATTCAAAATTTTGATAAATAAAGTTAGTTATCGATAAGCGTATTTAAAATTATATAAAAAACATTTTGAACTATCAAATAAATAAAGCTTAAAAGTTACGAATTTTAAAAATGTTAAGACAAAATTGGGTGTGAACAGTTGTCCCTTTCGTTGGATATGATTGATGAAATAAATCATGGACAACGAAAATTGACAAGCCCTATTTTGGCCGAACATATGACCTTTATATAAAAATGTGGTTGAATGTGGTGGAAGTGAATCCCAGACTTGTCTCCAAAAGGTTCTATGATGTGTTGCGTCCTTGTTGAAGTAGTTTGGATATGTTGTTTGTTTTTTCTTTGGAAAATTCATCCTTTCGAATGCTCTCGACAAAGACTGAGATAAGACTCGTCAGCTTAAAAATGCAATTTAAATGGGAGACAGTGTCTTTTACCGTGTCGACACTTAATTGCTCTCCTCGACATTTGACGTCAACTCGATCGGTTTTGACATAAAGCAAATAGAGCTTATGTCTTATGTATGCAATGTATTCTTCATTTGATGTCGAAAATAAATAAAAACAGATGCAGTGTTGATATTTTCTTCGTTGTTTTCGATGATTCTCTTGGCATTCACTCTTGCCAAATAAAGATGCAGTTGATGTTGAGGGGTAAATATTTCTCTTGAGATGCACAATTCCTTTTCTAGCAGTGCATGATTGCTTGCGGGGCATGAATATCTTCCCGCGATGCGGACATTTTGTGAGGGATGGAATCTTCTCGCGATGCATAAATTCCGCAAGGTATGAAATCTTCTTGCGATATGTAAACTTTTGTGAGGGATGAAATCTTCTCGCAATGTATAAATTTAGCAAGGTATGAAATCTTCTTGCGATGTATAAACTTTTACGAGGGATGGAATCTTCTCGCGATGCATAAAATTTTGCGAGGGATGAAATCTTCTCGCGATGTATAAATTCAGCAAGGTATGAAATCTTCTTGCGATGTATAAACTTTTGCGAGGGATGGAATATTCTCGCGATGCACAAAATTTCGCGAGGGGTGAAATCTTCTCGGGATGCATAAATTTCGCAATGTATGAAATCTTCTTGCGGTGTATAAAATTTTGCGAGTGATGAAATCTTCTCGCGATGCATAAATTCAGCAAGGTATGAAATCTTCTTGCGATGTATAAACTTTTACGAGGGATGGAATCTTCTCGCGATGCATAAAATTTTGCGAGGCATGAAATCTTCTCGCGATGCATAAATTCCGCAAGGTATGAAATCTTCTTGCGGTGTATAAAATTTTGCGAGGGATGAAATCTTCTCGCGATGTATAAATTCTGCAAGGTATGAAATCTTCTTGCGGTGTATAAAATTTTGCGAGGGATGAAATCTTCTCGCGATGCATAAAATTTCGCAAGGTATGAAATCTTCTTGCGATGTATAAATCTCTGCGAGGCATGAAATCTTCTCGCGATGCATAAATATTAACTCGCAATGCATGATCTTCCGCGATGCATGAATATTAACTCGTGATGCATGAATATTAACTCGCGATGCATGATCTTCTGCGGGGCATGAATATCTTCCCGCGATGCATAAATTTTCTGCGAGGCATGAATATCTTCTCGCGATGCATGAATATTAACTCGCGATGCATGAATATTAACTCGCAATGCATGAATATTAACTCGTGATGCATGACTATTAACTCGCGATGCATGAATATTAACTCGTGATGCATGAATATTAACTCGCGATGCATGATCTTCTGCGGGGCATGAACATCTTCCCGCGATGCATGAATATTAACTCGCGATGCATGATATAATGCGGGGCATGAACATATTTCCGCGATGCATGAATATTAACTCGCGGTGCATGAATATTAACTAGCGATGCATGAATACTCGCGATGCATGAATATTAACTCGCGATGCATGAATATTAACTCGCGATGAATGATCTAATGATTTTTCACTGTTACAAGGTGGACGGCTCGATGATTGTCCAACTGTAACGAGGTGGATGGCTCGGGAATTGTTTTGAAAATTTCATCTCCCCAATGCTTTCCCCTGTTCCTGTACCTGAAAAGAAACAATTAGTAGAAAAAATATCGCCTTAGCTAGCGACTTAGTCAAGAAACCTTGAGAAAAGATTCTTTAAAAGCGAATATGTACAAAAGCCTGACAAGTTTAACACATGTGAGCCATCAACATTTTAGTATTGACCCTTTTATGTTTGTTGTGACTCAAATTTTATTAAGGATTTGTACGAGGAGCTGCTGGCTTGCCATCACAACGCTGAAGATTTGCACGTTGAGCTTCAAGCGCTAAATGATCTTTGTAGCTGCTATCAAGCTTCTCGCAGTACTTATCAGAATTTTGAGGTCTTCCTCAAAAATTCTGTCCCAGTTAGAATTTTTTGGCAAATCTCAAAATGATCTTCAATCTTGACTTGTTGGCGATAACACCTTTATTGTGAATTTTTGAGATATTTTCAAAAATTCTGCCCCAGTTTTTATTGTAAGGAGAAATAATAATCACGCTGGGTATATGACCGAGCCGTCGTGGCGCCTACATATCCTGTTAAGGAAGGAATCAGGTCAAATGTAGTTCCAATCTTGTGGATGATGAGTACTGCAAAGAATCTTAAAGATTATCAGTAGAAAATGCACAATATGAACATGATGAAATATGAAAATGGTATTCCTTGCTATATTCAAAGCCTAAAGACAAAATATATCACATTTTTGGGATGGACAACCCAATGAAGTAAAATAGGCGTCTCACACATATAAGATTAACTTAATAACACTTTTTATAATAAACAGCTCAAAAGACAATTTTTTTTTTATAATAATAAATAAAAGAATCTAAAAGAAAGTTTGAAAATATTACAGAGTGGGTGCTTGATATTTTTTTTCTTTTTTGTTTGCAAAGTAAAAAATGTGATGAGATAGTCAAATCTTCACCACAATTGATACCAACAGTTAGGATTGCAGGTAAATCTCTCATTCCCTTTCTTTTTTCTTTCTTCTCTTTTTTTTTCTCTTTTAAGATTGAATTAAGGTAATTCCTACAGCATCAAGTGGTACCTCCAATACACTTAAGGATCAACAAGATCCATTCATCTTGCTTCAAACAAAGGTTTTGAATTGTATCAATCCTCATGTTTCAAGTGCTCTCACGACAAAGGCTAGTCCTATTTCACACATATCTGAAACATTTGATTATAGGACATTTTTCAAAGTGCACTCACACTCACAAAATGTTCAATGCACACAACTGTGATACCATATGCTTGACCCTTATGTAAATCTACACTAATGTGAGAATATTTGGAATGAGATCATGTAGGGCTTGTCATTGGCTTGTAACGTAGGCTTAGGGATGGGTAGGATATTTATTTGGGATAAAAGTGACTTAATTTCTCCTTGAGCGTCACAAAGAATTTGTACTCTTAATGATTGGTACGCCTTTGCGTTAGATCCTCTTCATTGTTCTCCCCCCTTTCAAATTCTTTTGAATTCTCATTTTTAACGCTTTTCCCTTTCTCTTTTTTTTCTTTTGAGTTCTCATTTTTTGGAGTTTTTCTCTTCTTCTCTTTTTCTTTTTTTCTTTTGAGTCCTTGTTTCTTGGAGCTTTTCTTTTATTCACTTCTTTATTATAATAATTTTTTATTTTTATTTTTGGAGTATTTTCCTTCTCACCTTTCATTGACCCTGTAAGGGTATATTTTTTCCCTTTTTTATTTCTTTCTTCCTTTCTCTATTTTTCTCTAGAAGTCTTTGCTTCCTTGATTTTGGCGAGACTCGATATCTTTGCTTT
Organism: Solanum sitiens; assembly: GCA_016801875.1. NCBI lineage: Eukaryota > Viridiplantae > Streptophyta > Magnoliopsida > Solanales > Solanaceae > Solanum > Solanum sitiens. The sequence goes on from JABWTJ010000276.1 coordinate 706,593, forward strand.
TGGAAATTTCAAACATGGATCTCCTCTTATAATTTGCACATTCTTGGTGCACTCAAGAAGGTTGGGCCAAGAGAGGATGGTGCTTGTAAGCACTCAAAAGGGTAGTGGTTAAGATGTGTTTGTCCAAAGAAAGGTTTCAGGCTCAAAGTGGGGAAACTAGGGATTAATGTAATTTGGTAGGCTTTGAAAGGCACAATCGGGTCAAAAAAGGCCTACAATCCTTTCTCAAACCAAACATTACTCAGGATTTCGCCTCGAAAAACATTCAGGTCAAGTTCTAGATCAACAGTGTAACACAATTGAACTTTGATCAAAAGCTCACCACACAATACACATCAAACATAAGGTTAGTTTTATTCTTATCTTGATTGCATGCAAGAGAATTTTCAAGCATCACAAAAGTACAGATAAGAGGTACCACGACACGAGAATCTAGAGTTTACCGCAAAGTCAGTCTTTTCCATCATATCAAATATATTTACATGCTCTTAACTACATAGTTCCCGACCGAGCTGAAGACATGACTCTTACAGTATGTACAAGTAATTTTATTTTTTTGAAAGAATGATTACCGAACCCGAGAAGGGCTGCCTACGTATCTCATTAAGAAGAGAATCAGGTGTGCGTAGTTCATGTAGATATAACTTTGAAAATATTAACAAACTATTTTTTTTTACTTTTTTTTTTTTTTACTTTTGGAAAAATAATACCGAACCCAAGAATGGTTGCCTACGTATCTCACCGAAATGAGAATCAGGTTCGCGTAGTTCGTTCAGATATGACTTGGAAAATATGCACAAATTATTTTATTTTATTTTACTTTTGGATAAGATAATACCGAACCCAAGAAGGGTTGCCTACGTATCTCATTAAAATGAGAATCAGGTCGTCCAGATAAGGCATATAATAATTTAAAGATTTAGACAACTCAAAGAAATTCCTAGGTCTAGCGCCACTAAAATTTGTAGGCATGAAGTATTTTTTGACCCTTTTTTTTCGCACCAATATATTTTATAACCTCTTAATCGTCAATATTTATACTGTCTGTTGAATATAACCTACGAATTTATACAGTAATGATTTGTTGTACTCTTTTTGGATGTTTTCTTGGACCTTTGTCTCCTCCCAATTTTCACGAGATCCAGACATTGTTATGACCATTCCCGACTGTTGTTGGGGACGATATTCCTACAAAAATATGAGAAATATGTGAGAGCAGGACCATCATGCAAAATAATAATAAAAATAAATGAGTGTGACCTCATAGTCAAATACTCCCCTGATTTATCGTTTTGACTTTATATTAATGTCTTGTGAAATACAAGGACTCAAATTTTGCTAATCCTATTGTCTCTTGCGACTTCGGACAAATAATGATTTCTGAATTCGGACATAATCAATCTTTCGCTTTGAAGAAGAACAACTCAAAATGTAAGAGTGTTAGTTCCTCTTCATAATGGATAATGCAAAATATCACATAAATAATGAATTAAACACATAAACACTGTTTTAATTAAAGACAAACTGAAATATATCACATAGCATACAAATAATTTTTGCACGTCCTATACAAATATGTGACCCTTTTATGCCTAGGGTAGGCCTATCGATTTGAAGGATGTATTACGCCATTTGACAACTTTCCATTGTTCCCCAAAACACTTTCTACAATATTTTATGAATAAATGAAATAGAATTTGAAGTAAGGGAAAAAAGAAAGAAAAAAATACAAATATTCAATCCCACGCAGGGGTACCATCCTATTCTAAGCCTTTGTGAAAGGTACTCTCTTGAACTTATTGTCATCTTAGATTGTCAATACTTTTGGATGGAATGATAGTTTGTGAAGAATCGAATTTGACAAAATAGACTATTAAAATAACTCTCTAACCAGATGGACCATGGTTTGTCAAATGTCGTATACATCCTTCAAATTACACACAATTATGATTGTCCATTTAGGCCGGAGGCCATTATGGACTGAAGGTGGTCTTTCTAATGGACCCAACACGCCTTGGGTGTTTGGGTCATCCTAGTTCAATGCGTTAAATTTGGAATTTGGTTTCGTTCTACGCTAGTCGACTAAGAGTTGGTTTAGAAATGACGGTTATCCGAGTCGGACAAACAACGGGGTGAAGAATAATAAACGACGTTGGATGACCGCAATCCAACTATTCGTTTATTACTTCCAAAAAGTTAGACTTGTGTGTTTTCTGAAGGACAGTTGTGGTAAGCCACGTAACCGCCTTTGTCCTAACACATTCTATTTGCCACTTGGAGAAAATATGTATGAGTGCAATGACAATATACATACAATAAAAGAAAAATGAATAAACAACAAATACAATATACACATAATCAGCGAAATATAAAAATACATGGTATAACACAATAAAAGAAAATTTTCCTCAATTTTAAAAAAATGAATTCATATGGTTAGAACCTCTAATAGTCCCCAGCAGATTCGTCATTCTGTTTACATCCCTACTCTATTCAAATAGGGCGAAACGTCGCGGCAACTCGAAAATAATGAATTAATTCGATTTTAAAAGAATTGAAAAAATAAACGAATTTTAAAAGGAGTTCCCACCTAATTTTAGAAAAAAACTAGGAAACCAATTTAATATCTACGAAACCATTAGTTCTAGGTAAGGGGTTCAAGTGATTCCGAAGGGAAGGTGTTAGGCACCCTCCGAAATCCCCAAATGTGGGTCCCGACTGAATTCATTTTTTTCAAATTGAGGAGAAAATGAAAATAATATACAAGTCTAATAATATGCAACATAGACAAATAATAAAATAAAATAATAATATAAAACACGCCCTAAAGTTTGCCTAACGTCGACATTACACATACTAATAAAAAAAAACAATATAATTCAAACTTCGTTCGAATAGCTCCAATGGAAAACATCTCTGGATACCTGTAAAGACACTCAGTAAAAGTGTTAATACCAAATATATATGATAACAATATATGAATTAAAAAATAATTTGAAAATAAAAATCCGTCTTATTAACATGGGAGCCTTGAAAATCGACGGTAACTTCTTCATCGGCCATTTTTAACAAGCAAAATATATAAACATAAACTAAATTTCCGTCTTTAATATTAGGGAGGCCTCCAAAACCGACGGAGAGATTTTCTCATTGGCCAATTTTAACTCAAACAACAAAAAACAATAAATTAGAAAAGGAAGAAAAAACAAAAGGTAGCCACATGAAATTAACAAAACAAGATTTGTTAGTATCTTCTTAAATGGTCAATGAAATCAATCAAAATAAATTAATTAAGAATAACTACATGTGAGTCATATGGAGCAGCAATACAAATCTAAAGTTACTGAAAAATGGAGAAACTAATAAATATATGTAATACCTATCACATAGTATCAAAAATTGAAAACTTGCAACTAACTTAAACGAATAAAGAGCACATTACTTTCAGAATATAAAATGGAAAAATTAATATCATGAAATGTGAAGTCAAACGGGAAACCAACAATAAGAATATCATCAAAATTAAACAAAGAAAGTAATAATATCATCGAAAGTAGACTTAAATAAAAGCAATGAAATCAAACTATGATAAATATAATCAAGCCAATATGAATAAATACATATCTAAGAAAATCAACTCTTTTAGAAACTAGAATGAGAGATTTTTTTTTCATCGATCAATTTTAACAAAATAAACAATATGAACTTAAACAAAATGTCCTTCTTTTAAAATGTGGAGGCCTTGAAAACCGACGGACAGTTTTTTCATTGTCCAATTTTAGTATAGAATCACTCAGACTCAACAATAAAAAAAATCGATTAAACAATAATAATGCCATAACAATACGTATACAAATAAGTGCAAACATAGACCAAAATAAAAGTAAATAAGTAGCAATGAAGTCACAAATACTTTTAACTGTGGACAAACAATAAGGCAACAAACAAAATATCATATTTTACTTTCCTCAAGATAAATTTAAACCAAAGTTTATCAAAAATCAAATTCCCAACAAGACATTAATAAATTATTGATTAAATTAGTATTGACAATAAAGATGAGTAATCAGATTAAGAATAATATTTTAACTCTAAACAAATGACTAACAAAAATATTAACAAAATAATTCTAAAAAAAGAGAAATTATAATAAATCAATAATAATAAAAAAATAACACACCTATTTAACAACAAACAAAACTAGTGTAATCATAATTAAATGCAAAAAAGTAATAACCATAAACAGCCACTATAATTTATAAGAAACGAATAAAAAGAGTTTGCAACAATAATCATTATATTTACAGTAACACAAAGCAGATCTATAAACAAAGGTGATAGTAATAATGAATAAAGGGAGGAAATATTTGCTTACTGTTTGGAGCTCAGGGTCGAAGAAAATGACCTGTTTATTTCTAATTTGTTGTGGCTTGACGGAGTTCCGATGGGTTTCGAGCTCATTGGTTGCTCGAGCTTGGAGCTCATTGATGTTGAGTTGAAACACCTAAAAAGCAAAAGAAAATCGTGAATGGGGAAAGGGAAAGGGAATTGGCTGATGTTGTTTAGCTGGAGAAAAATGGTGAGGGGCACATTTGGAAACTATTTCGTTTTGGAGCTTGTTTGGTCGAGAATGGAATTTGGTTCAGGGTTCAGGGTTTTGTTGGCCGGTTGTTTCTTAATTTAAAAATTGTTAGACAATGGGCTTAGTCATGGGCTCAAGATTGAGCCCAAAATCATTGTTCAACTTTTGTATGCAAAACTCACCCGTATTAAATGATTATTTAGACTGTGCAAAAAATATAAAATAAATATTAACAAATATAACGAATAAAATGAATATTAAGAAAAATGTAATAGACGTAACTAATGACATGTAAAAAAATGTAATTTTAAATTTAACAAATAAAAAATTCAAAATTTTGATAAATAAAGTTAGTTATCGATAAACTTATTTAAAATTATATAAAAAACATTTTGAACTATCAAATAAATAAAGCTTAAAAGTTACGAATTTTAAAAATGTTAAGCCAAAATTGGGTGTCAACAATGTCTGCCGCTCAAAGTCTCACAATCACTTTGATGCCAAAGCCAACTATGCTGCTGGACTTACTGCCGCCACCAATCCTTGGATAGTCGACTCAGGCGCCACCCATCACATCTCAAAGGAGCCACAGAACCTAAAACCATACCATAGTAACAAGGATGTCTCCATGGGTGATGGTAACAAAATTCCCATCTCTCACACTGGTACTACTCAATTAAATGCACCAAATAATGTTTTTAAGCTAAAACATACTCGTGTGCCCCGACCATTAAACGCAAGCTTCTTTCTGTTTCTAAATTCTGTCAAGATAATTTGAAGTTCATTGAATTTTTTCCTTTTGACTTTGTTGTTAAGGATCTGAAAAAGCGAAAACCGCTGGTGCACGATCGAACGAAAAATGGACTGTATGAGTGGCCTGTCTCATATCCCTAAGCTCACATGATTGCCACATCCACTCCTCTCATTACTTGGCATCAACGTCTTGGTCATCCTCACACTAGGGTTCTTAGGTTTATTTTAAATAAATTCTCGCTACCGTTTCATGAGCGAGACAAACTCTCTTATTGTAATTCTTGTTTATCTAATAAAGCCCATAGGCATCCTTTTACCCGATTATCTTTGTGTAGTTTTAAACCGCTTTAAATTATTTTTAGTGATTTATGGGGGCCATCATCCATCTTATCTCTTGACAAAAAGTTGTACGATTGTATTTTTGTTGATCAATATACAAAATACACTTGGCTCTACACATTAAAAAATAAAAGTGGAATCAAAGAGATCTTCCAAAAATTTCATCCTATGATGGAAAAACATTTTGACACCAAAGTTTTATCAATCTAAACTAATGGCAGAGGAGAGTATAAAAGTCTTGACCCCTATCTCTCATTTCACGGAATTGAACACCTCACCACCCCACCTTATACACCTCAACGAGTTGCACTTGAAGAACGACGACATCGCCATATTGTCGAAACTGCAAGAAAACTCTTACATGTTGCATCCCTTCCACCCCAATTTTGGTCTTTCACGTGTCATCATATTGTCTACCTTATCAATCGTCTGCCCAACTCTCACCTGGATAATCATTCTCCATTCCAACTATTTCTTGGAAAATCACCTGATTACAACTCCTTACGGATTTTTGGTTGTTTATGCTATGCATGGCTCAAACCATACTCCAAAAATAAAATTAAACAGAAATCCAGCCCGTGTGTCTATCTTGGATTTTCCCTTTCTCATCATTGTCACTAGTTCTGTGACCCAATTTCTGGTAAGGTCTATTTTTCCCAAGATGTGCTATTTATTGAGAGTGTTTTTCCATTTAAAACTATATTTTCTAATATTGTCGTAAAATCATCTCATCTAGAATGGGAAAATACCACAATCCTAAATCCTTCAGACCCTACAACCACCTTTCCTGTCGTTACTGGTCTGACCCATCCCTTAAACATACACCTGCACACACCTGTAGACTACCAATCAATGCCTTCTTCTTCCCCAACAGAGTTACAGGACAACTCAAGATCTCAATCCTACTCCGAAAGTGAATCAGCGGCGGGAGCAACTTCACCTCCTGTGATATCATCGTCTCCAAGGTAAATTTCTATCTCCCTCAACTTGTTACAATTCCCACTCTCCAGGAACTATATTCTCCCTGTACTACCCAACGCACTACACCACCATACCTCCCTCCACGTTCACCAATCCACATACCTCTGAACATACGTAGCAGCCCGCGTCCCCTCCTTTTTTATCAACGCAAAAACACCATTCCACCAACACCCATGGACCCTCGACAAGCCTGACCTATATCTATGTCAATTATTGCTCATTCGCTTCCTCATTGCCCGTCTCCCCCTACCCGTGTTGTCACGCGATCCCAAAACAACATCACTAAAACCAAACAAATTGTTGATTACCTGGCCATACTGAACCCCGTCATCACACCTATTACTGTCAAACAAGCTCAAAAACATCCCCAGTGGAGAGATGCAATGAAACTTGAACTTGATGCTTTAATAAAAAACCAGACATGGTAACTTGTTCCTTTTGACCCAACCAAAAATATTGTCTCTTGCAAGTGGCTTTTTAGGATAAAAAGGAAAGCAGATGGGTCTGTTGATAGATACAAAGCACTGCTAGTTGCAAAAGTCTTCACTTAGAGGCCGGACATTGACTTCCATGCGAATTTTAGCCTAGTTGTCAAGCCTACCACTGTCCAGATTATCCTCTCTGTGGCACTTCGCCATAATTGGCATCTCCGTCAGCTTGATGTTAACAATGCGTTCCTCCAGTGGAACCTGGAAGAGGAGGTGTACATGGCACAACCTCTAGGGTTCCTTAATGATGACAAACAAACTGATATATGTCGACTGTTCAAGGCAATCTATGGATTGAAACAAGCCCCTCAGGCATGGTACAATGCCCTCACGGGTTACCTTTCATCCATAGGATTTGTTAAGATGAAATTAGATGCTTCGTTACTCATCAGACAAGGTCTAGGTGACACAATGTTCGTTCTTGTCTATGTCGATGATATTATTGTCACTGGCAGCAACACTTTCAGACCTCCTGAAAAAAATTGCCCCAGTTTCCATTTTAAAAATTTGGAAAGATTACGGGGAACATGACCAAGCCTTTATGGCGCCTGCATATCCCGTTGAAGCAGGAATCAGGTCAAACGTAGTTCCAACTAAATTTTACTTGAATGAAAATTGGGCTTGGATTATAAATATTCTAAACTGGGTTCGCAAGAGTGGCTGTGAAATAATGGCCTATCATACAACAAATTTACGTATAAAAGGTATATCACATAACACACAAACAATGAATGTATGTCTTATACAATTGTGCCTTGAGTGTTGTGTCATGCTAAATATAAGGTTTTGACTTCGCTCTATACTAGCTGACTAAGAGTGGCTTTGAAAAAAAATTTGGTTACCCGAGTTGTACAAACCATGGGGTGAAGTATAATAAACGAAGTTGGATGAACACAAGTGTAATGACCCTCAAGTACACCCTAGAAGTTAGAGTATCCTTGAGTCGTCACACGGCAAATGATACTTCAAGAATTCCTACTAAAGCCAGTCATACCTTTCATTGCATAATAAAACATTCTAAAATGAGTAAGAATTTAAAACTTTCTTCACACACGAAGAACTCTTTTAATAATCAATACGTAAGCGGAATACTTTCGTTAAAACATGAAACCTTTACAATATGTCATTGAACCATCTAAACTTTAGAGTATATAACACTTGGGACTAAGCAAATAGAAGACATAAAGTAAAGACTTAAGACATAAAGGGACATGTGGATATTGTCCTCGAATCGATGAGGACTCACCAATACTTCATCTTCAACCCTTAGAAACCTATCCATCCTCCATGGAACATCAAGATTTCCAATTCTCTACACTTTAGTCAAAAAGGGAAAAGAAGGGGTTAGCACATTGGATGTACTAAGTATGGAAGCCATGCAAAAAACATGAAAAAGGGACATTTAGTCAATAGCATGCTTTTCAAGAATTTTGATTAAAACATCATAGTATAAACATAAGAACAACATTTATAACTTTAGATATACATAAGAAATCATTTAAACAATTATTCATATTTTTAGGCACACTTTCCAGTGAACCACTTCACTGTACAGTGAACTCCTTCACTGTTATAGTACAATTCCTTAACGTCTTCTTAGACATTAGTTAACATATAATTTCCTCACCAAAAGCTATCCTAAGACTCACTTAAGCAACACAAAGAGAGATATCCCATACACCCTCTCTAAGCATGCCTAAATGATCCTCAAGACTACTTGAAATGAGATACATTCACTTACAATACATCAAGCATATCAACATGAGATTCTCCTACCAAAGGTGATTCTAAGGTTCACTTGAGTGAGTGTGGACCGACTGCCCATACAATCCCTTTCACACACAAGCAAGGTATCATATAGATTACCTAAGATAGAATCATTCTCACTTAATACATTAGCACACATAGAATATGACATTCTCCTTTCAAAGGTTATCCAAAGACCTACTCAAGTAACTCAAGAAGAGAATGTCCATAATTGACCTATTCAAGATTACCTAAGTACTCCTTAAGACTTAATTAAGTTTGGATCATGTCTACATAACCAATCAATTTCCTTAACTAGAATCATCAATAAGACTTATCTAAGTAAGAGATGAAGTGACCATTCCCTTGCCCCCTTCATACCTTAACTAGACAACCCTTAAATACTCTAGATAAGTACTTATTCATTTAACATTCTTTGTTAACTTAAGTCATTACATTCCTTAGTTCATTTAAGATACATTCATCACATAAGGACATTCAAGTAATGATCTTGGGTAAGACCTAGGGACTCTCACTAACATCTTCAAAGCCTATTGTACAATGTCTAGATAGCGTCTCATACCACCACCTAAACTTCATAGAACTTCTCTAATGTTAATGGGTATCACACATGATGAGAATAGGCAATAAACGACATAGACCATGGTAAAAAGCATGGAATCCGAAGTTGTAACCTACTCCGATGGAGGGTGTTCTACTTGCCAATGGTAGAACGTGGACACATCCCATGTAGGGATATGGTTAAGGAATATGAAGGTCTTACATTGTATTCTAGCCTAATACTTTAACTAGAACTACTTTCCTTACCATACTCACTCGGTGCTAGCCTTCGTTCTCATAGATTAATTCACATTAAGGTTCATAGAAATGGGTTCCATATCAAGTTCATAACCCAATTACATTTACCCTACCAAAGAGGTTCACTAGGGGCTGCCTTAAAATGCCTACAAGAAGCTCGTCATGACTTTGCTAAGGTTTGATATGATGCCGTTCCAGCCAATAAACCATAAGTCCATCATTCATTACATGAAGATACCATTACGTCTTTCGACTTCAAGTTTCATAACCTTACCACTAGGTGCAAGGTTTGACATAAGGACCCTTTTATCATCATTCAAGGTCTCTCCTAACATTAATACATACGAGACTAAGATGCTTTAGCTTTCTAAGTCGAGACATCACATATTCACATTCATATATGCATCAAGTAAGGGACACAAGTCTACCTAAACAAGACACAACATACTTCACTTTAGCGCATATTTCATGTCACTCTAGAAGCACATAGGGACAACCATTATCATATTAAAGTCATCTTATACCCTACTATATAATCATCAATATAACCATGATAGACTCATATAGACAAGTAGAAACAATCATGCACTCAACTCTAAGACTACACACATGAACACATAGTCATAGTCTAACATGATTTTCTAAATAGCATCAATATAAGAAAACACATACTTTCACATTACTTCACATATAGGTAGATATGATCATACTTCACATAATCAACTACACAAATCAACATATTACTTCAAGTAGTGCCGACAAGGCCATAATCATCATAATACTTAAAATAACGCCGACAAGGCCACATCAATCACATAACACCGTCATCATAAGTGGACCCTACCAATCACACATAATTAAAGAGATAAATTACAATAGTTATACATAATATTAAGAGATTTAGGGCAGCATACCACCCACTTGGTCTCACCATTTCAATCCAAAGCTAAATCATCCAATTCAATATCATAAGGCCCTTACCCATGGCCATGAACATCAATTCAATACAATAACGATAACACTCAATGAATATAGGTTAAGTCAATATAGATTTATTAGTCTAATACAACCTAAACATCAATTGAATATAATTCTTAGTTTTTTCAATAGCCCAAAAACTATACTAGAATCCATAAGCATAAAGTTAATATCAATTTAATAAGCTTAATAGTCAACAGATCAAAGAATAGACAATACTCAATTGATCAAATTGAAACAGCCTATAAACCATACAATCATAATCAATAATGAATCAAAATCCCGTAACAATCTACACATGAATTCATCAATATCAAAGCATGCTCACATAACCCATATTTTAGTCCAAATTGAGAGATTTGAGAAGGTCAAGGGTTCATGGAGAATTTCATTAGAAAACATCAATTATACATAAATAACATCATATCTTAAGCTTTGAAAACGTTTCATGCAAGAACCCAAGACTCAGAGTAGAAATTGGACTTTTTCATCTTTTTGAAATCTTTGAAAATCATCTTTGAAATTAGCTCTAAGGTGATAGAAGGCCTTATATGAAGAACTCCCATACCTTATTATAAGAACCCAATGCTAATTGAAGAATAAACTCCATTGAAGACCCATATTCAAGATCCATCTTAATCTTGAGCTCTCATGGAGGTTTTTGGGGAAACTTTAGGAGGGAAAAGGTTTTGATCTAAGTGCTCGGGTTTAAATGAGAGTTTAATCACTTATATACTATTAAAATACCCATAAAAACCTAAAACAACCGTCCTCATATTCTTAAAAGGTTTGGGGTGAATTCCCAACTTCACCCCTAATATTACAGTAAAGCAGCGTAGTTTCACAGCTCCATCGACGTCCCACCATCGATTATCCGTGTGTGAGACCACGCCCCGTCGATGGTGTCTTGTGGTTTGCTTCAGCAGATCTTCAACCTGTAGGCAATATGGCTCCATCGACGAGACTAATCAACGGGCCGTCGCCTGGTTGACTGGCCGTCGTTTGGGTCAGTCGATTGCCACTGCCTGACAGTGTTGAGCTCCAAGTTGGGGTCCTCCTCTAGGGCCCCTTGTGGGTCCTACATGGAATCTTACCCAAAAGTTTCCAACCCAAATATGTTGGTATACAAGTTTCGGACCTCCCACATGAGTTTAGTTCAAAATGAACTCACAAAACTCGACGTAATATGCTTAGACACACTAGGTCTTTTCAAGGCACATCTTTCGAACGTCATGGACGTTCTGGAGCGTTTGACCTCCACACTTCACGAAACTTGACACACTGCCTAGATACACCATAATAACTCATTAAGGACTTCATAACCTCATGAATCACACATAAACACATAAAACACATATGAGGCACATAGGTGACTTTAGTCGTCGAATGTCTTGGTCATCCCTTGACGTTTGACTTCCAATGCACCTACACTCTTAGCTACTTCCTCTATACAACATTATAGACGAATTTAAGACCTTATACCATCATGACAACCACGTTAGGCTCTATCTTCACTTAAGTCATTTTCGAGACCTTACAATCTCCCCCACTTGGACAACATTCGTCCTCGAATGACACTTGCCACTTTCCGAACACTTCCAAGAATAGGTATTCAATTAGCAGCTCATACCATACAGTATAACACACATCAAGGATAAAAAATCAATTTCACATAAGCAAGAGATTCACAACACAACAAGAAACTAGAATAGATTCTATAACTCATCATGCTATAAAACTCACATCCTTCATCCCAAATAGTAAAAACTCATTTTATATTCATTATCATACTTACATACATCAGTTCTAACCACATTACAACAATTTTAGACCAAAGAGTCAATTAGTCAAGTTTTTTGAAAAAATTCACAGTGAACTGGCAATTGTTAGGAAATTTAATGATAGGAACATGCTAATATGCAAGGTAAATTCATATAAACACCTTTTACAACATAATCATGGCTTCATAAAATATACAATGCAAGAAGTTAATGAAATTCAATTTCAACCAAACATGCATATCATAAGGAGAATGTTTGGAACTAATTTTTCACAAAAGATGTCACGACTGGAATCTAGACCCCAGACGAGACCGGTGTCGTTGACCTCTCAGAGGTCGTAGACAAACCTACTTACGTCATTCTTACTTTACATGGTTAATTTTAGCGGAAAATTTGAAACTTTTTGTTTCTAAATATTGCTTACTAAACATTTCTAATACATTCATAATTTGTTCACCATCAACCATCTAACATTAAGAGATAATCAAATGAAAGGAATAGTTCAATAAATCTTAATTGTATAATTGCCAAAACGGTCCAATACAAAGTCTGAATCAAAACAGGAAAGAAATGCTAGTGTAACATGCTCCACTAGCTCAACTCTAAAACTAAGCTGGAATGTAAAACAGTAGCATCCTCGAAAGCATGAGGACCTACCAAACTCCGGATGAATGTTGACGTCCGGATAGCTGCAACAATGATCCTGTAGCTCTATCGCCGACCTGTGCCTGCACCTAAAATAGTATAGATGTATAGGGTTAGTACACACTTGTACTAAGTATGGGTATATGCAAGCACACACCAAGGACATGCATGATAAAGAATAACTCTTTCCTAACGACATGATTTTTGGAAGTCAAGTCAGTGGACTTGCCAAATTGAGATTAGGAGGTTCCCAAATTTGGATTAGGAAAGTCAATGAGCTTTCCAAATTTGGATTAGGAAAGTCAGTGAGCTTTCCAGATTTGGAATAGGAAGCTTATGCCATGAGAATAACATACATCATCATACTTTTCACATTTGCAAACAACACATAACATTTACACGTAGCACATATCATATAGCTTACAACACACTTTGTATGTAGCATATAACTCCTTTAATATAATTCATTCATATGCCATGAGACCTCGGAATCATGGACTTAACATTAAGGCATCCCAGAAATGAGGGCTCATCATATGCCATGTACTTGGCCATTTGCGTATTTCACACTCTTACTTAACCATTCTAGGGTTTCTTCATTTCTTTACATACATCTTAGGTTCACTTATTTTTAAGCGTATGCTAGATTTATGGGTCTACACATACAAGCCATGAGGCTTCATTCATAGTTTGTTAAGTGACTCATATCTTCCTAAGATTATGTAGTACAAGACTTATGTATCTTGTATATATGCCAAGATATCGATTTCGATCTAAGTAGGTTGCATTATTCTTGAACATTTAATTCACGTATGATTTATGTATCAATACGGAAATTTGGGCAAGGGAACCCAGGTTCGAATCCCTTGGACAATACTTACATTTTCCCTTGACTTTATTTTTAGTCTTCATGATATTGGGACCCTAGGTCAAACCCCAACATCAACATTTCTTTTTAGTTCCTTTTCTCTAGAACTTCTCTCCTTTGGCCGAGGGGTTGTGGGTTCGAACCCCCACAGCCCCCTCTTATTTTCCCATTTATTTTCCTTGTCCATTTCGGCTTAACCAGGAGGTTGTGGGATCAAACCCCCACAGCCTCTCTTTATTTATTTTTTTCTTTATTTCGCTTGGGACTTAGAGGTTGTGGGTTCGAACCCCCACAGCCTCCTTATTTTCATTTTCATTTAAAAGTTAACTACTTAAGTGTTGGCAGTGAGGTTGTGGGATCGAGCCCCCACGGCCTCACTTTATTTTCTTTTTAATTTCTCTCTTTGTCTCCTTCTTCATCCAAGAGGTGGTGGGTTCGAATCCCACTCCTCCCATTATTTTTATTAATTTAAAATTCCCCTCTTACTCTCTTGTTTGACCGAGAGGTTGTGGGTTCGAATCCCACACCTCTTCTTTTTTTTTTCAGCTTTCATGTAGTGAGGTCTTGGGTTCAATCCCCACTGACCTCACATATTTTAAATATATTTTTAAACCTCTCAACCTTAAGTATTCTGGCTGAAAATTCCATCACCAAGTGCTGGAAATTTTAGTTAAATTTTCTAGCCTTTATTTAACAACATTCATACGTTCGTTTTGAGGTACTTTCATGATTCGTTTAACACATTCTTAGGTGTAGATTCATTGTTGTTTTAGCTTAGATTTTTCCGATTATGATCAGCCACCTTACACTTCATTTAACATCACAATTTACACACCTTATGCACAATAATTGCAATCATCAAACAAGCCATTTTAAGACTTCAAAACGGAGAACAACAACAAACATTTTACACATTGCACCACATCATTTTCGGTTGACATCATTGAACATGCTTGCTATTTCCAAACATAAAATCACAAGGAACATCATATTTCACACTTAGCTACCAGCAACCATACCAACAACATGATTTCTAAACTAATTTAGATTGAAATCGGAAGGAGACTAGGGACAAGAAGTTCAACAATAAAGGGGACATCCCTAGTTTCATACGTTGAATTTTGTAGAAAGAAATTTCTCTTGGAGAAAGGATTCCAAGAGAGAAAACCCATACCTTGTTGTAGCTTTCCACACCTTCCAAGTGCTGCCAAACTCCTCCCCTAAACCTTCAACACAAACCCGTCGAGAAGATGATGCAAAGTTTTCGTTTCTTAAGTTAGCTTGCTTGCTTGTATATTTTTTTTTGTAAGTTCTTTGAGTTTAGAGAACTTTTGATTGCTTTCTAATGTTTTTATCTTCTGTTTTTGCAGCCAAGAAAATAATTTGGATGAGAGAGAGAGAGATTTAGGCTTGAGGGAGAGAGATAGTGTGAGATAGTGCATCTTAAAACTAGGATAGTTGGCAAGACTTAGTCAATTTAAAAAAAAACATTAATTAATAAGCAAATAAATAATAAATAATAATAAAATCTGATTTTCCTTTTTACATCATCCATTAATTATAAATTTATTAAATTAATTCACCAATAATAAAAAAAAATCATATTAAATCCTTGCTCCCACCTAGGTTCGAACCCGGGTGGAGCAAGACTTCATTTCAAGAGACCAATTTCGGCTCTCTCTCCCCAAATTGCCCCTCCACTTTATTAAATAATTAATTAATTATATATTTAGGGTAATTACGATACTACCCCTAGCCTGGTAAAACCATTTTACCCTTAGACCCTCAAAACTTAAAATTTCTTCTTTTTAAGTCCGGGAAAGACTCCTTCGATTAAATCTTCATTTTCGAGAGACTTACTTGGTTGGTTCCAACCTTTCCAAGTTCAAATAACTCCCCAAGTTAGTTGGCTTGGTCGTAGTAAGGGTTCTGAGGTCTGGTTCTACGCGTATCAATCCGTGTGAACCTTGGTCTAATACAAGCATTCTTGACACCTTAAACATTTAGCTTATTCATTTTTTTAGGGTTGTTACATTATCCCCCCCCTTAGGAACATTCGTCCCCGAATGACACTACTCTTTACTAACAATAAGTATGTCATCTATAGAACGTACACATACGTAGGTACTTCAATACTTCCATGGGTGAATATCTGATTCACATCTTAACATGATGGTACAAATCCTTGAAACCTACTAGTAGCTTCACATTAATATACTAAGGAATTCTTCCCTAAACTAGTCTCATCAAAGCATACATCATAAGTCAACATAAAAGTCATATAAGTCAGCAACCAACATGATGAATTCAAACATATTAACCTCATACTAGGGCATAAACACCATTCACAGTCAAATATATGAAAGGCTAATTAAGGATACGCACCCGAGGCTTCATCAGAAGTGCCTTCACCTGCACCCCTAGACTTGAGTGGAAGAATCGTTGCTTCCTTGGAGCCTCTTCATTTGGGCCATTAGTCTGAACTCTCTCCTTCCCTTGTTCTTGACTTCTTCTATTCGGACAATCCTTCACCATGTGTCCCGGTTTTCCACAGCTGTAACAAGCGTTAGAGCCCATCATACACTCTCCTCCATCCTGTCTGCCACACTTCCTGCAAGGTTGCCTTTCCTTAGGTGTATATACTTCATTGTTTGTCTTATCTCTGGACTCGGAATCCCTATCATAGAGACCACTGGATGAACTTGACTCCCTTTGGTGGGAGAGTCCCTTCTTAAATATTGGCTGCTCAGGGACGCCAAAGTTGTTTCTTGTGGCCTCCGTGGCTGGGACCTGCCTGATCTTGAGGCCTAGGCCTCCTAACATCACGAATACCCCTCTTTCTACGGTTGTCCTCCACCTGCTGTACATGCACCATCAACCTGGAAAGGTCCATATTATCATGGAGCATCGCAGACCGACATTCCTCCTCCAGGTCTCCATTGATTCCTGTGAGGAACCTACTCATTTCATCCCTGCTGTTCGAAACCAGGGAAGTAGCATACCTGGATAATTCAACAAGCCTCAGTACTCTCCTCAATCTTGCTATTAAATACTAAGGAAAGTTATATACCTGGATAGCTTAACAAACTTCAGGGAATACTCCCTGACTGTCATGGATCCTTGTTTAAGGTTGATGAACTCTTCAACCTTGGCTTCCCTCTTCTCCCTGGGAAAGAACCACTCCAGAAATGTTGTCTAGAACAGCTCCCAAGTGACTGGCACTCCACCTAAGACACGGATATCTTGCCACATCTTGCACCAAGTCTGTGCAACATCCTTGAGCTGATAGGAAGCCCGCTCAGCCTTCTCAATATCAGTGGCCCCCATAGCCACCAGGATCTTATGCACCTCATCTACAAACTCTTGAGGATCCTCCGATGTCTTAGCCCCTGTGAATATGGGAGGGTTCATCCTCGTGAAATCTCGCAGTCTGTCAGCCATGCTGCGAACCGGTGGGTTCTCCCTCTGAACATCCTGCCGGTTGACTTGGGCAGTCATAGACTGAGCCTGCATCGTGATGGCCTGTGCCATCTGGGCCAAAGATGCCCTCACCTCAGCATCGGTCAACCCAGCTGGGTTAACCGGCATGCCAACTTCTTCAGCTGGGGCCTGGGGTGGAACTCGATTGCCCCCAGCAGCTGCCCCCCTCCTCATCTGACCAATAGCCCTCCTAGGGTTCATTCTCTGAAAAACAACAGGGGTTGATGTTAGACACGCTCATAACACCAAGAACTCAAACATTAGGAAAAACACGATAAGATTAGAAGAAGGGAAATTTTCCTACGCATCATGTAGTCTCTAATTCAGGATAGTGGTGCACTTCACTACCATGACTTAGAAACTACTCAATGTGGTTGATGTGAACTCATTATTCTCGGAATTTAACCTAGTGCTCTGATACCAACTTTGTCACGACTGGAATCTAGACCCCAGACGAGACCGGCGTCGTTGACCTCTCAGAGGTCGCAGACAAACCTACTTACGTCATTCTTACTTTACATAGGTTAATTTTAGCGGAAAATTTGAAACTTTTTGTTTCTAAATATTGCTTACTAAACATTTCTAATACATTCGTAATTTGTTCACCATCAACCATCTAACATTAAGAGATAATCAAATGAAAGGAATAGTTCAATAAATCTTAATTGTATAATTGCCAAAACGGTCCAATACAAAGTCTGAATCAAAACAGGAAAGAAACGCTAGTGGAACATGCTCCACTAGCTCAACTCTAAAACTAAGCTAGAATGTAAAACAGTAGCATCTTCGAAAGCATGAGTACCTACCAAACTCCGGATGAATGCTGACGTCCGGATAGCTACAACAATGATCCTGTAGCTCTATCGCCTACATGTGCCTGCACCTAAAATAGTATAGATGTATAGGGTTAGTACACACTTGTACTAAGTATGGTATATGCAAGCACACACCAAGGACATGCATGAGAAAGAATAACTCTTTCCTAATGACATGATTTTTGGAAGTCAAGTCAGTGGACTTGCCAAATTGAGATTAGGAGGTTCCCAAATTTGGATTAGGAAAGTCAATGAGCTTTCCAAATTTGGATTAGGAAAGTCAGTGAGCTTTCCATATTTGGAATAGGAAGCTTATGCCATGAGAATAACATACATCATCATACTTTTCACATTTGCAAACAACACATAACATTTACACGTAGCACATATCATATAGCTTACAACACACTTTGTATGTAGCATATAACTCCTTTAATATAATTCATTCATATGCCATGAGACCTCGGAATCATGGACTTAACATTAAGGCATCCCAGAAATGAGGGCTCAACAGATGGGACCTCAACTAGAGAGTCTTCATTAGCAAACACAGAGTCTGCTTCGTTCATTCATACGTACTCCATTTCATTTCGTTCATAGGCCAGTGTAAACACCAGCTATACCTAGGATGTAGTTTAAGACTTTCATTAGGTTCGTTGTGCAATGACCAAGAATGACCTAATGTCATTACTTGAATCTAACTCACCTTTTGATTATCCTATTCTAACACCTTTGGTATCATTCATTTCATTATGTGCTTCATTTGAGGCTGGCCTCATTCATTCATTGGGAACTTTAACTTTAACCGACATAGATCATGTGAGCATCATGAAATCCAGTGTCTCCCCCACACCAAAAAGAGGTGGAATCACCGGCCAAGGTGACCCAAAACATGCTAGCGTACATGGGAATTTAACCCCGCCAGATCCCTATATTGGCAGTATAGGTTCGAAGACCAGGAGATATAAATAGACCCATACCCGGCAAGCCGGACAGTCTCATCTCATGAGAGTTACGTGAACCTCCTCCCTTCCCGAAAGAAGGCATCACCGCTCATAGCTAATCTATCGGTGCTCAGTATAAAGTTCCATTACATTCAACTCATATTTCATGGAAGCTGGCTTCTAGTATGAGGACATCATAGCTCAATAGATGATTTCTCATCTCATCATTAGTATTAAGTGTGTTAATCTCAATACTTTTATTAGAGTGTTCATAGAGACTGGTCTCTTCATTAACTTTACACTCTCATAGGTGAGTACGTTTTGGTAACAATTACTTAGGCTCATTTGAGATTGTTCTCATCTTTTACATTAGCCTCATATCATGTTGTCACCACATTCATTAACATTAGCACAATTGCTCTTCATAATTACTCACCCCATTTTACGTGAAAGTTCATTTCATCATATGCCATGTACTTGGCCATTTGCGTATTTCACACTCTTACTTAACCCTTCTAGGGTTTCTTCATTTCTTTACATACATCTTAGGTTCACTTATTTTTAAGCGTATGCTAGACTTATGGGTCTATACATACAAGCCATGAGGCTTCATTCATAGTTTGTTAAGTGACTCATATCTTCCTAAGATTATGTAGTACAAGACTTACGTATCTTGTATATATGCCAAGATATCGATTTCGATCTAAGTAGGTTGCATTATTCTTGAACATTTAATTCACGTATGATTTATGTATCAATACGGAAATTTGGGCAAGGGAACCCAAGTTCGAATCCCTTGGACAATACTTACATTTTCCCTTGACTTTATTTTTAGTCTTCATGATATTGGGACCCTAGGTCAAACCCCAACATCAACATTTCTTTTTAGTTCCTTTTCTCTAGAACTTCTCTCCTTTGGCCGAGGGGTTGTGGGTTCGAACCCCCACAGCCCCCTCTTATTTTCCCATTTATTTTCCTTGTCCATTTCGGCTTAACCAGGAGGTTGTGGGATCAAACCCCCACAGCCTCTCTTTATTTATTTTTTTCTTTATTTCGCTTAAGACTTAGAGGTTGTGGGTTCGAACCCCCACAGCCTCCGTATTTCCATTTTCATTTAAAAGTTAACTACTTAAGTGTTGGCAGTGAGGTTGTGGGATCGAGCCCCCACGGCCTCACTTTATTTTCTTTTTAATTTCTCTCTTTGTCTCCTTCTTCATCCAAGAGGTGGTGGATTCGAATCCCACTCTTCCCATTATTTTTATTAATTTAAAATTCCCCTCTTACTCTCTTGTTTGACCGAGAGGTTGTGGGTTCGAATCCCACACCTCTTTTTTTTTTCCAGCTTTCATGTAGTGAGGTCTTGGGTTCAATCCCCACTGACCTCACATATTTTAAATATATTTTTAAACCTCTCAACCTTAAGTATTCTGGCTGAAAATTCCATCACCAAGTGCTGGAAATTTTAGTTAAATTTTCTAGCCTTTATTTAACAACATTCATACGTTCGTTTTTGAGGTACTTTCATGATTCGTTTAACACATTCTTAGGTGTAGATTCATTGTTGTTTTAGCTTAGATTTTTCCACTTATGATCAGCCACCTTACACTTCATTTAACATCACAATTTACACACCTTATGCACAATAATTTCAATCATCAAACAAGCCATTTTAAGACTTCAAAACGGAGAACAACAACAAACATTTTACACATTGCACCACATCATTTTCGGTTGACATCATTGAACATGCTTGCTATTTCCAAACATAAAATCACAAGGAACATCATATTTCACACTTAGCTACCAGCAACCATACCAACAACATGATTTCTAAACTAATTTAGATTGAAATCGGAAGGAGACTAGGGACAAGAAGTTCAACAATAAAGGGGACATCCCTAGTTTCATACGTTGAATTTTGTAGAAAGAAATTTCTCTTGGAGAAAGGATTCCAAGAGAGAAAACCCATACCTTGTTGTAGCTTTCCACACCTTCCAAGTGCTGCCAAACTCCTCCCCTAAACCTTCAACACAAACCCGTCGAGAAGATGATGCAAAGTTTTCGTTTCTTAAGTTAGCTTGCTTGCTTGTATATTTTTTTTGTAAGTTCTTTGAGTTTAGAGAACTTTTGATTGCTTTCTAATGTTTTTATCTTCTGTTTTTGCAGCCAAGAAAATAATTTGGATGAGAGAGAGAGAGATTTAGGCTTGAGGGAGAGAGATAGTGTGAGATAGTGCATCTTAAAACTAGGATAGTTGGCAAGACTTAGTCAATTTAAAAAAAAACATTAATTAATAAGTAAATAAATAATAAATAATAATAAAATCTGATTTTCCTTTTTACATCATCCATTAATTATAAATTTATTAAATTAATTCACCAATAATAAAAAAAATCATATTAAATCCTTGCTCCCACCTAGGTTCGAACCCGGGTGGAGCAAGACTTCATTTCAAGAGACCAATTTCGGCTCTCTCTCCCCAAATTGCCCCTCCACTTTATTAAATAATTAATTAATTATATATTTAGGGTAATTACGATACTACCCCTAGCCTGTTAAAAGACCATTTTACCCTTAGACCCTCAAAACTTAAAATTTCTTCTTTTTAAGTCCAATAAAGACTCCTTCGATTAAATCTTCATTTTCGAGAGCCTTACTTGGTTGGTTCCAACCTTTCCAAGTTCAAATAACTCCCCAAGTTAGTTGGCTTGGTCGTAGTAAGGGTTCTGAGGTCTGGTTCTACGCGTATCAATCCGTGTGAACCTTGGTCTAATCGCAAGCATTCTTGACACCTTAAACATTTAGCTTATTCATTTTTTTAGGGTTGTTACAAAAGACTCCTACATAAATCAAGTTACTAAGAACTATTTTTTTTAGGATTGAATAAACACATAAAGAAAGGTTAAGGGTACTTCACTCCCAACAGACATACTCTTTACCGTACTCCCCCACTTAGGAGAAACCCATTCTAAGGTCAACATAACATCTACCACAAGGAACTCCCTCAAGGCACCTCAAACCTTGCTAGTACCTTCTCACACAAAGTCTAGTTCATGACTAAAGACTCTCAAAGGTTCAACCATTTAAGAACTACATCCCCCTTAAAAGGGAAACTCACCATTACTCTTTCATGTCTCTTCAACTTCCTTTCTATTGTTGGGTCTTAAACAACTTCAAACCATATCAACAACTACTCCTTAACATTTCTAACTCTATACTTTACCATTCTTTCAAACTATACTACCTTTCAAAGGCACCAAACCAACCTAGCGTCATGAAAACCATCTTTCACACCTCATCTAGCAAGCCACATCTCATATTTTCTCTCCCTCAACCCAATCTTCATAAAGTCACACTCAAATGACCAAAAACATAAGGGAGACAAGGGAAAGACACCATATACCAAGCTCTTAGGCACAATTAGATGAATGAAGAAGTGAAACTTTTCCTAGCACCCAATAGCCTCCTATTCATAATGTGGCGAACTTCACATTATAAACAAGACTCTATTAGATGTGGTTCATGATACAACTAAGACATTCCCAAACCTTATGCTCTGATACCAAGTTTATAACGACCCTCAAGTACACCCTAGAAGTAAGAGTATCCTTGAGTGGTCACACGACAAATGAGACTTCAAGAAGTCTCACTTAAGCCACTCGTACCTTTCATTGCATAATAAAACATTCTAAAATGAGTAAGAATTTAAAACTTTCTTTACAGACAAAGAACTCTTTTCATAATCAATACGCAAGCGGAAGACTTTAATTAAAACATTAAACCTTTACAATATCCCATTGAACCATCTAAACTTTAGAGTATATAACGCTTGGGACTAAGCCCCTACAAGACATAAAGTAAAAGACTTAAGACATAAAGGGACATGTGGATATTGTCCTCGAATCGATGACGACTCACAAATACTTCATCTTCAACCCTTAGAAACCTATCAATCCTCCATGGCACATCAAGAGTTCCAATTCCCTACACTTTAGTCAAAAAGGGAAAAGAAGTGGTTAGCATATTAGATGTACTAAGTATGGAAGCCATGCAAAAACCATGAAAAAGGGACATTTAGTCAATAGCATGCTTTTCATGAATTTTGATTAAAATATCATAGTATAAACATAAGAACAACATTTATCACTTTAGATATACATAAGAAATCATTAAAACTGTTATTCATATCTTTAGGCACACTTTCCAGTGAACCACTTCACTGTACAGTGAACTCCTTCACTGTTATAGTACAATTCCTTAATGTCTTCTTAGACATTAGTTAACATATAATTTCCTCACCAAAATCTATCCTAAGACTCACTTAAGCAACACAAAGAGAGATCTCCCATACACCCTCTCTAAGCATGCCTAAATGATCCTCAAGACTACTTCAAATGAGATACATTCACTTACAATACATCAAGCACATCAACATGAGATTCTCCTACCAAAGATGATTCCAAGGTTCCTTGAATGAGTATGGAGAGACCGCCCATACAATCCCTTTCACACACGCAAGGGATCCTATAGATTACTTAAGATAGAATCATTCTCACTTAATACATTAGCACACATAGAATATGACATTCTCCTTTCAAAGGTTATCCAAAGACCTACTCAAGTAACTCAAGAAGAGAATGTCCATAATTGACCTCTTCAAGATTACCTAAGTACTCCTTAAGACTTACCTAAGTTTGGATCATGTCTACATAACCAATCAATTTCCTTAACTAGAATCATTATTAAGACTTAACTAATTAAGAGATGAAGTGACCATTCCCTTGCCCCCTTCATACCTTAACTAGACAACCCTTAACTACTCAAGATAAGTACTTATTCATTTAACATTCTTTCTTAACTTATATCATTACATTCCTTAGTTCATTTAAGAGACATTCATCATATAAGGACATTCAAGTAATGGTCTTGGGTAAGACCTAGGGACTCTCACTAACATCTTCAAAGCCTATTGTGCAATGTCTAGATAGTGTCTCATACCACCACCTAAACTTCATAGAATTTCTCTAATGCTAATGGGTATCTCACATGATGAGAATAGGAAATAACCGACATAGACCATGGTAGCAAAGCATGGAATCCGGAGTTGTAACCTACTCCGATGGAGGGTGTTCTACTTGCCAATGGTAGAACTTGGACAAATCCACTGTAGGGACATGGTTAAGGAATATGAAGGGCTTACTTTGTATTATAGCCTCATACTTTAACTAGAACTACTTCCCTTACCATACTCACTCAGTGCTAGCCTTCGTTCTCATAGATTAATTCACATTAAGGTTCATACAAAGGGGTTCCATATCAAGTTCATAACCCAATTACATTTACCCTACCAAAGAGGTCCTCTAGGGGCTTCCTTACAATGGCGACAAGAAGCTCATCATGACTTCCCTAAGGTTTGATATGATGTCGTTCCAGCCAATCAACCTTAAGATCATCATTCAATACATGAAGGATACCATTACGGCTTTCGACTTCAAGTTTCATAACCTTACAACTAGGTTCAAGGTTTCACATAAGGACCCTCTTATCATTATTCAAGGTGTCACCTAACATTCATACATACAAGACTAAGACGTTTTAGCTTCCTAAGTCAAGACATCACATATTCACATTCATACATGCATCAAGTAAGGGACACAAGTCTACCTAAACAAGACACAACATACTTCACTTTAGCACATATTACATGTCATTCTAGAAGCACATAAGGACAACCATTATCATATTAAAGTCATCCTATACACTACTATATCATCATCAATATAATCATTATAGACTCATATAGCCAAGTAGGAACAATCATGCATTCAACTCTAAGACTACACACATGAACACATAGTAATAGTCTAACATGATTTCCTAAATAGCATCAATATAAGAAAATACATACTTTCACATAAATTCACATATAGGTAGATATGATCATACTTCACATAATCAACTATACAAATCAACATATTACTTCAAGTAGTGCCGACAAGTCCATGATCATCATAATACTTAAAATAACGCCGACAAGGCCACAACACCGCCACCATAATTTGAACATACCAATCACACATAATTCAAGAGCTAAATTACAATAGCTATACATAATATTAATAGAGTTAGGGCAGCATACCACCCACTTGATCTCACCACTTCAATCCAAAGCTAAATCATTAAATTCAATATCATAAGGCCCTTACCCATGGCCATGAACATCAATTCAATACAATAACCATAATACTCAATGAATCTAGGTTAAGTCAATATAGATTTATTAATCTAATACAACCTAAACATCAACTGAATATAATTCTTAGTTTATTCAATAGCCCATAGAAAACTACACTTGAATCCATAAGCATAATGTTAATATCAATTCAATAATATTAATAGTCAGTAGATCTAAGAATATACAATACTCAATTGATCAAATTGAAACAGCCTATAAACCATACAATCATAATCTATACATGAATCAAAAGCCCATAACAATCTACACATGAATTCTGTAAGGAATAATTACATGAATTGGTATATTTTAATAAATAATTACTGATTTTAGCAATACTTTTTATTTATTACCATTTATAGCAATACTATGTTAAATCTGCAATATGTATTAAAAGTGAATTATGTATGCAATATATATGAATTATATATGAATTATAATTGTTTTTAAAGTATATTATGTTTGTTTGGTAAAAATTTGACACATTGAATTATAAGTGCATTAAAATGTGTGATAAATGAATTATTTATCATTAAAATTTGTATTATATGTGAATAAAAAATTATTCTTTATAATATGAATTAAACTTGTATTATAAATGAATTAAAAGTGATCAAGTGAAAAAAAATATTATTGCTATAAATGGTAAATATTTTTTTAGTATAGTATATTTATGTAAGTTTTCCATTCTTTAATATCAAAGCATGATCAAATAACCCATATTTTAGTCCAAATTGAGATATTTGAGAAGTTCAAGGGTTCATGGAGAATTTCATTAGAAAACATCAATTATATATCAATAACATCATATCTTAAGCTTTGAAAACGTTTCATGCAAGAACCCAAGACTTAGAGTAGAAATTGGACTTATTCATCTTTTTGAAATCTTTGAAAATCATCTTTGAAATTGGCTCTAAGGTGATAGCAAGCCTTAGATGAAGAACTCTCATACCTTATTATAAGAACCCAATGTTAATTTAAGAAGAAACTCCATTGAAGACCCATCTTCAAGCTCCATCTTCATCTTGAGCTCTCATGGAGGTTTTTGGGGAAACTTTAGGAGGGAAAGGGTTTTGATCTAAGTGCTAGGGTTTAAATGAGCGTTTAATCACTTATATACTCTTAAAATACCCATAAACACCTAAAACAACCATCCTCCTATTTTTAAAAGGTTTGGGGTGAATTCCCAACTTCACCCCTAACATTACAGTGAAGTAGCGCAGTTTCACAGCACCATCAACGCACCACAATTGACGGTCCGTGTGTGAGACCACGTCCCGTCGATGGGGTCTCGTGGTTTGCTTCAGCAGATCTTCAACCTGCAGTAAACATGGATCCATCGACGAGACCCATCGACAGGTCGCCTCCTGGTCGAGTGGCCATCGTTTTGGTCAGTCGATTGCCACTGCCTGGCAGTGTTAAGCTCAAAGTTGGGGTCCTCCTCTTGGGCCCCTTGTGGGTCCTATATAGAATCGTACCCAAACATTTTAAACCCAAATATATTCGTATACAAGTTTAGGACCTCCCACATGAGTTTCGTCCAAAACAAAAACGTAAAACTCAACGAAACATGCTTAGACACACAAGGTCATTTCAAGGCACATCTTTCGAACGTCATGGACGTTCTTGAGCGTTTGACCTCCAAACTTCACGAAACTTGACACACTTCCTAGATACACCATAATAACTAATTTAAGGACTTCATAACCTCATGAAGCACACATAAACACATAAAACACATATGAGGCACATAGGTGACTTAGTCGTCGAACGTTTTGGTCGTCCCTTGACGTTTGACTTCCAATGCACCTAAACTCTTAGCTACTTCCTCTATACAACATTATAGACCAATTTAGGACCTTAGATCATCATGACAACCATGTTAGGATCTAGCTTCACCTAAGTCATTTTCGAGACCTTACAACAAGTCAACTATTCGTTTATCACTTCAAAAGATTTTGAAAAAGCTTTTGTGAAGAACAGTCGTTGAAAGCTACGTAATAGCCTTTGTCCTAATGCATTCTATTTTCCATTTGACGGAATTTATGTCATGAAATGCAAGGATAATATATAGCAAATGATGAATAAATAATGAGTACAATAATCAAATAATATACAAAATATAATGAATAACACATTAAAAGAATATTCTCCTCAATTTAAAAAAATGAACCCATAATGGTTTGAACCTCTATATCCCCAGCGGAGTCATCATTCTGTTGACATCCCGTAAGAGGGCGCAACGTCGTGGTGACTCAATTAAAAAAGAATTAGTTAAAAGAATTTTAAAAGGGTAAACAAGGAAAAAGGTTAAAGGGTGTTAAAGGGAAAAGGGATTCGCCGCCTAATTTTTTAGGAAAACTAGTAAACCAATTAACTTAAAAGAAAGTCTACGAACCAATTGATTCTATGTAAGGGGTTTAAGTTATTTCAAAGGGAAGGGGTTAGTTATCCTTCGAAATCCACAATTGTGGTTTCCGACTGAGTTCATTTTTTCAAATTGAAGTAAAGACAAAAATAATATACAAATATAATAACACATGTGATATACACGAAGAATAAATTAAAACAAATAATATAAGAATAGACCTAAGGCTTGTCTAACATGGATATATAAAAAATAATGAATAAAAGTATAATTCCAACTTAATTCGAATAACTTCAACGAGAAGCACCTCCTGGTACCTGTGAAGACACTTAGTAAAAGTGTTAGTAATAAATAAATATAAATAAAAATGAATAAAAAAAATATTAGCTTAAAAATAAAAATCCGTCATATGAACATGGGAGGCCTTGAAAATTGATGGTAATTTCTTCATAGCCCAATTTAACAAATAAATGTACGAACTTAAATTAAATTTCCATATTTTAATATGGGGAGGACTCTAAGACCGACGAAGAGATTTTTTCATCGGCCATTTTTCAACTTAAAAAGTCATATGAAACTAACGTGAATCAATTTAAAGCAAAATACAACAACCAAATTTTAACGACATAACAATATAATAATAATAATAATAATAATAATTAACACAACTGCTGGACATTAGAGATTGATCTTAGACAGGGGCAGACCCACATGGGGCTGCCCGGGTGCTCGAGTACCCATTAAGCTTGTATCGAACTATGTATATTTATATCAAAATTACGGTAATATCGTATAAAATAAAAGTCGAGCACCCAATAAAAAAATGTATTAGTTGACGTGGTCGTTGAAAATGGGTTCTCATGGTCTTATATTGCTCAAAAATGCCCAGGTTCAATTCCCTGTACTTACATTCTTTTTATTTTAAAATCAACTCTTTTCTTTTTACCTTTTCTTTTTCCCCCTTTCACAAATTGTCCTATTTCTAATTTTTCTAAAACAAAATTCTTTTTTCAAGATTATTTTTCTTTTTGAATTTTTTTGGCTATCTTATATAAATATAATTATTTTTCTTTTGACAAGTGTTAAATTTATACATTTATATTTTATGATCGATAGCTTAAAAAGTAACCTCGATCTTAAAATCTTGAATCGGTCACTTATCATGTCTATTATGTAACTTAATCTCCAAAAAAATATAAACAGTCATGATCTTTCATTACTATTAACTTTTTCTTTCTCATCAGTCTAATTAGGAAAAATAAAAGGGAAGGAAAAAAATGTGTTCTAGCGCCTTTATTTCAGTTTTTCAATTTAAAAGCGAAAGAGTTTTCCTTCTCGTTGGTTTGCCTTTTTGGTAACTACAATTGTATGTGAAAGTATATTGTTTCTCCTTCTTTTTTTCTTGAACCAATCCAAATATTTGATTGTCTATTGCATTGAAAAATAACACCTATGTTGATGAATTTTAGCTCGAAGTTACGCTCTTTGTTTGATATAAGTTGAAAATAGTGAGCACCCATAGTTATAAATTTCTTAATCCTCCACTGATCTTAGACTAACTAAAATAAATTAAGAATAAAGGCTAAATTAATAAAAATAACTACACAAAGTCATAAAAATAAATAGAGAAAATAACACAACTAAATATAGAAAAGAAGAAAAGATACAAGAATAAATCAAAAAATGTTTGATTAAAAATAAGACAAATAAATTAGTGGTAATCAATTAAATGAAAAACATAACATTAGTGGTGATTGAAAATAAAAAGCAACACAAAAAAAAATGGTCAAAATCATAATACAAATAACTACCCATAATAATCAAAATAAATAAATAAATAAAGCATTGAATAATCAAAGAAAGAAAACAACGTCATAAAGTCATAACAACACCCATTAGCAACATAAAATTAACCAAATAAAGTATATCAACAAAGACGAAAGAAACATAACTTAGACATAAAAACTAATCAAAACTAAGTATAATAACAAATGACACCAAACAAGAATTAAAAGAAAATAGGTAACACATTTGAAATAATTAAAAGTGAGAAATGGAACAATAGGCAAGAGAGTATGGTTAACAGAGACAACAGAACTGTATCTTTTCTCCGATAAAATCTGATTTGGAGCATAGAGATTTTTGCTTAGTTGTTGCTAGAGAGGCAGTGGATTTTAAGTGGATTTGGTTGAATTCCGGTACGGCTGTTGTCAGAGAAGATGGAGAGGGTGAAGGAGATATCGTCCACCGAAGCATTGATAAAATAATTGCAAAACGGAGGGAAATCGTGAAAGGGGAGAGGGAAATGGAATTGACGGTGTTTTTATGCTGCTCTGATTCATCGGAGCTATGAGATCCTCGCAGGAGTTGTTGGTTGCAGCGAACAACGGAAAAACATGGGTTGTTGTGTGAGATTTTAGCTCTTTTGCTCGCCGGTGGAAAGGGTGGTCTCGTGATAGTTGAGGAATGAGGTTTATCGGAGTTCGAGGGCCGTTCTGGTCTGTTTTTCTGGAGATCAGAAATGATGGGGTTTTTAGGTCTGCTAGGTTGTTTCATGATGGCGTGTGTGAGGGTGTTTAGTGGTTGTTCACTAGTTGTTATTTTGGAGAAGAACAGTTGGGTTTTGGTGGAAAAACTAAGAAAAGGAAGAGGGGTTGGTGGTGGTTGTTTGGTCGGAGAAAATGGAGTAGCTGGTTGTTTTGGGTTGTTGTTCTGGAAAAAAACAAGAAAAGGCGAGGGATTTTGTTTCTGGATAGTTTTATTGTTGGTTTTTGTTTGGAACTGGTGGATTCAGGGTGGTTTTCCGGTGATGGTGGATGTTAAGTTGGAAATGGAAGCAGCAGTGGAGATTCTTGTGAAACAGTGAGATGGTCATCCAAAAGAAAGCAAAAAATGGATAAACGGGGTTGGGGTTTTGGTGATGGACTCGCCGGATTCTGGTGAACTTAGTCACCAAAAAATAATGAACAATGAAAGAATAAAATATTTTTAAAATACCCTTAAAATCTTTCCACCACTCTAACCTAATGAGCCAAATATTTTATGTATAGGGATTGTTAAAAATGGGCCTAAGTTATGAGCTTGAGATCGTGGCCCAAAAATTATTGATTGATAAAATATCTCTGTATGCCAATTGTATCCGAATTTGAATGAATTTTTAGACTGCGAAGAATATCAAAATGAATATTAACAATGTAAAAAATAAAATGTATATTATAAAAAAAAGTAATAAACGTAACAATGACATGTAAAAAATGTAATTTAACAGAAATAATGATTTTAAAAAAAATGAACAAATATTTGAACGTCCAGTTGTGACAAAATAATATAAACAGAAAAAATCCTAATACTTTGAGAAAAAGGATGATTATCAACAAATTTCATTAAAATTACAAAAACACGTGTTTTGAACTATTTAAAATAAAATACTCGATTTTAAAACTATCACACCAAAATTTGGTGTCAACAGTCGGAAGCTTGTGAAAGAAGCTTCCAAGAGTTGAAGGATAAGCTTACCTCTTCTCGGTGTTGATCTTGCCGGAGGGTACCAAATGGTTTGTAGTATATTGTGACGCTTCTCAAGTATCTTTTTGTTGTGCCCTCATGCAACATGGTAAGGTGATAGCTTATGCCTCTAGACAACTCAAGGTGCATGAGAAGAATTATCCAACTCATGACCTTGAATTAGCAGCCTTATTGTTTGCCTTGAATATATGGAGGCATTACTTATATGGGGTACATGTGGATGTATTCACCGACCACAAGAGCTTTCAATATATGTTCACTCAAAAGGAATTTATTCTCCGACAAAGAAGGTGGTTGGAACTTTTGAAGGATTATGACATGAGTGTTCTCTACCGCCCCAGCAAGGCCAATATTGTTGCAGACGCTCTAAGTCGAATGTCAATGGGTAGTGTAGCCCATGTTCCCGATAAAGAGTTGGTGAAAGAGGTGCATAGATTGGCTCGGTTGGGTGTTCGATTGGAAGATTCTCCAAAAGGAGGGTCTATGGTACATCAGAACTCTGAATCATCTTTAGTGGTGGAGGTGAAGTCTAAGCAACACCTTGATCCTCTTTAATGGAATTGAAGGAATCTCTTCTTAGCAATTTCAATGAGGTATTCTCCCAAGGGGGTATAGGGTACTTATGTACCAAGGTAGATTGTGTTTATTGGACGTGGATCGTCTAAGGGGACAAATTTTGGAAGAGGCTCATGGTTCCCGATATTCCATTCATCTGGGATCCACCAAAATGTATCGTTATCTTCAAGAGATCTATCGGTAGGATTGTTTGAAAAGGTATATAGGGGAGTTTGTGGCTAAGTGTCCTAATTGTCAACAATTTAAGGCCAAACATCAAATATCGAGAGGATTAACTCAACTGATGGATGTATTACATGGAAGTGGGAACATATCAATATGGATTTCGTAGTGGGTTAGCCTCGAACCTGGAGGTGAAATGATTTAATATGGGTGATTGTTGATAGATTGAAAAAATCTGCCCACTTTATCCCCGTCAAATCTACTTATTAGGCGGAGGGATATGCTAGGTTGTACCTTAATGAGATTGTGAGTTTGCATGGGATCCCTTTGTCCATCATCTCGGATAGAGGTGTCCAATTCACTTTTCGTTTTTGGAGGTCATTCAAAAAGGGGCTAGGTACTCAAGTGAAACTCAGCACCGCTTTACATCCTCAAACGGATGGTCAAGCAGAGTGTACCATCCAAACCCTAGAAGAATGTTAAGGGCTTGTGTTATTGACTTTAAGGGTAATTGGGACAATCACCTACCGTTGAAAGAGTTCTCCTACAGTAATTGCTACCATTTGAGTATTTTCATGGCACCATTTAAAGCACTCTATGGTAAGAGAGGTAGGTCTCCATTTGGGAGGTTTGAGGTAGGTGAGTCTTCACTCCTTGGTCCTGAGATCATTTATGAGGCCTTGGAGAAGGTTCGAATGATAAGAGATAGGTTGAAAATAGCCTATAGTCGGAAAAAATCTTATGCGGATAATAGAAGAAGAGACCTTGAATTTGAAGTAGGTGATTGGGTCTACTTCAAGATTTCACCCATGAAAGGGGTGATGAGATTTGGTAAAAAGGGGAAGCTTAGTCCCTGGTACGTGGGCCCTTATGAGATATTGAAACGGGTAGGGAAGGTTGCTTATGAGTTGAAAAAAACAAGTGAATTATCCCTGGTTCACCCGGTATTTCATGTCTCTATGCTCAAGAAATGTATAGGCAACTCCGTATCTATTCTTCCGATTGAAGGGTTAGGAGTTAATGAGAACCTTTCTTGTGAAAAGGTTGCGGTTGAGATCCTAGATCGTCAAATCAAGAAGTTGAGGAATAAAGAGGTGGCCTTCGTAAAAATCATATGGAGAAACCACCTAGTTGAGGGTGCAAAATGGGAGGCCGAGGCCGAGGCGGACATGAAGTCCCGTTATCCTCATCTCTTTCCTCTTTCTCCTAGTAAAAGTTAGTAGTTCCTCTTACAATAAAATTATGAACAATGTTGGACTTGGCTTGCTTTTCTAGTATGTGCATGTCATTGTAAAGGTTCATGCTTATATTGAGTTTTATGAAATTTGTTCTCATAGCTAATTTCCACTTGCATGTAGTGTATTATGTGTTGTGTTCATGAGCAATTTCAGTAAGCATGTTTAATGTTGCTTGAAGGAAAAAAAATTGCATGGTAACTCTTTAAAATGACCATTTTGAGTTCATATTGAGATTGAAAAGGTAGTTCCTCATATTGAAATGTTGAGCTCTTATATGTTGTGAATTGTGAATTGTGAATTGAGTTGCTATGTGTGATGTTTTGATTTTGTGTTGAATGGAGTTGAGTATTCCTCCTATGAGATGTGACTCATGATCATTATATTTTTGTTGTTGTTGTTGGTTGGGCTGCTAGTATTGATTCTCTTTCTCTCCCTATAAAAGATTTAGGTGTCATTCGGGGACGAATATTCCTAATGGGGGGATAATGTAACACTCTGGAAGTTCCATGACTTAGTCTAGAGAATCACTTGATGAACTAAGCCTTAAAACATTGTTTCTAAGCTTAAATAAAGGTAATAAACTTAATTAGGAAGTGTTAGAACCAAAATGTCAAGAGACGACCATGACGTTCGGAGATTTCTAAAAGATGAGCTAGTGTGCCTTAGTGTGTTTCAAGGGGTTTAAAGAGTCTAAAAAAGGTCAAATTTGGTAAAAATGTTTAGAATACATATTAGAATGTAATTGGGGTTGAAACATCTGGATACGACTCCCCAAGGACCACCCTAAGGGTCCTTCAGGAAGACCCTAACATTTGACCCTAAACGCTTTCAATTGACATTGAGCAGTCGACGAAGCAAACGATGAGTTGTCGATGGGACAACCATCTGTCTATGGTGCTCGTAGGTTGAAACATAGTCTCCTCACAGATAGCCTTCAAAAAGTAGTGTATGAACCAAACCACTCTTGACCAGTACGGTCCATGGTTTTGGTCTACGCCCCGTCAATGGAAAGTAATCGTTTGAACCTTGAGTTTACTGCCAAGTTTTAGTTTTATTAGGGGTAATTAGTTAATTAGTTAGTTAATTAGTTAATGGTTAGGGACGGTTTTAGTAGTTAGTTTAGTACTATATAAGTCCCCTAAGTCATTAAACTAACCTAACACCTCATAATTCCCCAAACACAAATCACTCTCACTTCTCTCTACTTTCTCTCACTACTCAAATACCCCCTTTGAAGACTAAGGTTCAAGATTCATTAGGGATTCAAGATTCAATCTTTCCTCAATCATTCTTCAAGGATACTCAAGGTATGAAAGCTTTTCACTCTTTGGACTCCTTTCCCCAAGAGGCTCTTCAAAGAATTGATTTCAAAACTGTCTAAAATTGTGGTTTTCATCCAATTTCGTGGGTTACCTTTCAAAATTATTTAATGTTGTATTTTATTGATTAATATTGATGGTTTATGATTGTTTATTGTTTAATAGTTGTAATTCCTTAGACTTTGACCTAGTTTCCCTAAAAGATCCATGATTGTCCCTTTCCTTCTAACCCTAGTTATAAATTAGGTTGATTGGTGATTAGGGATGATGCAATTGACTTAGTTGTTGTATAGTTTACTATTATATGATGATAATGAGTGAATTTATGGATAAATATTTTGCTGTTGATGGTGAAATCTTGAAGGAGATTCGTGGAAGGTATTGATAAGATTCTCAAAGGTGATGAACACTTTTTTGATGTAATAATGGTCCTTTCTTGCTGATTGTATTCAATTGAAGTATGAATGTGTTAATAGAATAGGAAGATGATGATATGATGAATATGATAACATGTTATGAATATTTTGAATGTGAGATCTTGATAGGGGTATGATCATGCAAGGTTGAAAGTGATTCTCTTGTGTGCCTTACTATGATATGACTATGATGTGATGATCTCACTAATGATGGGTTGTGATAAAGGAAGTTCTCATTCCAAACCTAAAGAGCTATGATCATAATTATTAAGGGGTTAGTCCCTAAGGCCTATATTGTAAACTAATGTTTAAGGATGGATTAAAGACATTTCAAAAATGGACTACAGCTTAGCACCGAGCGAACTAGATAAGAGAGGTGTCCCTTCCAAATGAGGGAAGGTAGGTTCCCTATGGTTCTCATGAGATGGAGACTACAATGCAAATGTGCATAAAGAGGGTTTCCAATACTAATCTCCTAGTTCCTTAACTATGTGACCCATAGGAAGACTAACTAGTGGATCCACCTAAAATGTTATGTTCATGTTTGGTTCAGCCTTGGTAATTAGTGCACCTTCGGTGTAGGGTTTCTTTCACGACCGGAGTCTAGACCCCAGACGAGACCAGCGTCGTTGACCTCTTAGAGGTCGCAGACAAGCCTACATACGTCATCGTTACTTCATCTAGGTTAATTTTAGCGGAAACTTTGAACTTTTTGTTACTTAACATTCATATAAGACATTCTACTTAAACTCATAAACGTTCACAATCAACCATCTAATATTAAGATCATCAAATGAAAGAAATATTTCAATATTGAATTAAGTGTATACTTGCCAAAATGGCACCAATACAATGTCTAAAATAAGATGAGAAAGAAACGCTAGTGGAACATCCTCCATTAACTCAAACCTATATCTAAGCTAGAATATAATAGGCAAGCGTCCTCGAAAGCATGAGGGCCTGCCAAATCCGGATGAATGCTCCACGTCCGGATAGCTATAACGTAGTACTGTAAGCTCTAACGTCCACCTGTGCCTGCACCTAAAAATAGATATTGTATGGGATTAGTACACACTTGTACTAAGCATGGGTATATGCAAGCACACACCAAGGACATGCATGAGTAAGAATAGCTCTTTCCTAACAACATGATTTATGGAAAGTCAAGTTAGTGGATTTTCCAAATTTGGATTAGGAAAGTCAGTGGACTTGCTAAATTTGGATTAGGAAAGTCATGCCATGAGAGTAACATGCATCATCATACTTATCATTTTGCAAGCAGCACATAACGTATTGCACATATCATAGCACGTAGTTCACATCATTCTTTCATATACCATGAGACCATGGAATCATGGACTTGACATTAGGACTTCCCAAAATGAGGGCTCAATATATGGGACCTCAACTAGGTAACCTTCTTTAGCAAACACAAATTCTGTTTCATTCATTCATACGTACTTCATTTTCATTCATTCATATACTAGTGCAATCACTATTCATACCTAGAATGTAGTTTAAGACTCTCATCGGGTTTGCTGTGCAATGACCAAGAATAACCTAGTGTCATTACTTAAATCTAGCTCACCTTTTGATTATCCTAACCTAACACTTTTGGTATCGTTCATTTCATTATGTGCATCATTTGAGGCTGGCCTCATTCTTTCTTTGGGAACTTTAACCTTAACCGACATAGATCATGTGAGCATCATGAAATCCAGTGTGTAATCCCCACAACGGAAAGAGGTAGAATCACCGGTCAAAGTGAACCAAAACATGCTAGCATATATAGGGAGTCGAACCCTGCTAGATCCCTATATTGGCAGTATAGGTTCAAAGACTAGGAGATATAAGGAGACCCATACCCGGCATGCCGGACAGTCTCATCTCATGAGAGTTGCGTGAACCTCCGCCCTTCCCGAAGGAAGGCATCACCACTCATACCTAGCCTATCGGTGCTCAGTATAAAGTTCCATTACATTCAACTCATACATCATGGAAGCTGGCTTCTAGCATGAGGACATCATAGCTCATTAGATGATTTCTCATCTCATCATTAGTATTAAGTATGCATTAACTTCAATACTTTCATTAGAGTGTTCATAGAGACTGGTCTATTCATTAGCTTTACACTCTCATAGGTGAGTACGTTTTGGTAACATTTACTTAGGCTCATTTGAGATTGCTCTCATCTTTCACATTAGCCTCTTATCATATTGTCACCTTATTCATTAACTTTAACACATTTGCTTTTCATAATTACTCACCCGTTCACGTGAATATTCATTTCATCATATGCCAAGGCACTTGGCCATTTAGTAAGTTTCACACTCTTACTTAACCCTTCTAGGGTTACATCATTTCATCACATACATCTTAGGCTCACTTACTTTTAAACATAAGATAGACTTATGAGTCCACACATACAAGCCATGAGGCATTATTCATAGTTTGTCTAAGTGATTCATGTTTACCCAAGATTATGTGGTACGAAACTTATGCATCTTGTAGATATGCCAAGATATTGATTTCGATTTTTAGAGGCAGCATTCATTAAATATTTACTTACGTATGACTTATGTGTCAATACGGAATTGGGCAAGGGAACCCGATTTTGAACCCCTTGGACAACACTTAATCTTATTTTAAACTTGATAATTGCATTTTTCAGATTTGGGAGACCCTAGTTCGATTCCTATCAACCCCATAATATTTCTTTCTTGTTCTCCTCTCCTTTTTTGTTTTAAGGCAAGGAGGTTGTGGGTTCAATCCCCCACAAGCTCATTATTTTTCTTTTAATTTATCTCTTAACTTTCTCACCTATCCAAGAGGTTGTGGGTTCAATCCTCACTCTCCACATTTATTTTCTCCTTTATTTTTCTCCTAACTCTCTCATCCATTTAAGAGGTTGTGGGTTCAATCCCCACTTACCACATCTATTTTTTCTTATATTTTTCTCACGAAATTTTTATGAAATTTTCATTTAGTGAGGTCATGGGTTCAATCCCCAATGACCTCACATTTAAAAAAAAAACGAAGTTCATTTTTTTTAAAAGTTGGCTGAGACTACAATTTCCAGCAGGCTGGAAATTTAGTCTCTTCCAATCCATTTTTGTCTTAA
Organism: Solanum sitiens; assembly: GCA_016801875.1. Lineage (NCBI taxonomy): Eukaryota > Viridiplantae > Streptophyta > Magnoliopsida > Solanales > Solanaceae > Solanum > Solanum sitiens. The sequence goes on from JABWTJ010000276.1 coordinate 744,772, forward strand.
TCTTTTGTTGATTTTTTTGTAGCTTTCATGTAATGATGTCTTGGGTTCAATCCTTAGTGATTTCCCTTATTTTACATTCATTTTTCATTGCATTTTGTACCACTTTGTTTGGCCGAACCCAACCTACCAAATGCTGGAAATTTGTTCACTATTTTCAGCTTCTTTTTATCATCATTCATACGGTAATTCTTAAGGCATTTCATGGATCGTTTAGTGCATCTTTAAGTGTAATCTTTTTATGATTATATTCATCCAAGAATTACCATTACATCCAGCAACACTACACCACTTTTACGCCTCATGATTTACACAAACATTCGCACATAAAATTCAACCATACAAATATATCATTTTTCACATACTTTCGGTTGACATAACTTAACATGCTTACAATTCCAAACACATAATCATGAACACATTATCACGAAAATCACACTTCATACTGAAACTACCTGCAAAAATACCGACAACATGATCTCTAACCTTTTTAACATTCAGATCAAAGGGATACTAGGGACAAGGAGTTCGACAAGAACAGGAATAACCCTAGTTTCAAGATTCATTGAATTCATGGGAAAGAAAATTCTCTTGGAGAAAGGAGTCCAGGAGAGAAACCCATACCTTAATGTCGTTCAAAACTTGTTTAAATGCTGCCAATTTACCATGAAACCAAGCCTCACCACCGAAACTTCAAGCACAATCCCGTGAAGAACTTGTTGTTGATTTTCGTTTTTAGCTTAGTTTTTCTTTTTAGTTTTTGTGTTAAGTTCTTCAAGAGTGAAGAACTATTATTTTCAGTTATTTTAATGATAAAAAACGTGAGAATGAGAGTGCGAGACGTGAGAATGAGAGGATTAGGATTATGATTAGTATTAGGAGAGTTAGGTGGAGACTAAGTCAAACTAGGACTCCTCATTATTTATTAATTTTATTATTATTATTATTTTAGTAAAAATCTGATTTTTCCCTTACTTAAATGAGCTTTTTAAATATTAATTAATTCAACTAATTCACTTAGTAAAATTAAATCAATTTAATCCTTGCTTCCACCAAGGCTCGAACACGGGTGAAGCTAGATTTTGCTTAAAGGGTCAAATTCGGACACCTCTACCCGAATTGCCCCTCCACCATATTAATTAATTAATTAATTAAATATTTAGGGTAATTAAAATACTACCCTTAGCCTGGAAAAGACCATTTTACCCCTAGACCCTCTAATCTTAAGATTACCCCTTTTTAAGTCTGGTTAAGATTCATCCGGGTAAATCTTCATATTCGGGTGCCCTACATGGCTGTTGACCCAACCTTTCCTAGCTCAACTAACTCACCAAGTTAGTTGGCTTGGCTGTTGCAGAGGTTCAGAGGTTTGGTTCTACGCGCATCAATCCGTGTAAACCTAGTCTAATCTAGGCATTCTAGATACATTAGGCATTACTTAGCATAGTCATTTTAGGGTTGTTACATTATCCCCCCCCCCCCTTAGGAACAATCGTCCCCGAATGACACTACACATCATTTTAAAATAATGAGGGTGATTGTCGAAAATATTTTAACATACTTGAGACTTTACTCTTTGAGAATTTATGTTTCACACTTACTATTGTTAATGCATATTACTCAAGCTTATCTGAAGCTTCATATTTGAGATTGAGGAAAATTCTTCTCAATCGCACTTAACTTGGTGCACCTCACAACTCATGCAACACAAAATCATGTCCACGCTATACAAAAACAACAACATGACATGCAAACATGAATTCATTTTAACTCACATAGTGCAATTATTACTCATATGATTATGGACTTACAACACCAAGTCGACTATTGCACTAAAACTTAGAATTTCTTAAACAAAACCAGCCTTAGGAGGAGTATATCTAACCCCTTTGATAACATCTTGTTGTCCTTAAAGTTGGCCGACTGGACTTGGACCACACCCTTCCCATTTTGACTCTAACTTATTCGAAAACTTAACCTTACTATCCTGTTTCGATAGTCTATGGTAGTCTAGTATTTATGAAGTAATCCATACCTAAGCCATCTCCTCGAGCTAGTAAGCAGCCAACTTAGCCTTCTCCTCTTCATTAGTACTCATAGCAGGCTTTAGAACCTACCACGCATTCACCTCCATGCGAACAACCACTCTTACAAAACGTCTTTCGTTCACGCTGGGCATTTCTATCACTGCCCCTTCTTGGGAAGGCCAAATCTTGATTCTGGCGCCTTAGACCACTTGGCCATCCTAATTCTTTTGTGTATTCTTCTACGCGCTCACACAAGAAGGAAGGTAGATACTTAGTATGACACAAAGTGTCAAAGCTCTAGATAGCACGATAAAGAGTAGAAGAAGGGAAATTTTCCTACGCATCATGCAGTCTGTAACTCATGATAGTGGTGCACTTCACTACCATAACTTAGAAACTACTCGATGTGATTGATGTGAACTTATTATCCTTGGAATTTAACCTAAGGCTTTGATACCAACTTTGTCACGACCGGAGTCTAGACCCCAGACGAGACCGGCGTCGTTGACCTCTCAGAGGTCGCAGACAAGCCTACATACATCATCATTACTTCATCTAGGTTAATTTTAGAGGAAAATTTGTACTTTTTGTTACTTAACATTCATATAAGACATTTGACTTAAACTCATAAACGTTCACAATCAACCATCTAATATTAAGATCATCAAATGAAAGAAATAGTTCAATACTGCATTAAATGTATACTTGCCAAAATGGCACCAATACAATGTCTAAAATAAGATGAGAAAGAAACGTTAGTAGAACATACTCCACTAACTCAAACCTATATCTAAGCTAGAATATAATGGGCAAGCGTCCTCGAAAGCATGAGGACCTACCAAATCCGGATGAATGCTCCACGTCCGGATAGCTGCAACGTCGTACTGTACGCTCTAACGTCCACCTGTGCCTTCACCTAAAAATAGATATTGTATGGGATTAGTACACACTTGTACTAAGTATGGGTATATGCAATCACACACCAAGGACATGCATGAGTAAGAATAGCTCTTTCCTAACAACATGATTTATTGAAAGTCACGTCAGTGGACTTGCCAAATTTGGATTAGGAAAGTCAGTGGACTTGCCAAATTTGGATTAGGAAAGTCATGCCATGAGAGTAACATGCATCATCATACTTATCATTTTGCAAGCAGCACATAACGTATTGCACATATCATAGCACGTAGTTCACATCATTCTTTCATATGCCATAAGACCTTGGAATCATGGACTAGACATTAGGACTTCCCAAAATGAGGGCTCAACATATGGGACCTCAACTAGGGAACGTTCTTTAGCAAACACAGAGTCTGCTTCATTCATTCATACGTACTTCATTTTCATTCATTCATATACTAGTGCAATCACTAGTTATACCTAGAATGTAGTTTAAGCCTCTCATCCGGTTTGCTGTGCAATGACCAAGAATAACCTAGTGTCATTACTTAAGTCTAGCTCACCTCTTGATTATCCTTACCTAACACTTTTGGTATAGTTCATTTCATTATGTGCATCATTTGAGGCTGGCCTCATTCTTTCTTTGGGAACTTTAACCTTAACCGACATAGATCATGTGAGCATATTGAAATCCAGTGTGTAATCCCCACAACGAAAAGAGGTAGAATCACCGGCCAAAGTGAACCAAAACATGCTAGCTTATATAGGGAGTCGAACCCTGCTAGATCCCTATATTGGCAGTATAGGTTCAAAGACTAGGAGATATAAGGAGACCCATACCCGACATGCTGGACAGTCTCATCTCATGAGAGTTACGTGAACCTCCACCCTTCCCGAAGGAAGGCATCACCGCTTAAAGCTAGCCTATCGGTGCTCAGTATAAAGTTCCATTAGATTCAACTCATACATCATGGAAGTTGGCTTCTAGCATGAGGACATCATAGCTCATTAGATGATTTCTCATCTCATCATTAGTATTAAGTATGCATTAACTTCAATACTTTCATTAGAGTGTTCATAGAGACTGGTATCTTCATTAGCTTTACACTCTCATAGGTGAGTACGTTTTGGTAACATTTACTTAGGCTCATTTGAGATTGCTCTCATCTTTCACATTAGCCTCTTATCATATTGTCACCTCATTCATTAACTTTAAAACATTTGATTTTCATAATTACTCACCCCTTCACGTGAATATTAATTTCATCATATTGCAAGGCACTTGGCCATTTAGTGTGTTTCACACTCTTACTTAACCCTTCTAGGGTTACATCATTTCATCACATACATCTTAGGCTCACTTACTTTTAAACGTATGCTAGACTTATGAGTCCACACATACAAGCCATGAGGCTTTATTCATAGTTTGTCTAAGTGATTCATGTTTACCCAAGATTATGTGGTACAAAACTTATGCATCTTGTAGATATGCCAAGATATTGATTTCGATCTTTAGAGGCAGCATTCATTAAATATTTACTTACGTATGACTTATGTGTCAATACGGAATTGGGCAAGGAAACCCGATTTCGAATCCCTTGGACAACACTTAATCTTATTTTAAATTTGATAATTGCATTTTTCAGATTTGAGAGACCCTAGTTCGATTCCCATCAACCCCATAATATTTCTTTCTTGGTCTCCTCTCCCTTTTCGTTTTAAGGCAAGGAAATTGTGGGTTCAATCCCCCACAAGCTCATTATTTTTCTTTTAATTTATCTCTTAACTTTCTCACCTATCCAAGAGGTTGTGGGTTCAATCCCCACTCTCCACATTTATTTTATCCTTTATTTTTCTCCTAACTCTCTCATCCATTTAAGAGGTTGTGGGTTCAATCCCCACTTACCACATCTATTTTTTCTTATCTTTTTCTCACGAAATTTTTATGAAATTTTCATTTATTGAGGTCATGGGTTCAATCCCCAATGACCTCATATTTAAAAAAAAAACGAAGTTCATTTTTTTAAAAAGTTGGCTGAGACTACAATTTCCAGCAGGCTAGAAATTTAGTCTCTTCCAATCCATTTTTGTCTTAATCTTTTGTTGATTTTTTTGTAGCTTTCATGTAATGATGTCTTGGGTTCAATCCTTAGTGATTTCCCTTATTTTACATTCATTTTTCATTGCATTTTGTACCACTTTGTTTGGCCGAACCCAACCTACCAAATGCTGGAAATTTGTTCACTATTTTCAGCTTCTTTTTATCATCATTCATACGTTAATTCTTAAGGCATTTCGTCGATCGTTTGGTGCATCTTTAAGTGTAATCTTTTTATGATTATATTCATCCAAGAATTACCATTACATCCAGCAACATTACACCACTTTTACGCCTCATGATTTACACAAACATTCGCACATAAAATTCAACAATACAAATATATCATTTTTCACATACTTTCGATTGACATAACTTAACATGCTTACAATTCCAAACACATAATCATGAACACATTATCACGAAAATCACACTTCATATTGAAACTACCAGCAAAAATACCAACAACATGATCTCTAACCTATTTCACATTCAGATCAAAGGGATACTAGGGACAAGGAGTTCGACAAGAACAGGAACAACCCTAGTTTCAAGATTCGTTGAATTCATGAGAAAGAAAATTCTCTTGGAGAAAGGAGTCCAGGAGAGAAACCCATACCTTAATGTCGTTCAAAACTTGTTTAAATGCTGCCAATTTACCATGATATCAAGCCTCACCACCGAAACTTCAAGCACAATCCCGTGCAGAACTTGTTGTTGATTTTCGTTTTTAGCTTAGTTTTTCTTTTTAGTTTTTGTGTTAAGTTCTTCAAGAGTGAAGAACTATTATTTTCAGTTATTTTAATGATAAAAAACGTGAGAATGAGAGTGAGAGACGTGAGAATGAGAGGATTAGGATTATGATTAGGATTAGGAGAGTTAGGTGGAGACTAAGTCAAACTAGGACTCCTCATTATTTATTAATTTTATTATTATTATTATTTTATTAAATATCTGATTTTTCCCTTACTTAAATGAGCTTTTTAAATATTAATTAATTCAACTAATTCACTTAATAAAATTAAATCAATTTAATCCTTGCTTCCACCAAGGCTCGAACCCGGGTGAAGCTAGATTTTGCTTAAAGGGTCAAATTCGGCAACCTCTACCCAAATTGCCCCTCCACCATATTAATTAATTAATATATTAAATATCTAGGGTAATTAAAATACTACCCTTAGCCTGGAAAAGACCATTTTACCCCTAGACCCTCCAATCTTAAGATTACCCCTTTTTAAGTCTGGTTAAGATTCATCCGGGTATATCTTCATATTCGGGTGCCCTACATGGCTGTTGACCCAACCTTTCCTAGCTCAACTAACTCACCAAGTTAGTTGGCTTGGCTGTTGCAGATGTTCAGAGGTCTGGTTCTACGCGCATCAATCCGTGTGAACCCAGTCTAATCTAGGCATTCTAGATACATTAGGCATTACTTAGCATAGTCATTTTAGGGTTGTTACATTATCCCCCCACCCCTAGGAACAATCGTCCCCGAATGACACTACACATCATTTTAAAATAATGAGGGTGATTGTCGAAAATATTTTAACATACTTGAGACTTTACTCTTTGAGAATTTATGTTTCACACTTACTCTGGATAATGCATATTACTCAAGCTTATCTGAAGCTTCATATTTGAGATTGAGGAAATTTCTTCTCAATCGCACTTAACTTGATGCACCTCACAACTCATGCAACACAAAATCATGTCCACGCTATACAAAAACAGCAACATGACATGCAAACATGAATTCATTTTAACTCACATAGTGCAATTATTACTCATACGATTATGGACTTACAACACCAAGTCGACTATTGCACTAAAACTTAGAATTTCTTAAACAAACCCAGCCTTAGGAGGAGTATATCTAACCCCTTTGATAACATTTTGTTGGCCTTAAAGTTGGCCGACTGGACTTGGACCACACCCTTCCCATTTTGACTCTAACTTATTCGAAAACTTAACCTTACTATCCTGTTTCGATAGTCTATGGTAGTCTAGCATTTATGAAGTAATCCATACCTAAGCCATCTCCTCGAGCTAGTAAGCAGCCAACTTAGCCTTCTCCTCTTCATCAGTACTCATAGCAGGCTTTAGAACCTACCACGCATTCACCTCCATGCGAACAACCACTCTTACAAAACGTCTTTCGTTCACGCTGGGCATTTCTATCACTGCCCCTTCTTGGAAAGACCAAATCTTGAGTCTGGCGCCTTAGACCACTTGGCCATCCTAATTCTTTTGTGTATTCTTCTACGCGCTCACACAAGAAGGAAGGTAGATACTTAGTATGACACAAAGTGTCAAAGCTCTAGATAGCACGATAAAGAGTAGAAGAAGGGAAATTTTCCTACGCATCATGCAGTCTGTAACTCATGATAGTGGTGCACTTCACTACCATAACTTAGAAACTACTCGATGCAATTGATGTGAACTTATTATCCTTGGAATTTAACCTAAGGCTCTGATACCAACTTTGTCACGACCGGAGTCTAGGCCCAGACGAGACCGGCGTCGTTGACCTCTCAGAGGTCGCAGACAAGCCTACATACGTCATCAGTACTTCATCTAGGTTAATTTTAGCGGAAAATTTGTACTTTTTGTTACTTAACATTCATATAAGACATTTGACTTAAACTCATAAACGTTCACAATCAACCATCTAATATTAAGATCTTCAAATGAAAGAAATAGTTCAATACTGCATTAAATGTATACTTGCCAAAATGGCACCAATACAATGTCTGAAATAAGATGAGAAAGAAACGCTAGTAAAACATACTCCACTAACTCAAACCTATATCTAAGCTAGAATATAATGGGCAAGCGTCCTCGAAAGCATGAGGACCTACCAAATCCGGATGAATGCTCCACGTCCGGATAGCTGCAACGTCGTACTGTACGCTCTAACGTGCACCTGTGCCTGCACCTAAAAATAGATATTGTATGGGATTAGTACACACTTGTACTAAGTATGGGTATATGCAAGCACACACCAAGGACATGCATGAGTAAGAATAGCTCTTTCCTAACAACATGATTTATGGAAAGTCACGTCAGTGGACTTGCCAAATTTGGATTAGGAAAGTCAGTGGACTTGCCAAATTTGGATTAGGAAAGTCATGCCATGAGAGTAACATGCATCATCATACTTGTCACGTCCCTTTTTTTTTCCTCAAATATTTGATTTTATTTGTTTTGAAAGAAAAAGAGTTTTTCCAATTAAAGTGACATTTTGAAAAAGGATAATTATTATTCCGAGTCGCCACTTGGATTTGAGTTTTGGTGTTCCAAGTCACCTTATTTAAATCCCTAATCAAAAGGAAATTGACTCTATTTTTTATTGGTCTGCGAAATAGAAATTCGGGTAAGGAATTCTGTTGACCGAGGGGAAGGTGTTAAGCACCCCTCGAGTCCCGTGGTTCTAGCACGGTCGCTTTATTGACTTTGGTATGACTTGACTTAATTTTGGATATTATATTATTTACTTTATAATAAAAATATTTTTTACTTTATTCTCTCATTTATTTTAAACCTATTTATTGAAAATTGTTTTATTATTTTTGGTGTGTGTCCATTAATTCAGAATTTGAAACACTCATATTTATTTATATATTTATTATTATTTATTTATTTATTTATTTATTTTTCTTTTACATTTTTTGTATTTTTTTTGATGTTATTATGGGGTAGAATTTATATATTTATTTAATAGCTAGAAATTATATTTTGTGTAGGAAAAAAAAATTTAGAGTCCAAGTTCATTTAGGATTGTATTTTTTTTTTTTTAAATAGAAAGATGAAATTTTTTGAAATTTGAAATTAGTTTTAATTCCAAATAGATTAGGACTATATTGTTTTTTAAAGAAAGGTTTTGACTTTTATTTTTAATTTTTTTAATTTTATGTTTTTAACTTTTTTTTTTCTTTGTACGTTTTTTGTCTGCTTTTTGTTTCTTTTTGCACATCTTTTTTCTTTTGTATATATTTTTTGTATATATATTTTTTTTTTACATTTTTAGTCATTTCATATATATATATATATTTGAATGAACAAACATTCTGTTTATTTTCTCTTTTTCTCTTTTTCTTTATTTTATTTTATTTTTCTCTTTTATATATTTCTTGTTTTAACATTTTGTTTTATTACATTTTTTTGTTACATTTTGTTGTTTCTTATTTTTTTTTAATCATTTCTTCATCATCGTTCTTTTTTTTTTCTGTACATATTGTTGTTTTTGTTTTTATTATTATTATTTTTTAATGTTTTCTCATTATTTTTTGTTAATCTCTCTTCTTCATTATTTTTTTTAATTATAACTCTAAATAATATTCATATATTTTCTTAATAATAAACTTTAGTAATTCGAATTAGATAACCATCTTATGTTATTCTAAAGACAATTTTTAATCTAAATAATGTATTAAAAAGACTAAAACACATTAAACATAAACTTCTTAAATTGATAATCAATTAAATTTTAGTTCATATCCTAATCTAAAAAGTCTACAATAAATACAATTAAATCTTATAAAGTGAAAGCTAAACGAAAAAATATATTAATCTATTCAAATTCAATAATTCAATATCATGAAGCGACATAAATTGCAAAATGTATCTAAAAAAGCATAATAATAATAATAATAATAATAACGTAACAATAACCAATATAATACATATGATTTGAAGAATTTCATACTATTGGAATCAAACTTTCATAGAAGTAATATTATTTAAATCACGCGAGAATTTATAGTTACCTCGCTGTGAAAATTGATACCATAAAAGCGAGCTGTTATCCACGAATTCGGAATCACGATCAAAGCTCTATCTCTAACCTAATTCTCAAAAGAAATAACTCACTTTTCTTCTCTTTGTGTTTGCTTGTTTTTTCTCTCTGTGTATTTCAATCTTAGTTTCTTTATTTTCTCTATATCTCCCTGTATCTCTCTGTATCTCTATGTGTTTTTTTTGTTTGTTTTTTTTCTCTTTTTTTTTTCTACTGAGCGTATCTTTTTATAATCTTTTTTGGGTGAGAGTTTGGTGCTAATTAAAAGGAAAATAGTGGAGTCGGATTAGGATTTAATTTGAAATTTGGTTGAGAAAATTGGGGTTGAGATAAGGATATAAAAATAAAAATAAAAATAAATGAATAAATAATAATAATAATAAAATAAAGTAAGACAAAAGACAAAAACAAATTTTAAAAAAAAGAATGAAAACGTGTAAGTGGGGGAAAATTTTTTTTATTGTGGATTAAAATGTGGAGAAAAAAAATATTAAATTAAATAGGGAAGATTTTTAAGGAAAAATTAGTTATAGAAGTTTGAGGGTAATTAGGATAAAAGGTAAGGTGATTGGAAACTTTTAGGACTCTTCTTTTATATTTATTTTTTCTACTTTTTCATATTATATACTACCATTATTTTTTAAACTAGTTCAAAGTTGAAGGATTAAAACAAATACAATAATTTTACAAGCTTTCTTTATTAAATATAAATTGAGCTTATAATTTGTTGTAATTTTCAAAAATAATATTTAAATATTAAGATTGGTGTAAAATCTAAGTTTGGTAAAAAATTAGGTGTTCACAGTATGCCCTCTTTGCTTGGAAACATGAAGAGTTTTCATGCAAAGACATGAACAATGTGACTAATTTTTTACTAAAATATTTATGCCAAAATGTGAAAAATTAATAAAAGAAGAGGTTTGACTGTGTCCTAACTTTTGAAAAACTACCTATCCTAAGTTGATGATAAGGAGTCAGGCGTAGTTCCAATGAGTTAGGTAGTCGAGTGAGGTTTTATCGAGATTCCGGTTCGTAGCTCCAGCTATTACATAAAAAAAACAAAATGCAGAAGGAAAGATATGAAATCTTATCTACTCTGATAGTGCTAAGTCTTCATTTTGAATTCTCGGATATCGCTTCACCCTCTTTGGTAGGTTCATCTATTCCGAACATTGCTCTGGACATCTGAGTTTAAGATTTGAAACTTCATGACTTGACTTCAGCCATTGACGTTCTTCCGCATATATTCTTGAAAACTTATTTTTTTGAAAGGATGAACTCTTTTATTCTTGAACTGTAAATTTGTGTACTATGTAGAAATCTGCACACCATAAAAAAAAACGAAACAAAATTCTCTGCCCAGTTTGCACTAGGAAATTTTGTGAGTTATTGATGAAAGGTATAAAAGTCTATACTAAAAATAAAAATAATATTTCTGTAAGGGAGTTTTGTACCCTAAATGCAATCAGGGGCTCTTATGCCTCTGAAAACATGAAAATAAAATAGGGATTATTGTACCCTATATGCAATTAGGGGTTATTGTGCCCTGTGACATGATAATAATAAGATAGGGGGTATTGTGCCCCATGAAAACATGAAAAAAATAAGATATGGGGTATTGTGTCCTATATGCAACCATGGGTTATTGTGCCCTGTGAAAACATAAAGAAAAATAGAATAGGGGTTATAGTGCCCTATATGCAACCAGGTATTATTGTGCCGTGTGAAAACATGAAAAAATAAGATAGGGGGGTATAGTACCCTATATGCAACCAGGGGTTATTGTGCCCTGTGAAAATATGAAAAATAGAATAGGGGTTATTGTGCCCTGTGAAGACATGAAAATAGAATAAGGATTATTATGCCCTATATGCAACCAGGGGTTATTGTGCCGTGTGAAGACATTAAAAAATAAGATAGGGGTTATTGTGCCCTATATGCAACCAGGGGTTATTGTGCCCTGTGAAAATATGAAAAATAGAATAGGGGTTATTGTGCCCTATATCCAACCAGGGGTTATTGTGCCCTGTGAAGACATGAAAATAGAATAGGGGTTATTGTGCCCTATATGCAACCAGGGGTTATTGTGTCCTGTGAAGACATGAAAAAATAAGATAGGGGTTATTGTGCCCTATATGCAACTAGGGGTTATTGTGCCCTGTGAAGATATGAAAAATAGGATAGGGGTTATTGTGCCCTATATGCAACCAGGGATTATTGCCCTGTGAAGACATGAAAAATAAGATAGGGGTTATTGTGCCCTATATGCAACCAGGGGTTATTGTGCCCTGTGAAGACATTAAAAAATAAGATAGGGGTTATTGTGCCCTATATGCAACCAGGGTTATTGTGCCCTGTGAAAATATGAAAAATAGAATAGGGGTTGCCCTATATCCAACCAGGGGTTATTGTGCCCTGTCAAGACATGAAAATAGAATAGGGGTTATTGTGCCCTATATGCAACCAGGGGTTATTGTGCCATGTGAAGACATGAAAAAATAAGATAGGGGTTATTGTGCCCTATGAAGATATGAAAAATAGGATAGGGGTTATTGTACCCTTTATGCAACCAGGGGTTATTGTGCCCTGTGAAGATATGAAAAATATGATAGGGGTTATTTTGCCCTATATGCAACCAGGGGTTATTGTGCCCTGTGAAGACATGAAAAATATGATAGGGGTTATTGTGCCCTATATGCAACCAGGGGTTATTGTGCCATGTGAAGACAAAAAAAATAAGATAGGGGTTATTGTGCCCTATATGCAACCAGGGATTATTGTGCCCTGTGAAGACATGAAAATTAAGATAGGGGTTATTGTGCCCTATATGCAACCAGGGATTATTGTGCCCTGTGAAGACATGAAAATAAAAATAGGGGTTATTGTGCCCTATATGCAACCAGGGGTTATTGTGCCCTGTGAAGACATGAAAATTAAGATAGGGGTTGTTGTGCCCTATATGCAACCAGGGATTATTGTGCCCTATATGCAACCAGGGATTATTGTGCCTTGTGAAGACATGAAAATAAAAATAGGGGTTATTGTGCCCTATATGCAACCAAATTTTTTTTTTTACTTATATTATTATTATTTAATACTATTTTATTTTATTTTATTAGTAGTAGTACATTGACCAATCTAAAAATAAAATAAAATGCCTCAGATTTTATTAAGAAAAAAATCTTGTGGCATATTATATGAGAGTCAAGGATTGAAGAACTTACCTTCGTGGCGTTTGTCTTTAGCGAATTACTTGCACGATTTGTCTTTATAGTTCTTTCAGCCTATATTTGTTTCTATCTTGATTGTGTTCATTGCAAGACGGAATGTCATCATTTGATCAATGGTGTCGTTCGTGATTTATTACCAAGTAGACATTCTCATCTTTTTAGTGTCGTCTTATGATTCTGGTGAGGATTTTCACTCATAAGACCCTATCATTTTTTTTTGTAACACATCAAAGGCCACAACGTCATGTTTCAACCCTTGGAGATTTGAAATAACATGATCATTATTTTATTGAGTGATTAGACCGAACCTCAATGAAGGGCTGCTACGTATCCTCTTAGGAATCAGGTCGAACGTAGTTCAATAATAAAAAAATTATTTTTCTTTTCCTTGATTTATTTTAGAAATATAAAAAAAAATGAGAAAAAGAATCAGTTCATGTTTGATAATGTCTTGACTTTAATTGGTACCAACAATTAGTATTATGCATATGAACCACATTCAACTACTTTCAAACAAATTTGAGGTCAACTTTGAGTAATTTATATAGTTTCAAATTGTATCTGAAATATGATTAAGTAATTACAAGATCAATTATCTTGTCAAAATTAAGGGATAAAATTATTCGTATTGTCATGTTTCAAATGCACTCGCAACATATGAAAGTCCTACTTCACACAATATAATAATTTAGATCGTAGGACATTTTTGAAAGTCACTCACACTCAGAAAGATGTTCAATGCATGAGATTGAGATACCATATGCTTGGCCCTCATGTAAGCATCCACTAATATGAGAACATAAAAAAAATGAGATCAAATAGGACTTGTCATTGGCTTGTAATGTAGTCTTAGAGAAAGGTAGGATATTCATTCGGGATAAAGTGACTATTTCCTCCATAAAATTTGCACAATGCTTTCAATATTTTTTTTTTCATTTTTTCATTTGACCTTTGTTTTCTTGTAAGGTCTTTCTCATTTATTTTTTCTCTTCCTTTTTTGATTTTCTCTCCTTTTTGTTGGAGATTTCATTTTTTCATTCTATCTTTTTTTTTCTTTTTTTTTTTTTGAAATATTTGGCCTTTTCACTTTGTTTCTCAACTTAGGTCTTTGACTCTATGTAGCTATTTCATAGTGCGCTCAAGGAGGTGTGACAAAGGAATTAGTGTATTTATACACTCAAACTGTATATGCTAAGATGTGATTATTCAAATAAAAAGTTTTCAGGCTCGAAATGGGAGTTCTATGGATAACATATCACTTGGTAGGCTTGAAAGGCACAATCGAATCAAAGAAAACCTATAATCCTTTCTCAAGTTAAATGTTGCTCAATATTTCGTCTCAACCAACATTCGGGCCAAGTTCTAGATCAACAAAATCATGTCTTTGAATTTTATATCTAAGGCTCACCACACAATGCATTTGAAACAATGAGGTCGAACTTATTTTATCCATAACTTTAAACAAGATAATTTCTCAAGTATTACATAAATACATTGAGAGATGCCAATAGAAGTCTATATGTCTCAACAAAGTTGATCTGTCTTGTCAAATAGTTTAACACTTTTTTATTTTCTTATGCATAATCCTAAGCATGTTGTTACCAACCAAGTCAAAATAAAAAATCTATTTTTTTTTTGCTCCAGTTATATGTGACAATAATTTTTAGATTTTTTCTCGGTTGGACCGAACCTCACAATAAGGTTGCCTACGTATCTTGTCAAAGCAAGAATCAGGTCAAACGTAGTTTCGAATATGAATAAAAATATTTTTGTTTTCTTAAGAACAAATCTCCTTTAAAATGGATACACATATTATTTCATTTTTTAATTCTTAAATAAGAATTTGATTTTTTTTTTAATTTTTGAATTTTTAAATAAGGATCACCGAACCCAAGAAAGGTTGCCTACGTATCTCATCAAGGTGAGAATCAGGTGTGCGTAGTTCGTTCAGATTGAACACTTAAATAATTTTTGTTAGAAATTTGTTGACAAATGCAACTTTTTTCTTCTTTAAAGTGATATAAGAAAAAAAACTTTTAAAAGTTTCTTTTTGTGAACTTTACATAGTAAAAGATTTTTTTTTGTTGTTGTGATTTTAATTTAAAAAGGTAAGTTATCTATGCTAGATATATCCGATCATATGTAGAGTCTCTCATTAAATCATATGTAAGTGATTCAAATAATGAAGTCTATTAGGAACAACCATATTTGATTTCAATTCAACCAAGCTTAAACTTGTGGAGAAAAGTATTCAGACTGGCTGTAAAACGAGCAGACAACTCGAGTTAGGGAGTAGCAGCGTACCGGTAGCAGCGCTTTTCGGCTTTGTGCATGGGTGCTCCCTATCCTAAATATGTGTGATTAAAAATCTTTCACCATGGACCGAAGATCCACTGGCTATCTTGACAGAAGTGGGGTGCGTAGTCGCAATTACCATTTGTTATTATTGAAAACTCAGTAAAATGCGCGAGAAAAGACACCTTCTATGTAGTTCAAATAATATCAAATAGTAAATAAGTAGACAATTAGCACTTTAAGCTATAAATACAATATCCAAAATTATATTAAATAAATAAAAGTCATACATAAGTCAATATTAATAAGCTCGAATTCTAGTTAGTCCCCAGCGGAGTCGCCATCTGTCACGTCCCTTTTTTTTCCCTCAAATATTTGATTTTATTTGTTTTGAAAGAAAAAGGGTTTTTCCAATTAAAGTGACATTTTGAAAAAGGATAATTATTATTCAGAGTCGCCACTTGGAATTGAGTTTTGGTGTTCCAAGTCACCTTATTTAAATCCCTAATCAAAAGGAAATTGACTCTATTTTTTATTGGTCTGCGAAATAGAAATTCGGGTAAGGAATTCTGTTGACCGAGGGGAAGGTGTTAAGCACCCCTCGAGTCCCGTGGTTCTAGCACGGTCGCTTTATTGACTTTGGTATGACTTGACTTAATTTTGGATATTATATTATTTACTTAATAATAAAAATATTTTTTATTTTATTCTCTCATTTATTTTAAACCTATTTATTGAAAATTGTTTTATTATTTTTGGTGTGTGTCCATTAATTCAGAATTTGAAACACTCATATTTATTTATATATTTATTATTATTTATTTATTTATTTATTTATTTTTCTTTTATATTTTTTGTATTGTTTTTTATGTTATTATGGGGTAGAATTTATATATTTATTTAATAGTTAGAAATTATATTTTGTGTAGGAAAAAAAAAATTTAGAGTCCAAGTTCATTTAGGATTGTATTTTATTTTTTTTAAAAATAGAAAGATGAAATTTTATGAAATTTGAAATTAGTTTTAACTCTAAAAAGATTAGGAATATATTGTTTTCTAAAGAAAGGTTTTGACTTTTATTTTAAATTTTTTTAATTTTATGTTTTTAACTTTTTTTTTTCTTTGTACGTTTTTTGTCTGCTTTTTTGTTTCTTTTTGCACATCTTTTTTCTTTTGTATATATTTTTTGTATATATATATTTTTTTTTACATTTTTAGTCATTTCATATATATATATATATATATATATATATATATATATATATATATATATATATATATATATATATATATATGTGAATGAACAAACATTCTGTTTATTTTCTCTTTTTATTTTTTTCTTTATTTTATTTTATTTTTCTCTTTTAAATATTTCTTGTTTTAACATTTTGTTTTATTACATTTTTTTGTTACATTTCGTTGTTTCTTTTTTTTTTTAATCATTTCTTCATCATCGTTCTTTTTCTTTTTTCTGTACATATTGTTGTTTTTGTTTTTATTATTATTATTTTTTAATGTTTTCTCATTATTTTTTGTTAATCGCTCTTCTTCATTATTTTTTTTAATTATAACTCTAAATAATATTCATATATTTTCTTAATAATAAACTTTAGTAATTCGAATTAGATAACCATCTTATGTTATTCTAAAGACAATTTTTAATCTAAATAATGTATTAAAAAGACTAAAACACATTAAACATAAACTTCTTAAATCGGTAATCAATTAAATTTTAGTTCATATCCTAATCTAAAAAGTCTACAATAAATACAATTAAATCTTATAAAGTGAAAGCTAAACGAAAAAATATATTAATCTATTCAAATTCAATAATTCAATATCATGAAGCGACATAAATTGCAAAATGTATCTAAAAAAGCAATAATAATAATAACGTAACAATAATCAATATAATACATATCGGAATCAAACTTTCATAGAAGTAATATCATTTAAATCACGCGAGGATTTATAGTTACCTCGCTGTGAAAATTGATACCACAAAAGCGAGCTGTTATCCACGAATTCGGAATCACGATCAAAGCTCTAACTCTAACCTAATTCTCAAAAGAAATAACTCACTTTTCTTTCTCTTTGTGTTTGCTTGTTTTTTCTCTCTGTGTATTTCAATCTCAGTTTCTTTATTTTCTCTATATCTCCCTGTATCTCTATGTATTTTTTTTGTTTGTTTTTTTTCTCTTTTTTTTTCTACTGAGCGTATCTTTTTATAATCTTTTTTGGTTGAGAGTTTGGTGCTAATTAAAAGGAAAGTAGTGGAGTGGGATTAGGATTTAATTTGAAATTTGGTTGAGAAAATTGGGATTGAGATAAGGATATAAAAATAAAATAAAAATAAATGAATAAATAATAATAATAATAAAATAAAGTAAGACAAAAGACAAAAACAAATAAAAAAAAGAATGAGAACGTGTAAGTGGGGGAATTTTTTTTTTATTGTGGATTAAAATGTGGAGAAAAAATAAATAAAATTAAATTAATTAGGGAAGATTTTTTAGGAAAAATTAGTTATAGAAGTTTGAGGGTAATTAGGATAAAAGGTAAGGTGATTGGAAACTTTTAGGACTCTTCTTTTATATTTATTTTTTCTACTTTTTCATAATATATACTACCATTATTTTTTAAACTAGTTAAAAGTTGAAGGATTAAAACAAATACAATAATTTTACAAGCTTTCTTTATTAAATATAAATTGAGCTTATAATTTGTTGTAATTTTCAAAAATAATATTTAAATATTAAGATTGGTGTAAAATCTAAGTTTGGTAAAAAATTAGGTGTTCACAATACTTATCATTTTGCAAGCAGCACATAACGTATTGCACATATCATATCACGTAGTTCACATCATTCTTTCATATGCCATGAGACCTTGGAATCATGGACTTGACATTAGGACTTCCCAAAATGAGGGCTCAACATATGGGACCTCAACTAGGGAGCTTCTTTAGCAAACACAGAGTCTGCTTAATTCATTCATACGTACTTCATTTTCATTCATTCATATACTAGTGCAATCAATAGTCATACCTAGGATGTAGTTTTAAGACTCTCATCGGGTTTGCTGTGCAAGGACCAAGAATAATCTAGTGTCATTACTTAAGTCTAGCTCACCTCTTGATTATCCTATCCTAATACCTTTGGTATCGTTCATTTCATTATGTGCATCATTTGAGGCTGGCCTCATTCTTTCTTTGGGAACTTTAACCTTAACCGACATAGATCATGTGAGCATCACGAAATCCAGTGTGTAATCCCCACATCGAAAAGAGGTGGAATCACCGGCCAAAGTGAACCAAAACATGCTAGCGTATATAGGGAGTCGAACCCTGCTAGATCCCTATATTGGCAGTATAGGTTCGAAAACTAGGAGATATAAGGAGACCCATACCCGGCATGCCGGACAGTCTCATCTCATGAGAGTTACGTGAACCTCCGCCCTTCCCGAAGGAAGGCATCACCGCTCATAGCTAGCCTATCGGTTCTCAGTATAAAGTTCCATTACATTCAACTCATACATCATAAAAGCTGGCTTCTAGCATGAGGACATCATAGCTCATTAGATGATTTCTCATCTCATCATTAGTATTAAGTATGCATTAACTTCAATACTTTCATTAGAGTGTTCATAGAGACTGGTCTCTTCATTAGCTTTACACTCTCATAGGTGAGTACGTTTTGGTAACATTTACTTAGGCTCATTTGAGATTGCTCTCATCTTTCACATTAGCCTCTTATCATATTGTCACCTCATTCATTAACTTTAACACATTTCATAATTACTCACCCCTTCACGTGAATATTCATTTCATCATATGCCAAGGCACTTGGCCATTTAGTGTGTTTCACACTCTTACTTAACCCTTCTAGGGTTACATCATTTCATCACATACATCTTAGGCTCGCTTACTTTTAAACGTATGCTAGACTTATGAGTCCACACATACAAGCCATGAGGCTTTATTCATAGTTTGTCTAAGTGATTCATGTTTACCCAAGATTATGTGGTACAAGACTTATGCATCTTGTAGATATGCCAAGATATTCATTTCGATCTTTAGAGGCAGCATTCATTAAATATTTACTTACGTATGACTTATGTGTCAATACGGAATTGGGCAAGGGAACCCGATTTCGAATCCCTTGGACAACACTTAATCTTATTTTAAATTTGATAATTGCATTTTTCAGATTTGGGAGACCCTAGTTCGATTCCCATCAACCCCATAATATTTCTTTCTTGTTCTCCTCTCCTTTTTCGTTTTAAGGCAAGGAGGTTGTGGGTTCAATCCCCCACAAGCTCATTATTTTTCTTTTAATTTATCTCTTAACTTTCTCACTTATCCAAGAGGTTGTGGGTTCAATCCCCACTCTCCACATTTATTTTCTCCTTTATTTTTCTCCTAACTCTCTCATCCATTCAAGAGGTTGTGGGTTCAATCCCCACTCACCACATCTATTTTTTCTTATATTTTTCTCACGAAATTTTTATGAAATTTTCATTTAGTGAGGTCATGGGTTCAATCCCCAATGACCTCACATTTTAAAAAAAAAAATGAAGTTCATTTTTTTTAAAAGTTGGCTGAGACTACAATTTCCAGCAGGCTGGAAATTTAGTCTCTTCCAATCCATTTTTGTCTTAATCTTTTGTTGATTTTTTTGTAGATTTAATGTAATGATGTCTTGGGTTCAATCCTTAGTGATTTCACTTATTTTACATTCATTTTTCATTGCATTTTGTACCACTTTGTTTGGCCGAACCCAACCTACCAAATGCTGGAAATTTGTTCACTATTTTCAGCTTCTTTTTATCATCATTCATACGTTAATTCTTAAGGCATTCGTGGATCGTTTGGTGCATCTTTAAGTGTAATCTTTTTATGATTATATTCATCCAAGAATTACCATTACATCCAGAAACATTACACCACTTTTACACCTCATGATTTACACAAACATTCGCACATAAAATTCAACCATAAAAACATATCATTTTTCGCATACTTTCGGTTGACATAACTTAACATGCTTACAATTCCAAACACATAATCATGAACACATTATCACGAAAATCACACTTCATACTTAAACTACCAGCAAACATACCAACAAAATGATCTCTAACCTATTTCACATTGAGATCAAAGGGATACTAGGGACAAGGAGTTCGACAAGAACAGGAACAACCCAAGTTTCAAGATTCGTTGAATTCATGGGAAAGAAAATTCTCTTGGAGAAAGGAGTCTAGGAGAGAAACCCATACCTTAATGTCGTTCAAAACTTGTTTAAATGCTGCCAATTTACCATGAAATCAAGCCTCACCACCGAAACTTCAAGCACAATCCCGTCCAGAACTTGTTGTTGATTTTCGTTTTTAGCTTAGTTTTTCTTTTGAGTTTTTGTGTGTAAGTTCTTCAAGAGTGAAGAACTATTATTTTCAGTTATTATAATTATAAAAAACGTGAGTATGAGAGTGAGAGACGTGAGAATGAGAGGATTAGGATTATGATTAGGATTAGGAGAGTTAGGTGGAGACTAAGTCAAACTAGGACTCCTCATTATTTATTTATTTTATTATTATTATTATTTTTATTAAAAATCTGAATTTTCCCTTACTTAAATGAGCTTTTTAAATATTAATTAATTCAACTAATTCACTTAATAAAATTAAATTAATTTAATCCTTGCTTCCACCAAGGCTCGAACCCAGGTGAAGCTAGATTTTGCTTAAAGGGTTAAATTCGGCAACCTCTACCCGAATTGCCCCTCCACAATATTAATTAATTAATTGAAATATTTAGGGTAATTACAATACTAACCTTAGCCTGGAAAAGACCATTTTACCCCTAGACCCTCCAAAGTTAAGATTACCCCTTTTTAAGTCTGGTTAAGACTCATCCGTGTAAATCTTCATATTCGGGTGCCCTACATGGCTGGACCCAACCTTTCCTAGCTCAACTAACTCACCAAGTTAGTTGGCTTGGCTGTTGCAGAGGTTCAGAGGTCTGATTCTACGCGCATCAATCCGTGTGAACCCAGTCTAATCTAGGCATTCTAGATACATTAGGCATTACTTAGCATAGTCATTTTAGGGTTGTTACAGTTTCTATGACACCGGATTCCATGTTTAGCTCGCATGTTCTATTGTTGGTTGAGGTGATTGTTCCCGAAAGTAAAATGAATAAATGAAATTAATAAAAATGGACACTAACTAGGGTGACTTAAGAGGTTCTACTTAGTGTAGGTAAGGGTATGGGACTTTACCTATACATTGCACAAGTGTCCTTGAGGGGAGTCCTAGGAGGATGTTTTTATGTACTTGTGTTATGAATGAAATGCATAATGTTGACTTACATGATGTTGATCTTATATGTTGTTCACTTCATTGATGAATATGATTTTGGTCTAAGTTTCTATATATATGATGATCAATATGCATGATATGATGTTATGTTCAGTATAGGCATTGCTTATGATTTTTTACTAGTTGACTTAGTTTATGTGGGGTTATGGGGATTCACACGAGCATTGCACTAGTTGGCTTGGATTGGGATTGTAGGTAAGGGTGTTGTATGCTTAAATGATATGAACTCGAAGATATGAGATGTTGATATGGATTTATGATGATGTTGCTCTTGTGTTGGATATGACCATGTCTTAATATTATTATGATTATTGACTTGTATATACTTATGTGCATAAAGGCTTTAAAAGTGAATTAGCATGATTTTGAACAAAATTTCGCTTGTGCATGAATTCAATAGTTTTACTTTCATATGTTTCCATACTTAGTACATGTGATTTGTACTAATCCATATTCTTTATATTTCTATATTTATGTAGGTTCGGACCATTGAAGAGCATTCAAGGCAATTTTCACTGAAGACTTGGATTTGTTCCAAAGTTAATTGGTGAGTCGTCAAGTTCGAGGATGATGCCATTTTCTAGCTTCATTAGTATTGACTATGTCTACGACAACTGTTTTTTCCTTATCTTTGAGATTTTTTTGTAAGGCTGTATGAAAGAATCTTTTTCAATCTCATGAATTTGATAAGAAAATATTATGTAGTAGGTATTGTTGCACCTATAGATTGTTGATTATCTAAATACAAGAAGACTATTTGATTTATATAACGAAATTTGTGTGAAGGAATCGTCATATTATCATTTAAGTTATATCAAGAAACTAACAAAGAAAGTGACTCAGTACGATCATGTGGTTTTTTGCCTCTAGAAGACAAGATGAACTTCAATAAAATTGAAATGATCAATCTCCAAGTCATAAATTATTTTTGATATGTAGATGGATAATATTTATTTGATCTGCATGAAACTCAATATCAAATGGGCTATTTGTTTATATATGGAGGCGCAACAATATCTTGGCATTCCAAAAATCAAACACCAGTAACGACTTCTTCAAATCATGCAGAAATTATGCTAATCTACGAAGTAAGTTGGGTATGTGTTCAGTTCAAATCATGGCTTACCATATTCAGAAATTATATCATAGTCGAGAGTAAGTCACATCACACAGAAGTTATATCAAGTTAATGTAGAAGATATTCAGTTGCAAATGAAAATATCCACAACATGATTGTTTCTATTAACGAGTTGAATGAACCGTTTTGCATGCAATGGCGAGGTATTGAATAAAGTAATTTTTCAAAAGGGATTTGGTTAAAATGAAAGGCTTATCATATCGATGAAATCGTAAAATAATTTATCAGAATTAGTTCAAGAATGCAACATCTTCATGAGTTTGATTTAATCCGAAAGACACTGTCAATATCAATATCTAAGAAGTTGATATATAAGATTGGATGATATGATCACAAAAAAATAAGTAGTGTTTTAAATAGAAAAGTATAACACGCGTTGTACTCTTTTTTTCTTGAATGAGGTTTTTTTCACAAAATTTTCTTGGTAAATTTTTTAATGAGGCAACAAATAATTTATATTAAATAATGGTGTACTCTTTTTTCTTTACTAGAATTTTTTCTCACATGATTTACACAGTAAAATTTTAACGAGATATATTGTTTATGGACATTTCAGAAGGAGTGTTATAAAATATTATATTATAAATTTTATTTACCTAAAAGTTACTATTTACATTTCTTTCCTCCGTTATGAAGAAAACTTCCACCTTTAGGATCACTATTTTTTTGGCCTTACACCTCAACAGCCTCTTCCTTTATATTTGTGATTAATGTTATGTTTGTGATCACTATTTTATGAACTTATGTTACACGATAAATAACAGCATAACACTTTATATTGTATACACTTGGAAATTTTGAAATAATAATAAAAAAGCTCCTGCTCTTGTGTGTCTCTATTTTTATCATTTTCATCTTTTATATTATTTTTCTTCAATATAGCAATGCACTTTTTTATTAAGAGTCGGTCAAGTCATAAAATATTAGCTAAAAGTATGACGGTGGGATAGAGGTTGAGAAAAGGTGAATATATATATATATATATATATATATATATATATATATATATATATATATATATATTATAAATAGAAGGACTAAGGTGTGGTTGTTTAGGAAAAAAGAAAAAAAGAAAATGGATGTAGCAGTGGTGGAGTATGGTTCGTGCAAGACGAGACCATCGGCGCTTTTGAACTCAATATTCATGACGACGGTAAATGCAGCGGCAAAGAGTCTTGTGGCGGTGGATTCGAATGCTAAGGCGACGGACAAACAATCAGAAAAGTGGAGAGCAACAGACCACATGAGGTTCATGTTGATGCTTATGACTTGGTTGGCAGTTTGGGTTCTTAGGGTATTGATGGATCACTCTCCTTTTTCTACTGCTTCACTTGATGATTTGATGATGTTGCCATCAATTGGAGCCTCTTGTTCTTTTGATTTAGTGCTTCAACAAGATTCCTCTAATTATATACAACCACCTCCTTCTGCTAAAGCTCTTGGTAGAGCTCTCACGCATGTAAGTTTTATCCATTAGTTTGATTTGCGCCAAAAGTACATACATAATTAAAAATCAAATAAGCCCTTTAAACTTTGATTTCAAGCATAGCGCGCGCATATATATATATATATATATATATATATATATATATATATATATATATATATATATATATATATATCCACTAAAGGAAGATGCGTAGCAACTACTTGCCTTGTTAAAAAATCTTCACCTATCATCTTATTTTGGAAGTATGTATTCTCTCCGTTCTATTTTATATGACACTTTTTAGATTTTTAGATTTAAATATATTTATTTTTTCGCAAGTCTTTCATCATTTTGATTATCAATTATTGTAAATTATAGTATTTTTACCTTATGTTTACAAACATAAATTTAATTTTTTTGGCTCAACCTTAAGCTGTTCGACTTTTGAAAAGTAATACTCCCACTATCCCATTTTATGTTACACTTCTCGTTTTTCGATAGTCAAACAGTTTAATTTTGATCGGACATTTACGTATGAAATTTTCAAATTTTTCAAAATAAAATTTATATATTTTTAAACTACGTAAAGAGGGCTATAAGTCACATTAATTGATAATTCAAAATGTCAAAAAGAATATTTGAAAAAATTATGATTAACCTTATTAAATCTCAAAATGCGAAAAATTCTATTAAATCTCTTGCAAAAAATCTCATATAAAATGTGACTTTGAATGAGACGGAGGGAGTAAATATTACATAAATTGGAGTATCTTAATTCTTAGATTGATAACACCACTAGGGTGGGGACCATACTTATTAGCGGTCCTCATGATATTGATTTACCACTCACAACTTCTTGCGATCCGTCCGTTGCTTAGCGGACTGAATGTTGCGACTATTTAAGATGGAATAATTATTTATATATTTGGAAGGTAATTAAAATTTAATTTCAGCTCAAATTATTTGTGTATATTTGGATTGTAACCAAACTAAAATTTAAATTTAGGAATTTGTATCAATTTGGACATAATCAGCCAGCAGTAGATACTCCGTCCATTTCACAAACAATGATTTGGTTTGACTTGACATAAAATTTAATAAAATAAAGAATTTTTTGAATTTTATGGTCCTAAATTAAAATTATGTTAAATGTACAAAATTGTCTGTTAATATTATGACGTTAATCATGTCACGTGAAAAATAACAGTAATTTTTTTTTTAAAAAAAGAGCATTTTTTTTAGAACTGTCTAAAAAAGAAGCAGGTGGAGTACTACTTTTGTAAGGATTGTTATTATTAGTATAAATAAAATGTGTCGTTTTCTTTCTGCCGTTACTATATACTAATAATAGATTTTCGTATGAAGAAGCAGGTGGAGTACTACTTTTGTAAGGATTGTTATTATTACTCGCTCCGTTTAAAAAAGAATGACCTAGTTTGACTTGGAACGGAGTTTAAGAAAAGAAAGAAGATTTTTTAATCTTATAGTTTTTAATTAAAGTAATGTCAAATATATCCAAATGTCCTTTAATTTTGTGGACTTAAACATGTCACGTGGAAAGTTAAAGTTAAAGTGTTGCCAAAAAAGAAAAGGGGTCATAATTGTTGAAACAAATTAAAAAGAAAATAGGATCATTCTTTTTGAAACGAAGGGAGTAGTAGAAATAAAATGTGTCGTTTTCTTTCTGCCGTTACTATATACTAATAATAGATTTTCGTATGCATGTAAATGCCACGCGTCTTTTTCTTTAGACACCTATTTTAACTTGTCACCTCTCCTCTCAACACGTCATTTCAATCGTTACTTGCGTGCCTTAACATGAAAAAAATCTGATGCATTATCATGCCATAAATTTGCCTTCAATTCTTTGTTTTTGTTATTTGCCTTATATTTATAAATAATTTATTTATTTGAATGAGTATAACTTATTTAAAAGAAAAAAAAAAGACGAGTAATAATATGTGCAAAGTAGTTGTAAATCATCGATTAAAAATTATGTTACTTCATCACTTGGGGAGAATTGGTTAACCAGTTACTTTTAATGTATTTATCACGGCCCAAGATCCTCTCGATTAAAACACCCCCCCACCCCAAAAAAAAAAAATATGAAATTAGTTGAAGCAGCAACTCTTTTTTATTGTATTTTTAGACAGAAGAGTTTTGACATGTTGATTTTTTTAGTCATTAATACAGACATTTGGAGGGTATCATAGTTTCTGAAATATTATTGCAAGATTTGTTTTGCTTATGTGGTCCTCTATGCTCAGCTATTTTGACCTTATTATTAACTTCCAAAAACAAGTAATCTTTCTCATTTAAATCACAAATCATGCCTTAAAACTTAAAAGTGAAATGTCATGGTACGGGGGATCTACTCATTAAGCTTTCCAAACCGACACATAACACTTATGCTATAATTTTCTTCATATATTTTTATTTTCATTTGAATTTGTTGAAAGACATTACTTATTTGTGTAAAGATCGATATTAAAGTGTGTAAACTACTCAACTCTTTTCTAGTTGACTCCTCATATCTTTCATTTGAATCTCATGAAGGATAATTACTTGTTCATATCCACGTGTATTTAAGTACTGTGTAAGTTTATTCTAAATTAAGTAGTTTAATGAGTTAATAACATTTTTAGAAAAATAAACCATTTTTACCAATACGTAAATATTATTCTTTATTACGTAAAAACCATTTTTAGTATTTAATGGTATAATGCTTTCATGAATATAAACAAGTTATCATTTGGTTATCATCTGTCATTAATCATGAATCTAGAATTTATTCAACTTTTAAGTATGCAGTACTATGTGAGAGTAACTTAGGTGTGTTTGATGAAAAATATTGTTTTAGAAAATGATTTCTAGAAAAATAAGTAGGTTCTTTTTACTTATTTTCTTGTATTTCATCATACAAAAGTAAAAATAACTATTTTAAAAGCATTTGTATCTATTTTAGACAAATATTATGAGAGATGAATTAGATGAAGGATAGTATAGTGGTGGTGGGGATGAGGATGAGAACTCAGGGGAGGGGGTGTGTTAAAAGGTGATAAAGGTTATTATGGAACGTTACTAGTAAATCTTCTTTTTCATAACCTGTTGACTTAATTCGTTGGAGGGAATTTCAGATACTAGCATTGCTAAATGAGATTCCAGCTTCGTCGAGGAAGTACCAGTTTGCACTTGGTATGGCTGACAAGATCATAGACGAGAACACCAAATGCGGACACTTAGAGATGGTCCGAGTTAATCGTTCGGCCCTGGCTTCAGCATTTGCGCGTACATCTGGACTTCTTTATATCTCCTTAAAGAGTCCCCGTATGTCAGATGATTCATGGCCGTGGTCTTCACGCATTCTTCGATCCATTCCTTTGGGATCTTTTGTGGCGTCATCACTCAAAGGTTTGGCCACGTATTTTCCATGGGTGGGAACTGCCACGAGCCTCTTCCAAAACAAGAGGCAGCTGGTTGTTCCCAGTCATGAGGAGAGTGTGACTGACTTGGCAGCTGAGAAACACACACAGGAATTGCTGTGGATAACAAGTAAGATGATAGAGTGCGGTGCTGTGGTTGAAGTTTGGGTGCAATGGAGCTTATCTTCTGGCTTGGCTTCCATTTCTCTCTTGTCTAATCTCAGGGTGCAAGGATTCATTGTCAAGATCACAGGTGTGTTCAAATTAATTATCTTTTTTAAGTGAGTTTGACTTTAAATTTATTCTGAACTCTATGACTCGACATGAAGTCGATCTTAAGTATATTATTATTATTGAGTTTTGTGATTTGGTGGTGTAGCGATATTAATTGGAGAGCTTAACAAAGTTAAAGATGAAGTTCCAAGGCAAGTGAAGTTCAACATACTGGTGTTGTGGATTCCGGTGTTGTGTTATGCAGAAAATGGAGTTTCATATCCAGTATTGACGGGATATGAGAGGTTGGAGATGGAGAAAACAATGAATGAATTGATCTGTACGCTACCCAGCATTGATCAAGAGGTTATTCTAACCAACTGGATGCAATATTTCATGACAACATCTTCGGATTGGCCAAATCTCCAAGAGTCATATGACCATTGGTGCTATTCCACTCGTGAGTTCAATATGCATGAAGGAGAACAACTTAGTGAGTCTACTCTAAATATAGAGTATAAAATATAGTTGTACTTAAGATCTCAATGTTTTTTCGTTGAAGACTCTAGGACCTGGATAAAGTGTCAGTTGGTAGTGAGGAGTTGAACTATCTTTTTAGTTATAGATGGTTTTCTTTTTATCTTTAGCGTTAGTTGGTATGTGTTCCTTATAAATAAATGAATACTACTACTACTACTTGTGTTCTTGTAATTACAGTGTGATGGTCAATAATATAATAGACAACCAATTAGAGAAGAGTTATTATAAACACGAGAAAGAGTTTTCTTAGAGATGTTATCATTTGACATATTTACCGTAAGAAATATAGAAGGACAGATTTTCACAGAATGCACAAGTTTTATATAGGATATTTAAGGTCACTTGAGATGATTTGAATCATTAGTTACATTTCTATTTATACTAGTAAAATGTAAATTAAAAGTTTTGCGCAAAAAACTAGATACATGTATCATAATTTTCTAGTTGCAAGTATTATGAAATTTTAAAAGACGTTTTGAAAAACTAAGAGACAATTTTGAAAGGCTAAACATTGATGCATTATTTCAAACACTACCCTTAATAAATTTGCTTGACAACTTCAATGCGTTCTTGAAAAAGCAAAAAAAATTTCTATGAAGTGCTTTGGTAATGATGTCAGCAAGTTGTTCTCTTGTCTGGAAATAATGCAACTACATTTCACATTTCTCTTGTGCTTTTCGGATAAAAATAATGTTTGATGGAAATATGATTTGATCTTTCATTGTTGGCTGGATTCTTGGAAATTGCAATTGCTAATTTGTTATCACAATACAGAACAATCTGTTGTTTTAATTTTTTACCAATGTCTTCAAATATATTTCTAAGCCAAATAGCTTGAGAAGTAGCCTTAGCTGCTGAGACATATTCTGCTTCGGCAGTGGATTGAGCAAAAACACTTTGCTTTTTTTTGATAACCAAGAACCAATACTTTATCCAAATAAGAAAGCATAACAAGAAGTACTCTTCATGTCATCTACACTTTCAGCCTAACCACTATCCGAATAACAAATTAGGTTCAAATCTCCACCAAATTTGTACATTATTTCATATTTCATTATTCTTTGCAAGTAGTGTAGAACACGGTTTGCTGCTCCACGATGCACTTGGCTTGATTCTTGCATGAATATGGATACTAAACTAGCAACAAACATAATGTCAACCCTTGTTAAAGTAAGATATAACAATCTTTTAATCAAGTTCCTATAAAGTAAGCTATTAACTTTTTTTTCTCCATCATTTTTTTAAAACTTTTCATTTGCTACTAATGGTATGACACTACAATACTTCATTTTTATTTTGGAAGAACACTTTTAGTATACTTCTTTTAAAAAATAAAAATTCTTCTTCCTCCTGTTTTTTACCAAAAATTGCTTGCTCTCGTTTCTTGTGCAAGCATTCCTTCTCAATGTGGCAATTCTTTTGCAAAAGTTACATTGGCACATGTCTTTGTAATATTTTTTTGTAATGTAATTAGTTTTTTTTGCAAATTTTACAAAAACGACTAGAACTTTTTTCACCTTTTTTTTCAACCTTCTTAGAAAAATCATCATGATCCTATTTATTTTTTCGATTCTTCTTTTGTTGATGTTTTGAGAAATTTTGAGAATTGTCATTTGTTCCGAACAGAAAAGCCATTTCTTTGGGTTTATCTTCACGAAAAAATCTTTGCTTCTTGTGTGCACAAAATGTCCATTTAGCTCTTTGATTGGAAGCTTGGAAAGATCTTTCGTCTCATCAGTAATATCAACAATGTACTCATACTTTTCTGTGACACTAATTAGAATTTTTTCACAACTTGTTAGTCATAAATTATATCACCATGATTTCTCAATTCATTAACAATATTCATGACTCTTGTGTATTATTCATCTATTTTTTCAGACTGTATCTTCTTCAAGCTTTGTAACTCTTTTCTATGAGTTTTATGATTTATAGTGCATACCTTTTCGTCACCATACACCTCTGTTTCTAGAGTTTCCCAAACTTCCTTTGCAGTGTTACAAGTAACATTTTTTGCTGAATATGCTCTTGAGACTCTCATTTGGATTTTGCTCAAGGCTTTTTCATTTTGACGATACTTAGCCTGAAGATATTTTATCTCTGTTGATGTAACTTCACCATCGCTGTCTGGCTTTTCAAAGACGTTTGTAACAATAGTCCATAAACCTTTAGCTTTCAAATGTGTTCTGATTCTTATCTTTCAGTACTCAAAATGAGTTCCATCAGAAAATTGAATAAGCACAATTGAAGAATTAGCACCTTCTTTTTTTATGGAAGCCATATTTGTTTTCTTAACCTTACCCCAGATTAAGAACGAAAAACTGCTTTTGATACCAATTTGTAGTAAATATAGAAGGAGAATATTATCTTTAGAGAATGCTCAAATTTTATGTAGGTTACTTAAAGCCACTAGAAATAATTAGAATCATCGATTACATCTCTATTTATACTAGTAAAATGTAAATCAAAGGTCTTGAACAAATAACTAATTACATGTATTACGAAATTCTAAAATACTTTTTGAAAAACTAAGAAATAACTTCGGAAGACAAAACGTTGATGCATTAATTCCAAAATTTATCATCGTAAAATACACACTACAATAAAAATAACTTATAGCGACAATGAATATTGACATTAATAAAGAGTGTTAAAGTCTTTACCGGCATTAGTTAAGTGTCATTAGAACCAATGTCCTTAAAGCTTTAGGAACACATACAAAGAGTGATAACTATTGCTAAAGATACATATTTAGCGGCAATTAAAAATTAATTGCCACTAAAGATCATTTATGTAGTGACATTACATTTACTGGTCATAGGTCTTGGTATGGACAAAAGCAACCACAATTCAGTACCTCAAATTTTGGAGATGCTCAAGCATGGTGAAATATATGGACCGTATCTTATATTTATGGTGTATAAATTAAAAGATGAAACTGTAAGAATAATTCTTACTTATGACCCAAGTTTACTTGTAACTCAAGTAATATCATAAATAATATTTAATGAAGAATAAATCTTGTATACATATTGGCTATTTGATGGACATATCATATTAAGTCTTAACATCTATAAATTGGTTCTCCCTCCACCCATTAAGGTTACCACATATTGTATACAATAATTCCATTATTGACGGCTGTGATAACGTAAGGTTAGGGTAAGGATGTAGAAATAAATTTACGACTAACGCTTTCACTTTTTTCTTTGATGATGTCTTACGCATCAGGTATGTACCCCTAGAGATCTCTATGTAAGATTATCCTGTTCAAGATCCTGATATTATGTATTAAGATATTTAATATTACATGTGTCATCCGAGCCTGGATTGTTTGAACGAGTTATCTTACATACATATGAAAACAATTATCATGTAACGCAATGACAATTTTGACATGAGAATGTAAACATTAGTCCCTTAAGCTTTTGTACGTGGAAATTTTTTGTTTAAGCCATAAAAGTCTATGATCTTAGCCTTAAGTAAATAAATATATAATAAGTATTACTAGTTTATACTTGAGATTGGAATAGCAATCACTAAATATTGCTACTCATAATATAGACGTCTATAGCATTGGAGTTGTTCTACTTCAGCTATTAACTAGGAAGAATATGGGCACTCTAAATATAAAGGATCATGATGATTATATAGTGTATTGTTATGCAGATTCAAATCTTAAGACAATATAAATTCAAGAGATTCATGTAATGGACATAGCACTCTAAACAAAGTCATGTGCATGATGCACCAGGTGATAGTTACAAGTATAGTTTACTTTTACCTACTAATAAAAACAACAATCTAATGAGTGGTAGAAGTTTTGATTTAATTAAAGCTCGCTAAAAGAGCAATCATATATTCGCTAATATAAATTAATTCAAAAAAATCACTAGGTATTTGATTGGAAATTATAACATCATCATTTTTTTTAGTATTTATTTGACTAAACAATAAATAATATGTTTGTTAGTCATTAAAGTAGTCAAACTACAGAAATTTCCGCCTATACATATAATATTTATGATCGGTTGATGCATGTATTTTGTTAGTCACCAAAGTGGTCAAACTGGAGAAATTAGCGTCTACATATATAATATTTATGATCACTTGATAGATGTAATATGTTTCTACAGTTTGTATCACCAAAGTTGTGATACTAAAGAAATTAACGTCTACATGTATAATATTTCTGACCACTTTGTAAAGACCCGCAAGTACACCTTAGAAGGTAGAGCACTCTTGAGTCGCCACACAGCATATTTGACCTCACGGAGGTCTTGCACAAGCCTCTTAGCTATCATTATTACATAAGTATGAAAAGTAGTGCGGAATTAAAAAATTTCACAACATCATAATAAGAAACTCTTTATAAAACTAAGGAATAAGTCTCATCATCACAAGTCAACTTAAAGACACATCTTAACATCTTAGGGTCATGGCCCTTTACATTGAATGATAAATACTAAGTCTTTAACATAATGGAAAATGCTAAAAGAAAGATAGACTATGTCCTCGAACATATGAAGACATACCAATCTTGAGAGAATCAACTCCCCAAGCTTTGTCTTCTAAGAACCTTCACTTGCCTTCCACGTATACTTATAGAAATATAGAAGAGTATGGAGTTAGTACATACATTGTACTAAGTATGACATTATGCAAAATCATGCTATAAGAGTATATTTTAGTTGAAACATACTTTTCATTCTAATTTGATAAAACCTTCATGAATCCACTTTACAACATCATATAAGTCACCATGTATCATATAAAGTAACACTTTCATAAATCTCACATATAGCCAATTGAACAGTAACCCATTATTTATCACATAAACCTTCCTATCCAAAGTTATCCTAAGACTCACCTAGGTACGACATGAAGAGACCGCCAATAAAACCTCTTCAATACACACTAAAGAGATCCTTAGGACTACCAAAGATAATCATACGTCATTCCAACTCCACATCTCAACTAACAAAGAGTACTTATCCCTAGAAATTACTTTTGAATACCCCATCTGATCTCAGGAAGAGCATCAACCTCTAATCTATCTTTAGAAAGCTCATTGTGAATAGTGAGGTTGCTACTAAACACTTCATCTCAACTAACGAAGAGTGTCCACCTCAAAATTCCCCTTTTCATACTAGAGTTCTTTAGGAATAGTAGGGTTGGTCTAGACACTTCATCTCTACTCACGAAGAGTGTCTACCCTACAATACCCCATTTACATTCATTACAGACCTATTAATAGAACCTTTCAATAGACTCTCATACATACATAGCCATTAACTTCATTCTTTCAGTCATTAGTGGTGTGTGTGTGAGTACATGTGAGAACACCTTTCACATAACCCCTATCATGCATGACATTGATTTCTAATCATATTTACCTTACATTCATCATCATTATAACACACTACCATGCTTTACATATACATATACTTCATTTAGACATAGTGTCTTCAAGACACATTATCAATTCATAATACATTACATGCATAATCAACATACTTTCACTTCACTTCACATTCAATGCCTTCAAGTCCATAATCACAATACACATATAACTTCATATACATAAAGTAAACACCTCCACCATAAGTGGACCATACCACTCAATATTCCGTTCTATAAGAACTTAAGCAATATAGAACAACTTACACTCCATCCAATCTTTCACCACCTTTGCTTAATTTCTCTAATAATTCATCATAATATATCATTTAAGGCAGTAGCTAATCACAATATAACATAAAGAAAACCATAGTTTTAACATTATTTAAACGTGTTCAGCAAACCCAATTCATAAGTCAAAAGTTGAGAATTTGCATGAGTATGGGTTCATTGAGTTTTTGACCTTAATTTCATCAACTAACATAAATAATATCATACCTCATCCATTAAAATGTTTTCATTCAAGAACCCATACTTAGATTTCGAAATAGAAGAATTTAGGATTTTAAACCTTTTTGAAAAGCCATTGAATTGGCTCCTTGAATGAGAGAAGAATCAAGGATAAACTACCATACCTTATATGAAGAAAAGATCACGAAATTTGGTGAATAAATCACCCAAAACCTTCAATCCAAGCTCTACCTTGAGTTCAAGCTTCACTGGGGTTCGAAAGAGTTATTTATTGAGGGAGGGGTTTTGGTTTTGAAAAGGGAAGTCTAAAATTAGGTATTAGTGTTTAAAACTTCTCAAAATACATAGATAAACACGAAATAAACGTCTATACTTCTTAAAATACTTGGGGTGAATTTACTAAAACACCCCAAGCTTGGCCGAATTCCACTTTGTAGGGGCCAAACGACGGACCCTAGCTAAGGGGCATCGTTTGATCGATGGTTCATCCTAATGGATTGTTGTTTGGTTCAAAGACAGGTTTTATGGGGTATAAGATCCCACCACTAAGTGTGGATATACTCCCCCACACGATGGAGCGTCGTCCAATCTACTGCCCGTCAACAAGGGGCGTCGTTGATGTACCGTGGTTTCACGGTATTTCTAATGCTTTTTCCTTAAGTTTAGTGTGTGTCAAAAGCCTTTTTGTGTTGATTTTTATGTAAGTTTCTCTTTGTTTGCAGAAAATCTGTCCAAGGATGAACGCGGGAGTTTTTGAGAAAGAAATGCAGAAGAGACCACCTACGGAACCTATGACGGTCCGTCGAGGCTGTGACGGTCCGTAGGTGGCATCGTAGTGAAGGGAGAAGTTGCTGAACGAAAATGGGGAAGTCTGACCAAGTGTGGGATTACGGAAGTCCATGACGGACCGTCATAGCCACGATGGTCCGTCCTGCTTGTTCGTTGTGATGATCAGAGAAGTAGTCCCAGTACCCAAATTCCAAGAAGTTCAAGTATTTTGGAACGAAGACTCTCGACGGACCGTCGTGCTTGAAACGGTCCGTCATACCTGTACGTCGAGGGGAATGAAGAAAGCAACAGAAGAATGGTGATGTATGGGACGACAGAGTCTATGACGGTCCATCATGTCCATGATGGTCCGTCACGTGGTCCGTCGACCCAGACGCGTTTGGACATATTTTTAGTAAATAGAATCCTTATTTGATTAGACTTTGTTTTTATTATAAATAGTTGGAAAAACCTCATTTTTGGGGTTAGACTTTCTTGATAATTTTTAGTTTTTAGTTCTTCTATTATAGTATTAAATTCTCGATTTTGGGAATTAAGATACTTTTTCGGTAATTGATTGTTGGTGATTTTGTTGATTAATCAAGTTAAATTCTGGGAAATTGTTCGTTTTCATAAAAGTAAGTGCATGAATTCTTCCATTAACAATATGAATTGTGTAATTATGAACATGGGTAACTAAACCTCATAGCTAGGGTTGTGGGAACCATGGGTGAATAACAAGGTAAAAATCTAACTTAAATAACAATTCTAGAGTGGTGTCTTGCATGTATTGATAATTTTTTCGTGTAGAAGTCTTTTTAACGGATGGCCAACGTTAGAACTCGCCTTAATGCTACTTGCCGGACCAAGGAGGTAGATAATAGGAAAAGAATTATCAATATAGATTTAGTGTAGACTATCTAATAGGCTAGTATTAGTTGGTACGAGTTAATAACTTAGTCAAATACCAAATACGATGTTGAATATGAGGTAAAGATAAGGGTTAGTATAGCAACACACGTAGCCGGACCAAGGTGCGGAGTGAAATTCTCTAGATGCCGGACCAAGGATTTAGAGATACATAACTTATCACTTTACATGCAAGATATCAGGATAGAATTGTTATAGTTAGATTTACCAAGTTAGGAACCTGTGGGGAACACTAAAGCCCTAGTTACTTTTATAATTTGATTAGACTCCGAAAGCTGAATCTGTTAGTTGTTCATTTTTATTTAGTTAATCATTTTCATTAATTTAGAAATAAAATCCCCCTTTTTGTCTCTTGATTTCTCGGAAAATAGTTGGCTAAATAATAGTAATAATAGAATAAAGTTAAGTCTGAACTATTTTCCTTGGGGGATCGATCTCAACCTCATTAGTTGGGTTCTTTACTTGATACGACCGCTTTACTTCTTATTTGAGAAGTAAATTTGAGCGTATCAAATTTTGGCGCCGCTGCCGGGGAAAGTAGCTTTTAGACTAATTTAAATTTATTACTAAAGTTTAGTCAATATTTTCCTGATTTTACTTTTTCTGTTGTTTTTGATTTTTTTAGAACTGACGTCCTTGCATGCCAAATACACGGAGAGGAAGAGAACCTTTGTTTCCCTACGATCACGAGTTAGAACGTACACTATGCAAAATGAATCGAAACTTGGGTATAAATGATGATGATCCAAACCAGAGCATCCCAGCTCCGGTTGATGCTCATGGTCGATTATTACCTGATAATCCTGATCAAGGTGCACAAAGGGGACAAAATCCCGCTCCACGTCCTCAAGAATACTACAGAGGTTATGATAATATTGCAGATTCTGATGGGCCACTTGTCTTGCCCCCTCTACCAGAAGGTCACACCTTTGTAGTCACTAGTAGTCTAATGCAAATGCTCACGGCTAGAGGTTTGTTTTCAGGACTACCGTCTGAGGACCCACATGCCCATATAGCTAAGGTGAGGGCAGTGTGTAAAAGCTGTGTAGGGAGGCCTGATTTGAATTTGGATGTAATAGGGCTAAGAGTATTTCCTCTCTCACTGACGGGAG
This sequence comes from Solanum sitiens, assembly GCA_016801875.1. Lineage (NCBI taxonomy): Eukaryota > Viridiplantae > Streptophyta > Magnoliopsida > Solanales > Solanaceae > Solanum > Solanum sitiens. Next base: position 781,918 of record JABWTJ010000276.1, read on the forward strand.
AGGCTGCTATCTGGTTCACTAAGCTCCCTTATAACTCAATTTTCACTTGGAACCAACTAAGGGACGTTTTCTTAGCACGTTACTACCCGGTCTCCAAGAAACTAAATCACAAAGACAGAGTGAACAACTTTGTGGCACTACCAGGAGAGTCAGTTAGTAGTTCTTGGGATAGGTTCACTTCATTTTTGAGAAGTGTCCCCAATCACCGTATAGATGATGAGTCACTGAAAGAATACTTCTACCGGGGACAGGATGATAATAATAAAGCGGTATTGGATACTATAGGAGGTGGTTCTTATGGGGAGTGTCCTTAGCTGAAATTGCCGAAAAATTAGAGAAAATCTCCCGGAATAATAAAGCATGGAGTACTAGGAAGTCAGATACGGGGAGAAATACTTTTGCAGTGCAATCCACACACAACTTAGCCACAGATGAGATTCGTGAAGAGATGGCGCAGATGAGAACTGAGCTTGGGTTGGTGTTAAAACATGTCACTGGGGGTGCAGAAAAGATAAACGCAGTGAACTACTTGTCTAAACCACCACCACCAACTGATAAATATTATTATAAGGAAGATTCCTATGCAGTAAATAATCAGACGGGGGGTTTCCGACCGATCGCCCAAGGCTCCAATCAGGAGAATTGGCGCCAAGGTCAAGGGAATCAAGGTCGGAACTATGGTAACTACAACCGTGAGGGTAATTATGTCCGTGATGGAAATTACAACCGCGACAACAACTTCAACAGGGGTAACTATGGTAACAGAAATGATAGGAGTGGGCCCTATGTTCTTCCTCAAAATCGTGAAGTTGCCACTAGGGATGGTGGAGGTAGTATGGCACGAGTTGAGGATATGTTGCACAAGATGATGAGGAGGTTCGATGCTAGTTATGAGCACACCAAAGAGTTAAGGAGTGATGTAGCGGGTATTGGACAGAAAGTCGATACACATGCCATATCAATTAAGCAGCTTGAATTGCAAATGGCTCAATTATCTGCAACTATGAACACACGACAACCGGGCACTCTTCCTAGCAACACTGTCCAAAATCCGAAAAATGATGGACACTGTATGGCAATTACTACTCGTGGTGGTAAACAAATGATTGATCCACTTATGCCGTCTATTGTGGAAAAGGTGATGAGAGATAATGATAAAGTGGTAGAGGTTAGTGATGAAGTAGAAGATAACACTAAAAAAGATGCTGAAGTGCCTAAAAAGGTAACTCCCATGCCTAGACCCCCCTTTTCCTCAAAGATTAGTGAAAAAGACCGAGGATGGTAAATATCGGCGTTTTATAACAATGTTGAAGCAACTTTCTATCAATGTCCCTTAGGTAAAAGCTCTCGAACAAATGCCCGGTTATGCCAAGTTTATGAAAGATTTGGTTACAAAGAAAAGATCAGTCACTTTTGAGGATGATGACAGAATGCAGCATTGTAGTGCTATTTCTACAAGGTCTTTAGTGAAAAAGAAAGAAGATCCGGGTGCATTCACTATTCCTTGTACAATCGGGTTATTACATTTTGCGAAAGCATTATGTGATCTGGGGGCAAGCATAAATCTCATGCCCCTCTCGATTTACAAGAAGTTGGGTTTGGGTGACCCAAAGCCCACTGCGATGCGGCTACTGATGGCCGATCGAACAGTAAAAAGGCCAATAGGGATACTCCATGATGTGCTTGTAAAAGTGGAGTCGTTCATATTTCCAGCAGATTTTGTTATTCTTGATTGTGAAGTCGATGAGGTGCTTATTATTCTTGGGAGGCCATTCCTTGCTACGGGTAGAGCCTTAGTTGATATGGAAAAGGGGCAGATGAAATTTCGATTGAACAATGAAGAAGTGACTTTCAACATTTGTAGGTCCATGCGGCAGAGTGGTGAGCTCCAATTGGTATCTGCCATATCCTACAAAGTTGGTGAATCACCCGAGACACAAATAGAAGAACGTCTAGGTGTAGAAGCACTGGCGGCAGTGATAATGAATTTTGATAATGAATGCATTGAAGAATATGGGTCATTAATCGCTTGATCGTGGTAATGTTCGGTTTAAACCGAAGAAATATGAGCTAGACATGAAGAATCGCGAGTCTCCACCCGCTAAACCATCTATAAAGGAGGCTCCAAAGTTAGAACTAAAAGCTCTCCCACCTCATCTCAGGTATGAATTCTTAGGAAACGGTGACACATTGCTGGTAATCATTGCATCAGACCTAAATGAACAACAAGTTGAGAGTTTGGTGAAAGTGCTAAAAAGGTTCAAAAGAGCTATTGGGTGGACTATTGCGGACATTATTGGGATCCCTCCTGGTATTTGTTCTCATAAAATCCAACTCATGCCCGATCATAAGCCAAGTATTGAGCACCAGAGACGTTTAAATCCACCTATGCAAGAGGTCGTGAAGAAGGAAATCATAAAATGGTTGGATGCTGGAGTAATATATCCTATCGCCGATAGTAGTTGGGTATGCCCTGTTCAGTGTGTACTTAAGAAAGGGGGAATGACTGTGGTCCCCAATGAAAAAAATGAACTTGTTCCAATGAGATCGGTGACTGGATGGAGGGTGTGTATGGATTATCAGAAATTAAATGCATGGACCGAAAAGGACCATTTTCCTATGCCCTTCTTGGATCAGATGTTGGATAGACTCGCTGGAAAAGGGTGGTACTGTTTTCTTGATGGTTATTCAGGGTATAATCAGATTTCTATTGCACCAGAAGATCAAGAGAAGACCACTTTTACTTGTCCATATGGGACCTTTGCGTTCAAGAGAATGCCGTTTGGGTTGTGTAATGCACCCGCCACATTTCAGAGATGTATGATGTCAATATTCTCCGACATGGTAGAAGATACTATTGAGGTTTTTATGGATGATTTTTCTGTAGTGGGTGAATCATTCGAGCAATGTTTGAGCCATTTATCTGAGGTTCTTAAGAGATGTGAAGACTGCAATTTAGTACTCAATTTGGAAAAATGCCACTTCATGGTCAAAGAAGGTATTGTTTTGGGCCATCGTATTTCAGAAAAGGGCATAGAAGTTGATCGAGCCAAAGTTGAGGTAATAGAGAGACTTCCTCCACCGATCTCTGTAAAAGGTGTGAGAAGCTTTCTTGGGCATGCAGGTTTTTACAGGAGATTCATCAAAGATTTCTCAAAAATTGCACATCCGTTGTACAAACTGCTGGAGAAAGATTGTAAATTTTATTTTGATGAATCCTGTCTTAAAGCATTCGACGAGCTAAAAGAAAAATTGGTATCTGCACCTATCATTATTTCTCCGGATTGGAGTAGTCCATTTGAGGTGATGTGTGATGCGAGTGGGGTTGCCCTTGGGGTGGTATTGGGACAAAGAAGGGACAAAATCCTTCATCCCATTTACTATGCTAGTAAAGCCCTCAATGAAGATCAGAAGAACTATACAGTAACTGAACAAGAGCTCCTTGCAGTAGTATTTGCTTTTGAAAAATTTCGCTCCTATTTGCTAGGTACTAGAGTTATAGTGCATACTGACCATTCAGCCCTGAGATATTTGATGTCAAAGATGGATGCGAAACTGAGTTAATTCGTTGGGTATTACTACTGCAAGAATTTGACTTTGAGGTAAGGGATAGAAAAGGGACCGAAAATCAAGTTGCTGATCACTTGTCTCGTTTAGAAGATGAAGCTATGAGAGAGTTGGGGGATAAGACTGATATTGATGACACGTTCCCCGATGAGCATGTATTGGCTGCCTCACAAGACTTGATTCCATGGTTCACAGATTTTGCGAACTACTTAGCTAGTGATATTGTTCCATCGGACTTGTCTTTTCATCAAAGGAAAAAGTTCATGTACGATGTGAAGAAGTTCTTTTGGGATGAACCATACTTATACAGGAGCTGTGCTGATGGGCTTATTCGGCGTTGTGTGCCAGAAGTTGAGATGTTGAGTGTTTTAGAGGCATGCCATTCCTCACCCTTTGGTGGACATCATAGTGGTGTCCGGACTGCTCATAAGATCTTACAATGTGGTTACTATTGGCCAACTATTCATCAAGATGCTCACGAGTTCGCCAAAGCATGTGATAGATGCCAAAGAGATGGCGGCATTTCAAGAAAGCAAGAGCTCCCTCTAAACCCCATTCTTGTAATTGAGTTATTTGATGTTTGGGGTATTGACTTTATGGGTCCGTTTGTGAGTTCTCATGGAATGAAGTATATTTTAGTAGCAGTTGATTATGTATCTAAGTGGGTGGAAGCCATCGCCCTCGCGAACAATGAGGGGAAGAGTGTCACTGCATTCTTGAAAAAGAATATATTCTCTCGATTTGGTACCCCACGGGCAATTATTAGTGATGGGGGATCCCACTTTTGCAACAAATTGTTCAAGGGATTATTGGAGAGATATGGGATTCGCCATAATGTGGCCACTCCTTACCATCCTCAAACTAGTGGGCAAGTTGAAGTATCAAATAGGGAGATCAAACTGATTTTGTCAAAAACAGTGAACGCTAGTAGAACAGATTGGTCAAGGAGGCTTGATGATGCTCTTTGGGATTACCGGACAGCGTATAAGACTCCCATAGGAATGTCCCCATACCAAATAGTATATGGGAAAGCATGTCATCTTCCGGTTGAATTAGAGCATAAAGCCATGTGGGCTATGAAGAAGCTAAAAATGGACTGGAACAAAGCTGCAGAACAACGGTTAAATGGGTTAAATGAACTTGATGAATTTCGACTAAAGGCTTATGAAAGCTCAGCCCTCTACAAAGAAAAGATGAAGAAGTACCATGACCTAAAAATCGAGAAACGAGAGTTCATGATTGGGGATTCGGTGCTTTTATTCAACTCTAGATTGCGCTTATTTTCGGGCAAACTCAAGTCTAACTGGACTGGCCCTTACTCGATCACCCAATTATTCCCTCATGGAGCGGTTGAGTTGGAAAACAAGGAAGGTGTGCGGTTTAAGGTGAACGGACAACGTCTAAAAATCTATATAGGTCATGCGGAATCGGTGAATGAGGTGATTGAGGCATATCATCTTGATGAAGTTTGAGTAATCGAGTGTCCTCATACGTGCCGCGACGTTAAATCAGGCGCTGGTTGGGAGGCAACCCAATATATAACCACTTTATAGTTTTTCTTTCCAGTAACGGTAGCATTTTCTATTAATGGGTTATAAATTCTCAGGTAGCACATCTCCAGGAAGTTCTGCAGAAAAATTACTCTGCCACATTCACTGACGGATACATCAACGGACCGTTACGCCTGTGACGGACCGTCGCATGACTCCGTCGTGCCAGGTACGCTCTTTAGTATTTTTTAAGAATTAGGGCACATGCGACGGAACCTATGACGGACCGTCACATATGCGACGGACCGTCATCGGGGTTTCGTCACTTCATTACCCGGCTACCCGACCCGACCCGGCTGATGAATTTCAAAAGTTTTTAAACGTTCTTAAAACCCCCACCCCTTCATTAAACAGTTTTCTTCCCCTCTTTCCCCCATTTCCTCCCCTTTCAACTTCTTTCTCTCCCCAAATTCCCCACATTCTCCCATTTTCCATCTCAAATCTCCCTTCTTGGTCGGAGTCTGCTGCTGTGCTTCTCAGTCTTCTCGGTTGGGTGCCATCACTTTCGTATTATTTTCTCCTCTTCCAAGGTATGTGTTCCTAAAACTCTACCCATTTACTTAGTTTGTTTTGTTTTTCTTTACTATTAGCATATGGGTCTTTTGCTCTTTGAATGTATATTGTCAACCTAGATTATTAATTCCACATCATTGCCTGGATAAAACTAGAGAAATTAGGGCTTTAAAACTTGTAAATTTGATAGGTATTTAGGTTAAAGAGTGTTAGAGAATTGTTGGGTCTTTGTTTTGAATCACATGGGGTGAATGTGGCATCCCCAGTTCTGTCTCTGAATAACAGCACGACAACCCGATGACGGACTGTCACACCCATGACGGTCCATTCTGCACAACCGTCGTGACGGTCAGAGACCCCTGTCATAAGGGTCTCAACACTTTCCCCAAGTGTCCACTGACGGACACATGTGACGGACCGTCATACCCACGACGGTCCGTTCTGTACAACCGTTGTATCGGTCAGAGACCCCTGTCCTAAGGGTCTCCACACTTTTACCAAGTATCCACTGACGGACACATGTGACAGACCGTCATACCCACGACGGTCCTTCCTGCACAACCATCGTATCGGTCAGAGACCCCTGTCCTAAGGGTCTCCACACTTTTACCAAGTGTCCACTGACGGACACATGTGACGGACCGTCATACCCACGACGGCCCGTCCTGAATAACCGTCGTATCAGTCAGAGACCTTCCTTCTGATACTCTATGTTGCCAAGTATTACATAACGGACCGCAGGACGGTCCATCATACGCACGACGGGCCGTCACCAGGTCCGTCGTGCCTTACTGCTACTTCAGAGCTGTTATCACTGGTTTGAATTTCTGTGTCTTAGTGTCTCATTTCTTCTTGTCATGTTTCATCCTTCTAGTACTAATGATGATTCGTTACAGGTACTACCTCTCATGGCACCTAAACAAGATCGCGTTTATGCATGAGTGCGTTCTAAATCTGTCGCCCCGTCTGCCCGATTGGTGATAGGCTCTGATGATGAGCATGATCCAGAGTACGTGCCCCCAGGCACTGCTACTACAACACGAGCTCCATGTGTACCAAGAGTCACGCCCACGAAGGTGGCACCCGGCGTAGTCACTGCCTCCCAGTCTGATGAGGAGCGCACACTGACCGGCACACCTGCTGGGTCAGCTACCCAAGACGAAGGAGCATCTGGCTCCTTAAGAGTTTCGTGGTCAGAGGAAGCCTTCGAGTCCGCAGAAGCCTCTGCCCCCGCCACAGCTACACAGTCTGCCTCGGATGATGAGGCTGACAGCACTGGCTCCACCCCTGGATCACCAACTGGAGTCCCTGCCCCGGTTGCCGATCAGCCCAACCGGTGGTGTGTCGATGAGCAATACAAAGTATACTTAGACGCCAAGGTTCTCAATTACAAAGGCGTCATGACACGAACTCTTACACTGGAGAGGCGGGTCCTCACGGAAAGTCTCCCCACTATGCCAAACATTCACACTCTTTTCACCAGACACCGGCTGGAGTGGACGGCTCGTTCTTTGGGACGCTACAGTGAGGAGTTAGTCTGAGAGTTCTATGCCTCTTATGTGGCCAATCTACGCTCACAGATAGATAGGCGGTCTTCCCCCTCCAAATAGGCCCCACTTGAGCACGTCCGAGTACGCGGTATACAGGTCGACATCTCCCTACCAGCCATCCGCCGATATCTGTACGACACGGATATTGACACCACCAGCACACCTCTCACCGTCAAGTTCGATTACCGGTGGCAAATTGTCAAAGAGGGCCGGTTCTTACGCGAGCCTTCACTGAGAGAGACCACCAAGAGGTGGATGGCCCAGCACTTGTCTATTGATGGAGAGGCTGCGGATTGGGTGATGGAGCCGAAGGGAGCCATCAGGAAGGCCAACTTGACCTTTACGGCCAAGTTTCTTTGGTTGATAGTCCGCCATTGTCTCTCCCCCACTGCTGCTGATAATATAGTCACCTGGGATCGTGCAGTTCTGATGGCCGCAATGATGGCAGGGTTCGAGGTCGATTTCGCTTGGCTTCTCCAAGCAGTCATGCACGAGAGAGCCTTCAAGGTCACCACGACTTACCCTTTTCCTTGCATGATTTTCTCTTTGAGCAGATCCGCAGGTGTGCCCATTTGGTACATTGACCAGCTCAGGACCCCGCAAGGAAATGTTGACATCGGCCTCATCAGGGATGAGGCCAATGAGTTGGCCCTACGCATAGGGCCCCGCCCGGAGGTGGTCCCACTTGGTGAGAGCCTGGCCGATACCATAGAGCATGCCCATGCGGCTTCACAGGCTGCTTTTGCACACACTAACACTACTCCGGTCGAGTCTATCCCGGGTGGTAGCACTGCCCCGAGCTCCTCTCGCTCGGCTCCTTCTGCCACTCTGGTCCTACTTGCTAGGGTCCAGAAACTCGAGGTACAGATGGCTACACTTCTGCATCACATCCAGCCTTGGATGCAGAAGACTATTGCTGAGGCAGAGGAGCGCATGGAGCGCAAGATGGTACAACACACAGAGAGGAAGATCGTAGAGGTACATCATCGCTTAGATGCTTTTGAGTTGCGAGTGCTAGCCCGACCAGCACCTCCGGTGGACATGTCGACCCTTCAGGCTACGGTTGAGAGTCTGCGGGCTGATCTTGATACGATCTTAGAGGCGAGGGTGCCTGAGTCTGAGGCCCCTTCTGCAGAGCCTGTTGATGACACAGTGATGGCTGCTCTTTTTGCCACTTCTGATGTTCCACCACCTCCCCCACGAGAGCATGCCAAGAGACGCAGGGGTCGAGAGGAGGATGAGGCTAGGGCAAGGAAGAAGGAGCGCTGTGAGCTGGAGGCTGCGAGGAGAGCCTCGATTGCTGATGAGGAGGCCCGTAAGTTGAGGGCTGTAGAGTTAGCTGCCGGGGCGTCTAGCTTCAAAATTGTAGATTCTGTCGGAGGCACTACTGATGGTGCTGTTGATGCTGAGGACATTACTGAGGATATCCAGACTACGCAGGGAGTGGGTTCCGGTGAACCAGACCCACCAGCTTGCTGATCGCCGGCGCTTAGCACCTCAGGTTTGCTTCACTTACCTTTTGCGTTGTTTAGCTCTTCTATGCATTGGGGACAATTGCATATATTTTGTTGGGGGTGGGGTAAATGGAAAGTGAGTACTTGGGTGAATTCTGAGTAGCCGAAGTTCACGATCCTCTTTTGGGGTTTTCTTGCCTGTGTTCTTTTTCCCCAAAAGACTGATTACTTTTATTGTTGAACCGACATGTCATATCTTATGTACATAGTATAAATCTGAAGCATAATGGCTAAAATAAATATGATATCTCGATAATCAATTGCATGACTAGGCATAGTAAGTGATAAGTGTGTGGTTTGAAACATGAAATACAGATACACTACTGCATGATCTTGAATCTAAGATTTGAACTAGGTGTCTAATAATCTGGGAATGCAAGAAATGTCAAGTGAGTGTGAGGTGAATTCGAATGTCCACCATCAATACTGAGCTATAACTTGCCTAGTTAGTCCTGCTAAAAGTGAGTCAAAACAATCAATTAGGAAAGGATCATAGGCCCTTGTTCGAAATAGTCAATCTTGAGCCTAAAAATAACAGAAAACCAAATGAAGTTAATCCCTTTTTGATCCAAATGAATTGAGCTTAAAATAGATCTTTCTTTTTCACCCCAAATGATCTTCTCTGGGAACAATGTGTTGGCCCTGGTCCCTCCTTGGACATGTGCACCTCAGTTTATGCCAAAAACATAAGTTGAGGGTGGCTAATGCAGAAAGCAACCTTGTTTTGGCCCTGACCCAACCATGGGTATTGTGAACCTTGACTCATGGCAAAATCATGAGTTGATGGTGGCTGTTATAAGAAAAACCCCGAAAAGTGGGGTTGAAAGAATGAAGAGAAAGAAAGAATAAAACAGAAGTGACTAAATAAAAAATAAAAAAAACTATGAATAAAAGCAAAATAAACACAAGAAAAGAGAAAAGTCACTTACACATAAGGATAAGAAAGGGAAAACAGCAAAGTGAAAAGAAAATTGAGTAATAGGGCGAAATAAAATTATAAAAAGGTGGTTCGCTTAGCCGATATATCAAGGAGGGCAACAAGTCACTAAAGTATACCTAAATACACCCTACCTAACCCTGAGCCTATGTTACAATCTAAAAAAAAAGTCCTAGTGTGATCCTAAGAGTTGTATGGCGAACTTGAAGCAGTGAAAATAAGGGCAAGCCTATGGCAATATGTGTAAATGAGTTGTGAATTTGTTCTGAGAGTGAGTGTCGAAAAGTGATCCTTATACTCAAACTAAAATCGTTGTGTGAAAAATGAGGATGTTATTTGAAGTGAGGACAGGAGTTGCAATACCGGAAATATTAGCATCTCTGTGAGAAATTGAAGAGGATAGGTATCATTGCGTAGTGAGTCTGGGTCATGGTTTGATTCTACACAAGTCAATACCTAATAGTGAAACCATGCATGAATATAATGTGAATAATCGGGATTGATAGCCAAGTGATTGCGGAAGTTAAAATATGGATACTTTTGTACAAAGATTTTGTAGTGAGTCATAGTGCGTCGCTCGAGGACAAAAAACGAATTTAAGTTGAGGGTGTTGATGTACCGTGGTTTCACGGTATTTCTAATGCTTTTTCCTTAAGTTTAGTGTGTGTCGAAAGCCTTTTTGTGTTGATTTTTATGTAAGTTTCTCTTTGTTTGCAGAAAATCTGTCCAAGGATGAACGCGGGAGTTTTTGAGAAAGAAATGCAGAAGAGACCACCTACGGAACCTATGACGGTCCGTCGAGGCTGTGACGGTCCGTAGGTGGCATCGTAGTGAAGGGAGAAGTTGCTGAAGGAAAATGGGGAAGTCTGACCAAGTGTGGGATTACGGAAGTCCATGACGGACCGTCATAGCCACGACGGTCCATCCTGCTTGTTCGTTGTGATGATCAGAGAAGTAGTCCCAGTACCCAAATTCCAAGAAGTTCAAGTATTTTGGAACGAAGACCCTCGATGGACCGTCGTGCTTGAAACGATCCGTCATACCTGTCCGTCGAGGGGAATGAAGAAAGAAATAGAAGAATGGTGAAGTATGGGACGACAGAGTCTATGATGGTCCGTCGTGTCCATGACGGTCTGTCACGTGGTCCGTCGACCCAGACGCGGTTGGACATATTTTTAGTATAGAATCCTTATTTGATTAGACTTTGTTTTTATTATAAATAGTTGGAAAAACCTCATTTTTGGGGTTAGACTTTCTGGATAATTTTTAGTTTTTAGTTCTTCTATTATAGTATTAAATTCTCGATTTTGGGAATTAAGATACTTTTTCGGTAATTGATTGTTGGTGATTTTGTTGATTAATCAAGTTAAATCTGGGAAATTATTCATTTCATAAAAGTAAGTGCATGAATTCTTCCATTAACAATATGAATTGTGTAATTATGAACATGGGTAACTGAACCTCATAGCTAGGGTTGTGGGAACCATGGGTGAATAACAAGGTAAAAATCTAACTTAAATAACAATTCTAGAGTGGTGTCTTGCATGTATTGATAATTCTTTCGTGTAGAAGTCTTTTTAACGGATGGCCAACGTTAGAACTAGCCTTAATTCTACTTGCCGGACCAAGGAGGTAGATAATAGGAAAAGAATTATCAACATAGATTTAGTGTAGACTATCTAATAGGCTAGTATTGGTTGGTACAAGTTAATAACTTAGTCGAATACCTAATACGATGTTTAATATGACGTAAAGATAAGGGTTAGTATAGCAACACACGTAGCCGGACCAAGGTGCGGAGTGAAATTCTCTAGATGCCGGACCAAGGATTTAGAGATACATAACTTATCACTTTACATGCAAGATATCAGGATAGAATTGTTATAGTTAGATTTACCAAGTTAGGAACCTGTGGGGAACACTAAAGCCCTAGTTACTTTTTTAATTTGATTAGACTCCGAAAGCTGAATCTGTTAGTTGTTCATTTTTATTTAGTTAATCATTTTCATTAATTTAGAAATAAAATCCCCCTTTTTGTCTCTTGATTTCTCGGAAAATAGTTGGCTAAATAATAGTAATAATAGAATAAAGTTAAGTCTGAACTATTTTCCTTGTGGGATCGATCTCAACCTCATTAGTTGGGTTCTTTACTTGATACGACCGCTTTACTTCTTATTTGAGAAGTAAATTTGAGCGTATCAGTCGTTTGGGCAATTTTATTGCCAAGTCTTGGGTCCTCCTCAAGGACCCTTAGGGTGGTCCTTGGGGAGTCGTACCCAAACTTTACACCTATAAACATTCTTATATAGGTCTTAGGTTCCTTACCAATCAATTTGGACTCCAAAACCTCACCAAACATGCCAAGAAACACTAGAACACACATAAGTACATAGATGTCTAGTCGTCGAACGTCTTTGTCGCCCCTTGACGTTTGACTTCCAAACATAACAAACTGATTTATAATGCTAAAATACATTATTTTAATCCATATTTAACTCATGCAACAGATTTGAAGCTCTAGTTTGACCTATTTCATTTTTTATGGTCGTTACAATGTCCCCCACTTAGAACTACATCCGTCCTCGAATGACACTAAATATTTTCAAGGACATCAAGGACACAACTAGCCGAATACCACATATATCATCATTAACATAACATTCACAGTCAATGCACAAAACGTACAAGGAACACCAACTACACATCTATATGCACTCTAAGCAACATAAGCAAATTTGGAACAAATTTCACAATTCGAAGTGCACATATACTTCATCATTTTCATTTCATTTATGGAGGAAATACCTTCTCCAACTTTAGTCATGCTCAACATATCATCATAAATCTCAAAATGTAATAACTTTCAAATCACACATTGACACATAATATAACAATCTTTCAAGCAATTATCATATATGCACATTAACATGAGAAATATGGATTAGCTACCAATCTTCCCATGTAACTATGATATAATCAAGATCATGCAAAACATTATACCATAAAAGGCACTAATAATCATAAGGAGACATGCAAATCATACTAATATGCAAGACTCCATAACAAAACCAAACTACTAAGGATTTTTGTCTCAAACTTGAGTAAGAATAGAAGAAAAAGATAAGGATATCAACCAACCTCCTACTCAACTCATTCTCCCCCACTAAAGGTAAAATAATCTAAATCAAATAAAAAAATCATAAGGAACAGATGACTTACCAAGGTCTTCACTCCGAATTAGCTCCTTTCATAGCTTGAAGTGCATAAAAACGATTCTTCTTTGGAGCATTACGATCCGGGCCATCATGATGAGCTTGGTTGATCTATTTCCCTTTTACCTTGAGGTTAGGGCAATCTCTCATCTTATGACCCCTATTTATACATCCAAAAGAACAATCTGTACCGTCAAGACACTTACCTAAATGCTGCTTCCCACAAGTAGTACAGTTAGGCCTCTCATATGCATAACCACCTCCACTCCCTCCTTTAAAGTTTTGGTTGGAAACCTTACTCTTGTTCCCATGGAGGAATCTTGATTATAAAACCTCTTCTTAGAGTTAGTTTGACTTGGTTCGTTCGACCTAGCCCTCTTCCCATCTCTATGCATCTTTCTAAGCTTAGACTCCTCAATTTGTTGAGCATATACCATGAGTCTAGAGATCCATATCATTATGGAGCATCGCCGTACAACACACTTCTTCAACCAAACTAGACACCCCCATCACGAACTTATTCATTCTAGCCCTAGAGTTGGCTACTATAGTTGGGGCATACTTAGAGAGTTGGGTGAACTTTAAGAGAATACTCCTTCACACTCATTTCCCGTTGATGAAGGTTCATGAATTCTACCAACTTTTTCTACCTCATATATAGGGGAAAACCTATCAATAAAAGCCGTCTTAAACACTTCCCAATCTACCGGGCCTGCCCTTACGGGTCTTCATCTCTCCATTGCTCAAACCACACTTGAGCCACATCCTTAAGTTGGTAAGCGGCTAGTTCCGCTTTCTCTCTAGAAGTCACCCCCATAACATCTACTACTTTGAACACCTCATCTGTAAAGCCTTGTGGATCTTCATCCACCTTAGTCCCATGAAAAGTAGGAGGATTCATCCTCATGAAATACCAGATTCTAGACCGGGAGTAGTAGCATTAGGGTTTTCTTGCGGTCCAACTCCTTCGTTAGCTTGGGCCATCACATGGTTAGAAACAATTTGAACTTGAGTCATCATGAGTTGGGTCAAATCTTGAAGAGCATCCCTTATATCCACATTAGACATATCCCCTTCAACATTGAGAGCTTGAGGAGATCGGGGCACTTGAGGCACTTGAGGGGGAACCGCCTCATTCACATTCTCTTGATCTTGATTAGCTATAGGAACTTGTTCACCTCAGGGAGGAACTCCCTCATTCACTACTCCTTCTTCCACCCTCCTTGAGGTAGTCCTTCTAGTATTCATATTCCTACAATCACAAGAATAGGATTAGGAACTCATACACATACACTCTAAGGCACGACTTTAAGAGTAATTAAGAAGGGAAACTTCTATCGTCCTATATCCTATCACTCATGGATGTGTCGGGACTTACACCGATGAACAAGACTTTACTAGACGTGGCTTGTGAGACTTTGGACCCTAAACTATTTCCCAAAACCTTATGCTCTGATACCAAGTTTGTAATGACCCGCAAGTACACGCTAGAAGTTAGAGAACTCTTGAGTCACCACACATCGTACTTGACATCACGGAGGTCTTACACAAGCCTCTTAGCTATCATTCATTACATAAGTATGAGAAGTAGTGCAAAACTACAACTTTTCACAACATCATAATAAGAAACTCTTTATAAAACAAAGGAATAAGTCTCATCATTACAAGTCTACTTAAAGACGCATCTTAACATCTTAGGGTCACAACCCTTTACATTGGATGATAAATACTAAGTCTTTAACATAAAGGAAAATGCTAAAAGAAACATAGACTATGTCCTCAAACATATGAGGACATACCATTGTTGACAGAATGAACTTCCCAAGCTTTGCCTTCTAATAACCTTCACTTGCCTTCCACCTATACTTATAGAAATTTAGAAGAGTATGGAGTTAGTAAAAACGTTGTACTAAGTATGGGATTATGCAAATTCATGCTAAAAGAGGATATTTTAGTTGAAACATACTTTTCATGCTATTTTGATAAATCCTTCATGAATCCACTTTACAAAGCATCATATAAGTCACAATGTATCATATAAAGTAACACTTCCATAAATCTCACATATAGTCTATTTAATAGTAACCCATTTATCACATAAACCTTTTATCCAAATTTATCAAAAGACTCACCTAGGTAAGACATGAAGAGACCGCCCATACAACCTCTTCAATAAACACCTAAGTGATCCTTAAGACTACCAAAGATAAGCATACATCATTCCAACTACACAAGTCAACATTCATTACCAAACACTTTTAGAAGAACATACATGCATTTAGAAACTTCACATAAAGACCATCCTCCAAGGAAACCCCCAAGTTAAACTTAGTGGAATGTGAAAGTGGCATCCCATACTACTACTCCCGCCTTAGTACTCTTTGACAATTCCCTTAGACTTGTAACATCCCACTTATCATATACCTAACATTCATAATAGAAGACATAATATCAACATACTTCATTAATCTTAGACATATAGTCAACATGCTTCATTTCATAAAGTCAACATACTTCATTGACACCATGTAGTGACCCATTGATGCATTTTCCTGTAAGGACACACCAAGACTCCCTCCAAATGTCTACTTGTGCAATGGACAGATAGCGTCCCACACCACCACGTACCCTAAGTAGTACACCCTTAAGAAGACTTAGTTTATAACATTCATTTGTGGATAGCTTTAACAGACATAGACCATGAGAGTTTAACATAGAATCTCGGCATTAACCCCTACCGGATGAGGGATCCCTACTTGCCTAAGGTGGGGTCATATTTTTAGCCTTTACATGGATATCCAATAGCTATACCTATGCGGGCGCATAGTTAAGGGATAAGGAGATTTCTTCTAAGTAACTCATTCTTAAATAGAGAGAAGCACTCATCTCAAGAAGTACATTTGGATACAACATCTATACTCACGAAGTGTACATTTTAAGCAGTAGCTAATCACAATATAACATAAACAAAACCATAGTTCTAACATTATCTAAACATGTTTATCAAACCCAATACATAAGTCAAAAGTTGAGAATTTGCATGATTATGGGTTCATTGAGTTTTTTACCTTAAAATCATTAACTAACATCAACAATATCATACTTTATCTATTAAAACGTTTTCGTGCAAGAACCCATAGTTGGAATTCAAAATAGAAGAATTTAGGATTTGAAACCTTTTTTAAAAGACTTTGGATTGGCTCCTTGAATGAGAGAAGAATGAAGGATGAACTTCCATACTTTATTTGAATAAAAACCACGAAGTTTGCTGAAGAAATCACCCAAAACCTTCAATCTAAGCTCTACCTTGAGTTCAAGCTTCAATGCGGTTTGAGAGAGTTCTTTCTTGAGGGAGGGGTTTTGATATTGAAAAGTGAAGTCTAAAATTATGTCTTAGTAAATATACATGAAATAAACGTCCATACTTCTTAAAATACTTGGGGTGAATTTACTAAAACACCCCAAGCTTGGTCGAATTTCACAGACAATTTACAGGTGCCGAATGTTGGACCCTAGCTAAGGGGCGTTGATTGATCGACGACCCATCCTGATGGGTAGTCATTTAGTTTAGAGTCAGGTTTCATGGGGGCTGAGATCCCACAACTAAGTATGGAGCTCCCACCACCGTTAACAAGGGGCGTCGTTTGGGCAGTTTTATGTCCTATTCTTGGGTCCTCCTCAAGGACTGATACGCTCAAATTTACTTCTCGAAAAGAAGTATAAGCGGTCGTATCAAGTAAAGAACCCAACTATGAGGTTGGAGTCGATCCCACGAGGAAAATGATTTAGACTTAACTTTAACCTACTATTACTTCTATTTAGTCTAGTCCTTTCCGAAAACAAATAACAAAAAGGGGATTTTAAGTAACGAATATAATTAGCTATTTCTAAATAGACAAGTTCAAAGATTTGATTTTTATCAAGTAATGAGAGTAACTAGGGCTTAAGTGTTCCCCATAGGTTCATAACTCGCTAATTCTAGCTATAACAATCCTTTCCTAATATCTTGCATGCAAAGTGGTAAGTTATGTATCCCTAATTCCTTGGTCCGGCAACTAGGAAATTTCACTCCGCACCTTGGTCCGGCTAAGTGTGTATGCCTTACTAAACCTTACCTTTACCTCATATTAAGCATCATAATCGATTTTTGGCTCAGTTGTTACTTCGCACCAATTGACACTAGCCTATTAGATAGTGTATGCGAAATCTATGTTGAGAATTCTTTTCTTATTATCCACCTCCTTGGTCCGGCAAGTAGCAACTAGGCGAGTTCTAACGTGTGCACTCGTTAAAAAGACTTCTAAACAAAATAAATATCAATACATACAAGACACTATTCTAGAATTGTTATTTTAGCTAGTTTTTACCTTGTTATTTACCCATGGTTTCCACAACCCTAGCTATGGTTTTAGTTACCCATGTTAATAATCACACAATTCATATTAGTTTGATAAGAATTCATGCACTTACTTTGATGAGATTGAAGAAAACCCAGAAAGTTACTTGAATTAATCAATAATCTTGCAACAAACGATTCCAGAAAATAGATTAATTTCCAAGATCTCAAGTTCACAAACTTAGAACAATAAAACTGAAAAATACCCAAGAGTCTAACCTCAAAAATGAGGTTTTTACAAGTATTTATAATAATAGAATCCTAACAAAAAAGGGAAATCTATTTAAGAAAAATCTGCCCAAAAACAGCGTTTGAGTCGACGACCTGGATGACGGACCGTCGAGGTCACGACAGACCATCGTGGTCCTCCGTCGTTCCATACTTAGCTTCTTTTCGAGATGGGTACTGGGGCTACTTTCTGTTGATGATGACGGATGTGCAGGACGGTCCGTCGTGGAGATGACAGTCCGTCGAGAGCCTCCGTAGCCCCACACTTGGTCAGAATTCCCTAATCTTCATTCAACATCTCTTCCTCTATACGACGATGGCCACCTACGAACCGTCGAGGGGTCGACGGACCGTCGGTGGCTCCGTAGGTAGTTATTTCTGCAGTTTCAGCCTAATTCTTCCGCGTTTTCATTCTGGACAGATTTCCTGCAAACAAAGAGAAAAATACATTAAAACTAATACAAAAAGGCCTTAGACACACACGAAACTTAAGGAAAATGCATTAAAATTACCGTGAAACCACGGTACATCAACACCCTCAACTTAAATTCGTTGTTTGTCCTCAAACGACGCACTATGACTCACCACAAAAATCTTTGCACACGAGTATCCTTATTTTAGCTGTCGCAATCATCTGGCTATCAATCCCGATTATTTTCATTATGTGTATGCATGCTATCACTATTAGGCTCGCTCATGCGGATCAGACCATGACACAGACTCACCATACTCCGACACTTATCCTCTTTGAACTCTCCCCAAGGTACCAATTTTCCGGTATTGCAACTACTGTCCTCGCTTCAAAAGAACAACCTCATTTTTCACACAACGATTTCAGTTTGAGTATAAGGATTATTTTTTAACACTCACTCTCAGAACAACTTCACACCTCATTTATACTTATTGCCATAGGCTTGCCCTTATTTTCTCTGCTTTAAGTTCACCATAATAGACTCTTAGGATCACGATAGGACTTTATTAGCTTGTAACTTAGGCTCGGGGTTAGGTAGGATACATTTAGATGTATTTTAGTGACTTATATCCCTCCTTGGCATAACGGCTAATCGTCCTTCCTTTTCATCATTTTATTCCGCCCTATTTCTTGTTTTTCTTGTATTCTTTCACCTTGCTATTCTCCCTTCTTTCTCCTTTTATGTAAGTGGCTCTTTTCCTTTCTTACTTGTATTTTCAAAATTTTCAAATTTTTGCTTTTCTTTCAACTTTTCTTGAGTCACTTTTCTTTTGTTCTTTCTCTCTCTTTATTCTTTCAACCCCACTTTCTGGAGCATTCCTTATAATAGCCACCCTCAACTCATGGCTTTGCCATGAGTCAAGGTACACAATACCCAAGGTTGGGTCAGGGATAGAACAAGGTTGTTTTTCTGCATTAGCCACCCTCAACTTATGCTTTTGGCATAAGCTGAGGTGCACATGTCCAAGGAGGGACCAGGGCCAACACATTGTTCCCAGAAAAGATCAGTTGGGGTAAAAAAGAAAGGTCTATTATAAGCTCAAATCATTTGGATCAAGAAAGGATTAATTTCGTTCGGTTTTCTGTTATCTAGGCTAGAGATTGGCTATCTTGAATAAGGGCCTGTGATCCTTTCCTAATTGTCTATCACGGTTTACTTTTAGCATGACTAACCAGGCAAGTTTTAGCTTAGTACCAATGGTGGAATATTCAAATTTTCCTCACACTCACGTGACCTCTCATTACTCTACGAAATTATCAAAATCCTAGTTAAAGTCTTAGATTTTGGGTCATGTAGTGGTGTATCTCTATGTCATGCTTAGAACCACAAATTTATCAGTTACTGTGCCTAGTCATGCAACATTTTCTTTAAATCAGGATATCATTTTGGTTAGCCATCATGCTTCAGATTCCATTCCTATACTATGTAAAATAGATACCAACATGCCGGTTCAACAATAAAATAACCAGTCTCTTGGAGAAAAAAGAACATAGGCAAGAAAACCCCAAAAGAGGATCGTGAGTTGGGCTAATCAGACTTCACCCTAGCACTCACTTTCCATTTACCCCACCCCAACAAAAAAGACATGCAATTGTCTCCAATGCATAAAAGTATATAAAATAGAGTGGTAGGTGAAGCAAACCTGAGGCGCAAAGCTCCATTGATCAACAAGATGGCGGGTCTGGTTCCCCAGAACCCGCTCCCTCTGTAGTAGGGACACCATAAGTAGTGTCCTCAGCAATGACAACACCATCAGTAGTGCTCATCTCAACCTCTGCAACTCTGGAACTAGACGCCCCAGCAGCCACCTCCATAACCCTCAACTGGCGTGCCTCCTCATCAATTAGCGAGGCTATCCTCGCAGCCTCCAACTCATGGTGCTCCTTCTTCCGAGCCCAGGACTCATCCTCATCTCTAGTCCGATCTCTCTTGGCAAGCTCTCGTGGTGGAAGTGGTGGCACATCAGTAGTGGCGAACAGGGCAGCCATCACCGTGTCCTTAGCAGGCTCTGCAGAAGGGGTCTTAGACTCAGGCACCCGAGCCTCCAGTATAGTGTCCAAGTCGGCTCTCAGACTCTCCACATTATCCTGGAGAGTCGTCACATCCACTGTAGGGGCTGGCCGAGCGAGAACCCGCAGCTGAAATACGTCCAAACGCTGGTGGACCTCCATGATCTTCCGCTTAGTGTGCTGGGCCATCTTCCTCTGTATACGCTCTTCTGCCTCAGCAATGGACCTCTGCATCCAAGGCTGAATGTGATGCAGAAGTGTGTCCATTTGGGCCTCTAGTTTCTGGACCCTAGCAAGCGGGACCAGTGTAGCAGATGGGATAGAGCGGGTGGAGCTCGGAGCAGTGCTACCACCCGGGATAGACTCGACCGGAGTGGTGTCGGTAGGCTCAGATGTAGCCGGATTAGCCCCTTGGGCCTGCTCTACCGTGGCTGCCAGGTTCTCATCTAGCGGCTGCACCTCTATACGGGTCCCTCTATTGGGAGCTAACTCATTGGCCTCATCCCGTATGAGACCGATATCAATCTGGCCAGGCGGGGTCTTGATCACATCAATGTGCCACACGGGCACTCCTGCAGACCTGCACAATGCAAAAACCATGCACGGGAATGGGTAAGTAGTAGTGGACTTAAAGGCCCTCTCGTGCATCACCGCCTGTAATAGCCATGCGAAGTCCACCTCGAACCGCGCAATCATGGCAGCCATCAGCACTGCACGATCCCAGGTGAAAATATTATCAGCAGCAGTGGGGGAAAGGCAGTGTCGGACCAATATCCATAGGAACTTGGCTGTGAAGGTGAGGTTGTCCTTCTTGATACTCCCCTTGGGATCCCGCACCCAATCGGCAGCCTCACCATCTACGGAGAGGTACTGTGCAATCCACCGCTTGGTGTTCTCTCTCACCTCTGGCTCACGCTGGAACCGACCATCTTTGATCAATTTCCACCAATAGTCAAACTCGGCGGTGAGAGGAGTCCGGGTGGCATCAACATCCGTGCTATAGAGAAATCTGCGGATGGCCTGCAAAGAAATGTCAACCCGCTTACCGCGGACTCGGACGTACTCCAATGGTGTATGCTTGGCGGGGGCGGCCTGCCTGTCCAGCTGAGATCGGAGAGTCGCCACATAGGAATCATAGAACTCTCGGACCATCTCCTCTCTATAGCGGCCCACATCTTGGGCCGTCCACTCCATCCGATGTCAGGTGAACAACTCATGAATGGCCGGCATGGTGGAAAGGCTCCCCGTGAGAACCCACCGCTCAAATGTCAGGGTCCGAGTCATGACCCCCTTGTCATTGGGCATCTTTGCATCAGTGTAGATCTGGTATTGCCCCTCGACACACCACTGATTGGGCTGATCAGCAACCGGAGCGGGGACGCCAGTCTGGGGTGCTGGCATAGAGTCAGCACTGTCAGCCTCATCAGATGAGGCAGAAGTAGAAGCCTCCCCAAATCCAGAAGCCTCCCCAGAGCCGGAAGCTTCTTCAGAACCGGATGCCTCCACGGAGCCAGTCGCTCCCTCTGAATGTGTAGCCGACCTAGAAGGTGTGCCGGTCAGTATGCGCTCCTCGTCAGACTGGAGGCAGTGACTACATCAGGTACCACCCTCGTGGGCGTGGTTATGGTGAGGCGGGCAACAGGGGTAGCAGT
Organism: Solanum sitiens; assembly: GCA_016801875.1. Classification (NCBI taxonomy): domain Eukaryota; kingdom Viridiplantae; phylum Streptophyta; class Magnoliopsida; order Solanales; family Solanaceae; genus Solanum; species Solanum sitiens. Next base: position 803,519 of record JABWTJ010000276.1, read on the forward strand.
GCGGGTGCCTGGTGGCACGTACTCCGGGTCACGCTCATTATCTAAGCCTATGATAAGTCGGTTCGACGGGGCGACTGACTTGGAACACCCTCGTGAGTAGACACGGTCGTGTTTAGGTGCCATTTGTACCTGCAAAGAGAAGTAGTTAGTACCAGTGGAAGCAACAAAACACAGAAAAGGAATGATAGTGCAGAAGTACAGAGTGTAGGACGGACCCATTGACGGTCCATCGACGGCACGACGGTTCGTCATGGGGGTCCGTCGGTGGACACTTAGAATAAATTTTTCAAAATGTCAGAAACAAAGGTTCTGACAGCATCGACGGTTGTGCAGGACGGACCATCGAAGGGACGACGGTCCGTCATAAGGGTCCATCGCGGGACACTTAGAATAAATTTTAAAAGCGTCATAAAAAAAGGTTCTGACAGTGTCGATGGTGATGCAGACGGTCCGTCATAAAGGTCCATCGCGGGACATTTAGAATAAATTTTAAAAGTTTCAGAAACAAAGGTTCTAACAGTGTCGACGGTTATGAAGGACGGACTGTTATAGGGACGATGGTCCGTCATAAGGGTCCATCGAAGGACACTTAGATTATTTTTATAAAAATTAGAAACAAAGGTTCTGACACCGTCGACGGTTGAGAAAAACGGACTGTCGAAGGGACGACGGTCCATCATAAGGGTCCGTCGCGGGACACTTAGAATAAATTTTAAAAGCGTCAGAAACAAAGGTTTTGACACCGTCGACGGTTGAGCAGGAAGGACCGTCGAAGGGACGACGATCCGTCGTAAAGGTCCGTCGATGGACACTTAGAGTAAGCAAGGGAGTTGGGGTTGACGGACCCCAACGACGGTCCATCGCGGGATCGACGGTTCATCGATGGGGTCTCTTACTGACCTTCAGGGACACAGTTTTGCAGTCAATTTGGTTCCCTATCTTACTAATTTGAAGTATTCCTAGAAGCCTAAGTTTACCGAATAGTACCCCAGCATCCCATCATTCGTAAGGCATGAATTTTCCTACTTTTAACATATTGATAAAACACCGATATTTACCATCCTCGGTCTTTTCACTAACCTTTGTGGGAATGGAGGTGGTGGTCTAGGCATGGGGATCACCTTTTGGGATACCTCAGCTTCTTTCCCCGTTTTGTCTCCTAACTCACCACTAACCTCTACTACCTCATCATCGCCTCTTATCACCTTTTCTACACCAGACGATATCGGTGGGTCAATGGTTTGCTTACCACCTCGAGTTGTGACTGCCATACAATGTCCATCATTTTTCGGATTTTGAACAGTGTTGCTAGGAAGAGTGTCCGGTTGGCGTGGGTTCACAGTCGAAGATAATTGGGCCAATTGCAACTCAAGATGCTTGATCGAGATTGCATGTGTATCAAATTTCTGCCCAATACTCGCTAAGTCAGTCCTCAACTCTTTAGTGTGCTCATCACTAGCATCGAACCTCCTCATCATTTTCTGCAATATATCCTCAACTCGCGCCATACTACCTCCACCGTCCCTAGGAGTAACTTCACGATTTTGAGGTGGAAGATAGGGCCCACTCCTATCATTTTTGTTACCATAGTTACCCGGTTGAAGTTATTGTCACGGTTGTAATTCCCATCTTGGACATAATGACCCTCTCGGTTGTAATTACCATAGTTCCGACCTTGGTTTCATTGACCTTGGCGCCAATTCTCCTTATTGGAGCCTTTGGCATTTGGTCGGAAACCCCTCGTCTGCTCATTTACCGCATAAGAGTCCTCCTCATAGTAATGCTCATCAGTCGACGGCGGTGGTTTAGACAAGTAGTTCACCGCATTCACCATTTCTGCACCTCAAGTGACATGTTTCAACACCAACCCAAGCTCAGTTCTCATTTGAGCCATTTTCTCACGAATCTCATTTGTGACTGGGTTGTGTGCGGATTGTACTGCAAAAGTGTTTTTCCTGGTATCTGACTTCCTAGTGCTCCAAGCTTTATTATTTCGGGAGATTTTCTCTAACTTCTTAGCAATCTCAGCATAAGGACACTCCCCATAAGAACCACCCGCTATCGTATCCAATACTGCTTTATTATTATCATTTTGTCCCCGATAAAAGTACTCTTTTAGTGACTCATCATCGATGCGGTGATTGGGGACACTTCTCAAGAACGAAGTAAATCTGTCCCAAGAACTACTGACTGATCTCCCGCTAGTGCCACAAAGTTGTTCACCCTATCTTTGTAGTTTAGCTTCTTAGACACCGGGTAGTAACGTGCTAAGAACACATCCCTCAATTGATTCCAAGTGTAGATTGAGTTATAGGGGAGTTCTATAAATCATATAACAGCCTCTCCCATCAGTGAGAGAGGAAACACTCTCAACCCAATTACGTCCATATTCAAATCAGGACTCCCTACACAACTCTTACACACCGACCTCACTTTGGCTATGTGAGCATGTGGATCCTCAGAAGGTAGCCCCGAAAACAAACCTCTAGCGGTGAGCATTTGCATCAGACTACTAGTTACCATGAAAGTATGGCCATGTGGTAGGGGAGTCAAGACAAGTGGCCCGTCAGAGTCAGTAATGTTATCATATCACCTATAATACTCTGAGGGCGTGGAGCGGGAGGTTGCCTCCGTATTTCACCTTCCCCACGATTTTCAGGTAATAATTGAGCATGAGCATCAACCGGTGGTGGAATTTCCGGGTTGTGACCATCATCGAGAATACCCAGATTTTGGTTCATTCTGCACAGTGTACGCTCCAGTTCAGGGTCGAGGTCGTGTATGGGTTCTCCTCTACTCCGCGTACTTGGCATACACAGAAGTTAGATCTGCAAGAGACAAAAACAAAGAGAAAAAGTAAAATTAGGAAAATGTTGATAAAATTCGGTAATAAGTTTAAACTTAATCTAAAAGACACTTTCCCCGGCAGCGGCGCCAAAATTTGATACGCTCAAATTTACTTCTCAAAAAGAAGTATAAGCGGTCGTATCAAGTAAAGAACCCAACTATGAGGTTGGGGTCGATCCCACGAGGAAAATGATTTAGACATAACTTTAACCTACTATTACTTCTATTAGTCCAGTCCTTTCCAAAAACAAATAACAAAAAGGGGGTTTTAAGTAACGAATATAATTAGCTATTTCTAAATAGACAAGTTCAAAGATTTGATTTTTATCAAGTAATGAGAGTAACTAGGGCTTAAGTGTTCCCCTTAGGTTCATAACTCGCTAATTCTAGCTATAACAATCCTTTCCTAATATCTTGCATGCAAAGTGGTAAGCTATGTATCCCTAATTCCTTGGTCCGGCAACTAGGAAATTTCACTCCGCAACTTGGTCCGGCTACGTGTGTATGCTTTACTAAACCTTACCTTTACCTCATATTAAGCATCATAATCGATGTTTGGCTCAGTTGTTACTTCGCACCAATCGACACTAGCCTATTAGATAGTGTATATGAAATCTATGTTGATAATTCTTTTCTTATTATCCACCTCCTTGGTCCGGCAAGTAGCAACTAGGCGAGTTCTAACGCGTGCACTCATTAAAAAGACTTCTAAACTAAATAAATATCAATACATGCAAGACACTATTCTAGAATTGTTATTTTAGCTAGGTTTTACCTTGTTATTTACCCATGGTTCCCACAACCCTAGCTATGGTTTTAGTTACCCATGTTAATAATCACACAATCCATATTAGTTTGATAAGAATTCATGCACTTACTTTGATGAGATTGAAGAAAACCCAGAAAGTTACTTGAATTAATCAATAATCTTGCAACAAACGATTCCGAAAAATAGATTAATTTCCAAAATCTCAAGTTCACAAACTTAGAACAATAAAACTGAAAAATACCCAAGAGTCTAACCTCAAAAATGAGGTTTTTACAAGTATTTATAATAATAGAATCCTAACAAAAAAGGAAAATCTATTTAAGAAAAATCTGCCCAAAAACAGCGTCTGAGTCGACGACTTGGATGACAGACCGTCAAGGTCACGATGGACCGTCGTGGTCCTCCGTCGTTCCATACTTAGCTTCTTTTCAAGATGGATACTGGGGCTACTTTCTGTTGATGATGACGGATGTGCAGGACGGTCCATCATGGAGATGACGGTCCTTCGAGAGCCTCCGTAGCCCCACACTTGGTCAGAATTCTCCAATCTTCATTCAGCATCTCTTCCTCCATACGACGATGGCCACCTACAGACCGTCGAGGGGTCGACAGACCGTCGATGGCTCCGTAGGTAGTCACTTCTGCAGTTTAGCCCAATTCTTCCACGTTTTCATTCTGGACAGATTTCCTGCAAACAAAGAGAAAAATACATTAAAACTAATACAAAAAGGCCTTAGACACACACGAAATTTAAGGTAAAAGCATTGAAAGTACCGTGAAACCATGGCACATTAAGGAACCTTATGGTGGTCCTTGAGAAGTCGTACCCGGACGTTAAACCTCTAAACATGATTATCTAGGTCTTAGGGTCCTTCCCAATCAATTAGGACTCCAAAAAACTCACCAAACATGGCAAGACACACTAGAACACACATAAGCACATAGGCGTCTAGTCGTCGAACGTCTTGGTCGCCCCTTGACGTTTGACTTAAAAACTTAACAAACTGAATTCTAATGCTACAATAAATAATTTTAACCCATATTTAACTCATGAAACACATTTGAAGCCCTAGTTTGACCTATTTTTTTTTTAGGGTCATTACACACTTGATGCATGTATTATGTTTATATAGTTTGTTCGTCAACAAAGTGACCAAACTTAAATGCACAATCTTATTCACATGCATAGAAAATTTATGATATTACGTGTGCATTTGTATTCATATATAGTTTGTTAGTCATCAAAGTGGCTAAACTAGAGAAATTAACGTCTACAGATAATATAATTTTTATGATTATGTTTCTATAGTTTGTTAATTTTTAAATAAATTGGCCAAATTAAAATATATAAAATTATTCACATGCACAAAAAGTTTATGATATTATTTGTGCATTTGTATCCGTATATCTTGTTAGTCATAAATGTGGACAAACTAGTATGGTTTAAAAAAATATTTGTTCATAAATTTTCATCTATCTATGAAGGCTAATTAAATGCCTATATTGAAAATAGAATAAATAAATTGAGTTTCTCTATTGATAGAACTCAAGAATTTACCCAAAGGTTAAACTATCATTCTATGAATAGTGAAAATTATGAGGTAAATTAATATTTTTAGTTAGACAAATATCGTGTATCCAAAGATGTCGTATATATGTTTGATAAAAAAATATTCAATTACCTAATAAAGATTTAAAAATGACATTTAAATTATGATAGTGTGTCATAATATCTACCCAAAGGAGAATGACGATGTACTTTTATCGTTTTACTGAATTCACATTATTTTCTAATTTGTAAGTATATATATATATATATATATATATATATATATATATATATATATATGTATTTATATATATATGTATTTATAGATATATTTGCACTTGTTCATCTTCATTGAAATGATTTGTTTGTTACTGTCTTCAATGGAATGAACTTCTCTAAATTGCATGAACAAGTTTAGTTCCACATAAGTGTAATATATCTTGACTTACTCTGCTGAATGACAATCCTTCTGTTTTTATAAGCAGTGAATATGAGAAGTCCTTTCATAAATCATGCGAGCGATCTAACAGTATTATGTTCATGTGAATTATTGTTTGCAACAAAATTAAGAGTAGTATCCACAAACATAAAGTGCTAGGGAATTCCTGAAGTCTTTGGAAGAACGTTTTCATTCTACTGATAAGTGTTTGCTGTTACACTAATGGCTGAACTCAAGACCATGATGTTTGATGGGTCGCGTAGTATGCAAAATCATATCATCGGGATAACGAACAATGCATCAAGACTTTGAACATTAGGGATGAAAGTGGATGATATCTTTTTGGTTCAGTTTATTCTGAACTCATTGCCTCTTAAGTATGGACCATTCTATATTAACTATATCACTGTTAATGTAAGTGGGATGTACGTGAATTGTCCATTATTCTTATTTAAGAAACGTTAATACTTAAGAAATAAGGAGGTCACTCTATTAACCTCATTTATCAAAGAGCTAGTAAACGACTTAAAATGAAGGTCAACAAGTTTAATAAGAAGAAAGCATCCGCTAAAGTTCCACATGTTGATCATAATGAACTCAAGGCTGATGTGTGTCATTTCTGTTGAAATGAACTATCGCTAAATGAAAGTTCTGCTTATTTGTGACATAGATGTTATGGTAATGTATCCAAAGAACGACTAAAAATATTAGTAAAGATTGAGATTTTTTCGAATTTTAATTTTATTGATCTTGATATATGTTTTGATTGCAGTATAGGAAAGCAAACCAAACATATAAAGAAAGGGGCCACAAGGAGCACTGAACTTCTTATAATTATACACACTATATTTGCGGACCCTTTGATTTTCCATCTTTTGGTGGAGAAAAATATTTTATTACCTTTATCGATGGTTTTTCACATTATAAATTCATCTATTTTGTAAAAACAAATATCAAGTAGGGGACGCTATCAAAATGTACGTTAAGCACGTTGAAAGACAATTAGATAGGAAAGTTAAAATTTAGGTCAGATAGAGGTGGAAACTATCATGAAAAATATAACAAATCAGGAAAATGTCCAGGTCCATTTGCAAAATTCCTGAAAAAACATGTCATATATGCACATTATACTATGCCCGGAACACCTCAACAAAATTGTGTTACATAAATGTTTAATCGAAGACTTATGGATATGGCTAGGAGTATGATGTGTAATTCATCATTACCCAAATCATTGTTGGTGTATGCTCTTAAAAACGTTGTATATTGTTTGAATAAGATTTCTAGTAAGGCAGTTCCAAATACCCCCTTTAAATTTTAGATAGGAAAGAAACCTAGTTTAAGACACCAGACTGTTTGGGGTTGTACAACAAAAGCTAAAGTTTATAATCCACATTAATAGAAATTAAATTTTCAAATGGTTAGTGATTACTTTATTGGTTATCTAGAGAAATCTAAAGGGTATAGGTTTTACCTTCCAAATCATAGTTCCAGAATTGTTGAAATTGGTAATAAAAAATTCATTAAGAATAATAAAGTTAGTGGGAGTGTTGAAAAACAAAGAGTGAAAATCAATGAGGTAAGAGTAAATATTTCATTGCCCATGAATATACCTACTTCAGCACCAATAAAAAATGTTGTTCCTCTTGGAAGAAATTTTTACAGTGTTGAACAACATTTGGGTGAATTACTTCAAGATGGAACTAACTCACATGTACGTATCTAATGCAAAGGAATCACAAACAAGGACATTAAGAAAATCTCAAAGCTAAAGTAAATTGTCCATTTCAAATAATTTTGTTATTTAGTTGCAAGAATCAAATTTTGACATTGAAATTAAAAAAGATCAGTTTTATTTTCACACACCATAAAAAGCACTGGGTCTCATAAATGGATTGTTTGAATGAAGATTTAAAATCCATGCAATATAATAAAGTCTGGGATCTCATTCAATTACTAAAAAGTTCTAAAAGATTGGATGTAGATGGGTCTTCAAGATCAAACGTGATTCAAACGGTAATATTGAACGATAAAAAGCTGGACTTGTTGTCAAGTGATACACTAAAAAAGGAGGCATTGATTATACAATGACTTTTTCACCGTTCTTAAAGAAAGTCTCATTAAGATTATTTTTTTTTGGATTTGGTAGCTCATTGTGATTTTGAGTTACACCAAATTGATGTGAAAATGGCCTTTCTTAACAGAGACCTCGAGGAGGATATTTAAATAGACCAACCAAAGGATTTAAAAACTAAGGAAAATATCAAATGGTGTGTAAACTAAAGAAGTCAATATACTGTAACATTCTGAAAACTGGTAGGCTAAACTAGAGCTTGACGTGAAAGTTAGAGTTGTAAATAATTCTCAGTACTTAATATATATGTTATTCGATTAAATCGTCAAGGTACGACTCCCAAGGACCATGGTCCTTGAGGAGGACCCTTTAAAAATGAGAAAAAAGTGGTCTTGACAGTGACCCACGACACGGGAGCCACGACCCTTAGGTCACTCACACCCTATGTGTAAGGGGTTGTGGGTCAAGACCCCAAAAAGTGAGCTGAAGAACCTCCCCCATGGTTCACGAGCATGCCACGTGGGTCCATCCACAACCAGTGGGTGGGTGACCGTGGGTGGTGACCTGAGCACCATTTTGGTGAAATAATTACGGGCACTTTGGGGTTTTCATTTTAAGATAATATTAAGTGACTTCATTTGGTATTAATTTAGACTAACTAAATATAGCTGTAAGACCCCCAAATCAAGTAATGTTCCTCATAATTCACAAATCCCAAATCAAAACCATTCCCCCCCCCCCAAAGCTTTCTCTAGAACTCCAAAAAGAAGAACATGTAAGGTGAAGCCAAGGTCTGAAGGAACACATTTTCCAGTAAATTTCATTGGAATTCAAAGCTAAAGTATGATAGTCCTTTATCCATGGATCCCCTCAAAAACCCCTATTCAAATCTAGAAATCCCAAAAGTTAAGGTTTAACTTCAATCTCATGGATTCCTTTAAAATTCATCTTTAATGATCGAATTATGTTTTATTATGGATATATTGATTATTTTATTTGGTTTTATGTTGAATTTCCCAAGAATCCATGAATTCCCCTATTCTTCCCAATTTGGATCTCAAAGTGTGGGTATTGATTGATGCAAGTAGAATATGATAGAATTATGCATCTAGTAATTAAAGTACTTAAATTATGTGATCATCCATGTTTAATAAAGTAATTCTTGATGCGTTGATGGATTGTGATATATGGTCCTTGAAGGGCAATGTATTAGAATTATGAATGATTATGAGATTAATGAATATGCTTTATGAACACTTTGAGAGTAAAGTGAATATGAATGTGATATAGTCGTTGTATTGTTGGGAGTTATTCTCATATACATACTTATGCATGAATATGATATGATGTGAAAGGTTTGTCACATCTAATGATTCTAAGGTTGGAAGACTAGTCTCACCTATTTAATCTACGAGCTTTAGTATGAGTTATGTTGGATTGAGTCTCAAGACATTCTTCCATAATTATGAACTTAAGTCAAGACATAATATAAACTAAATGGGATTATGCTTAGCACAAAGTGTATAGTGATGTGGGATGGAAGCCCTCATACTAGTACAGTCTGGTTTTATAAGAGCAATCTCTTGTGATGGAAACCCTCGTCTTAGTAGAGGCCAGGTATTCTAGTAGCAATCCCCTTATCCCATAAACAATGTGCGCTCATAAGTCTTTAGCTAGTGGATCCACCTAAGCTAACAGTATGGATCGACCTTAGGCAAGTAGGAAAACTTCTTTTCGATGTGGGGTAGACCCTGGATTCCATATTATGATCACATGGTCTATGTCGGTTAAAGCTAATCTCCCTTTATGATAGTATGAACAAGAATATGAAATATGAGCTTTAATTACTCAAGAAGCCTTACTTAGTATGGGTGCGATTATGTGATCTTATTCATGCATTGCACAAGTATGCTTTGAGGTTATTTATGGTATGTTCCTTTCATGGTGTGCTTATTTATGAGTTGATTACTCTTATGACTTGTAATATTCCATTATCTTCAAAATGATGCTTTAACTTAGTTAATTTATTTCCTTCAACTAAATTGTCTCTTTTAGCATGTTTTCAAGGTTTTTTTATGCATGGCTATCATACTTAGTGCATTTGTACTAACCCATATTTCTCTATACTTTTCAAAAGTGTAGGATCCGGTTCTTAAGACGATCATCAATTGTTCGAGCTTGGATTCAACTATTCTCTTAGCTTGTGGTAAGTACTCATTACTCAAGGATGGATGTTTCATTTTGAGTTTCATTCTTCTATTTTGACTTTCGTATTATGTTATTTTGGGTTGTGACCCTATTTTGACTCAACTATTGTAATAGATGGATAATTGAGACAAGTCTAGACATTCGTTTTCCTTTATAAATATATTTGGACTTTAATGCCTTCTTACTCTTAATGTAGAATGCTTTATGTTATGATATGCTAAGTGGATTACATGGTATCATTTGGGGTTGTTTATGCCTTGTTACATCTAGGGGGTACCCTTGGGCCGTGAGAAACTTGGTAATTAGAGCACATGGTTTAGAATGATTCTAGGATGATGTCTCATATGCCACGTCAAATGGATTATTGTTAATAAGTGTGAAGGGCGTAACATTAATGAGTTTGAGCCTATAAGATGTTACAAAATTTCACTTCTTTCATTACTCTTAAGTTGTTCCATAGAGTTTAACTTTATAAAAGTCCCTCTCCCAATCCTTCTCTTTTGTCTTTTCGAAATGAATACGTGAAGGGCTAACGCCAGAAGACAGGAATGTGGCAATGTGAATGAGAAATCTCTTCAAGTTAATCAAGCTCCTCAAGTTAACCAAACTCTGGTTATTCCCATGGTTAAGAATGTGAACCATGCGGAGTTTAGATCGACTTTACAAATGTGGGCTCAAGTCATGATGGCTCAAGCTAATAGAGAAGTTGTAGCTCTGGTCAATCCTAATATGAATTTTGTGGCTTCTAAAGCTAGGGATTTTGCAAGAATGGATCCTCCAGAGTTTCTTGGTTCCAAAGTGGGAGAGGATACTCAAGAATTTGTGGAAGAGGTTTATAAATTAATAGATACCATGGGGGTGACTTTGGTAGATAAAGCGGAGTTAGTCTCTTAGAAAATGAAGAGTGTGGCTTAAGTATGGCATACTCAAAGGAAGAACAATAGGCTGGTAGGAGCGGGTCCAATATAGTGGGAAGTGTTCAAATCAGACTTTGTTGATAGGTTCTGTAATGACTCGAGATCACCCCGTAGTCTTTACCGGCGTATTCGACCTCGAAGAAGTCTTATACAAGCCCTTAGCATACGTCGTGACATGTATCATAGAATAAAAATACGAAAAAATTAAAATTTTTACATTGGAAGTTCAACTTTACTTTATATAAGGAAAATAATATATAACTTCATCACATTGTACCATCAAGACATAAATAGAAAATCGGGACTTAGCCCATACCTAAATGAGAACGTCTCGAATTAACAAACTACAATATTGTCTTTAAACATGACAAAATTAGAAAGTTAGAATCTGAGGTCTTGTCCTCGGACTTGAGGACTCCAACTTGGAGAAGCAAGTCCAAGTGTCTTGATAAGTGACCTTAAAATCCTCAACTGCCAGAACCTACATTATTTAAAAAAGGGAATAAAATATGGGTAAGTACATCACACGTCCTATGTATGACTTCTATGCATTAAAATCATCAATGCATGTATAGAAGGACATTTTAGTCAAAACATGCTTTTTTATCAATTAAACCCAACATGCACATATAGCCATCATAAGACAACCCAACGTAATACGACCCATCATGTAGACAACCCGCAATACTTGTGCAATGCAAAGAATAGAATTCCATAACCCTATCCAAAGATAAGTATCACATTAAGCAACCTACTTCATACATATATTCATAATCTCATGTTTCATCATGACATACTTTATTCATAAAACTCATATATAGCTTACCCACACAAGTCATAATCAACATAATCATAAAATAACACTACTAGAACCATCTCTTAGGATCCCACAAGTGCAACGTGTAAGAGAACTCCCATACCATCCCTCACACTATGTAGAAACCCTTAAGAAAGCTCTAGTAAGAGTTCATACATTTCATTTATCATTTACTTTTACATTAGGGAAAGAGCTTGAAATAACCGACATGAGTACATGAGAGCTATATGAGAACCGGTGTCCTACCCCCACACTGAAAAGAGAGGTTTGACATTTTTTTAAGGTGTAACCTTTTGTACATCAAGGAGATTGTTACTAGAAACCCTAACTTGCTAAGAGTGGGGGTTTCCATCTCATTAGACAACACATATCTTGGGGAATCCTGTCACATCCGAGGAGCACCCTCTAGAAGTAACATGGCGTACTTGAACTCTCGGAGGTATTATACAAGCCAATAGTTATCATTCATCTCATTGACATAGTAAATTTAGCGGAAAATTTAAAACTTTTCATAGCACATCATATGCTAGAAACATTACTTCATGCATATAAAATATCCTATTACATACTTAGACCTTAAGTCTCTTTGCCATCTTAGACTCAACAACATTAGAGTACATTAGGGACACGACCCTTAAAACATAAACATAAGTACAACTTTATACACTTTACAGTAAAGACATAACATAGGAACCCTTGGACTTAAGGATTCCTTTCCTTGAGATTGAGAATCACATATCAAGCTCTTAAATAATATAGATATCCTTTAAGCATCCATAACCTACACTTTGTGTAAAAAGTAGAGAAGAATGGAGTTAGTACAAGAATGCACTAAGTATGGCAACCATGCAAAAACAAGCATTTAAAAGAGACATTTTCTTGAAATCATACTTCATGCCATTTTTGAGTAAATCTCCAGAAAACCTTTGTACAATAGCATTTATATCATTCACATACTTCGTATAGACATATTCAAAGGCCAACATTACATAAAGTCACATATAGAATTTAACCATAATTGAGGTCACTTTACTGTGAGCTAATTTCCCTTAACAGTGAGCTATCTTTTCTTTTATTCATTAACCTCCCAAGTAACCCTCTAGTGATAATTGGTGCAATGCATCACCTTTAGGTCACCAAGAAAGCATGAATACAACCTACATAAGCCAACACATATCATCATATAAGCATAATATATCAAAGACACATTTAAGTCAAGACTCCTTTGGCTTTATAGTAAGCTACATCAATTTACACATATATTTACTTCTTTTCATACTCATCATTTTAAGACCTTATTCATGACCCCAATCTTAGTCTACTAGTGCAATGTACATGTGAAGCCCCATAACCTCACACAAACTTAGTAAACCCACCATGACACTACAAGCATTAACATACAACTCATACATCAATATATTAAGTGAAGACACTTCATTCATGTCAACAACCTTCATCATATAGTCAATTAGACCAACGTAGTGCATATAAGGATAATATCACATCATATATATTCATACCATGCACAACTTCACAACAAGTAGATAGATACTACAATGTCATGCATAAAGACATAACCATAATCATACACATTAGGTCACCTTCCCAGGACTTCCTAAGGAGCTACTTGTGCAATGTCTAGATGGGTTCATTACTTCCACCTATCCTAAGTAACCTCCCTTAAGTCATCCTAGTTAGAGTCCTAGTCATTTACTTCCATTGTCCATTTTACTTTAGGGAAACTATAGCCTTAACCAACATAGACCATGTGATGCTAAACATGGAATCCGGTGTCATGAAACCCCACACCGAAAGAAGGTGGTCTACCGGCCAAAGTAGAACCAAACATGACATAGCTTTCTAGGTGGATCCACTAGCTAGCATCCTATGGTGGCAACATAGTTATGGTACTTGAAGGTACATGTGAAAACCCTCTTTATGCCTAATTGGGGCATTATAGTTATTTACTTATGGAAACCCTCTTTATACCTATTGAGGTGTTGTGGTTATCCACCTCATGAGATTTATGGTAGACCTTCCTTCCCACATTGGGAAGGGACACACACTCATACTCAAGTTCACTCGGTTCTAATCTAAGTTCCCTTTATTAAAAACCTTTATTAACATTACTTTATAAAACAGTCTTAGGAGAGTCATCCCCTCATATTCTTAGCTCATAGATCATAGATGAAAGTTCATAAACCTATATAATGTGAGGAATCCCTTCACATGGACATAGCATATGTAAAACACCATCTAGTTTAGGGTACACATGAATACCCCTTTCAAGGCCCCTCTCTTGACTAGATCTTCATACATGTGTGTGTGAATACTTATATGTGAGAAAACCTTTTTACATAACACATAATTGCCACACATGGACATACATCATTTCATTCATGCATAAGTATACAAGTGTAACTATATGAACCATGCTTTCATATAAACACAATTAGACACCAGGTATAATCATACTTTATCATGCCACATACTTCACATTATACCATATAAGACATGTTCATAACACACCTTCATGGGCTCAAGCTTAGCATGCATAATAGTAGACATTAGTTAATATGAGAACTACCCTTCATTTAGACATTATGACCTATACTACTTGTGAGCATGCATGTAGAGTGAGTGTGTGTGTACATTGGTCAATATGATCACATAATGGCTATCAAAAACATATTGAGGCAGACACCCTCTTAGAACCACAATACACATTCAAGCATAGACCACACAACACACAATAGCATAGGAGACGAGTCAACTTCATATTACACTTTAAGAAACCTAACAGTTGCTATTCACTCATTCACATTGGGGTACATGGGTAGGGGTCATCAATCCTTAACACTTCATTAATGTCAGAACCTACACATGATCCTAACATAAACATTTACAAGCTCATAACAATAGTAACATTACCTAGATTCACAACTAAAGTAGAAGACTAGGCACAAGTTACACATAAGGTGATCATCATAACCACTCCTTCATACATTCATCAATTTTCCTTAAGGGCCATGGTCAACACATATATAATGACAATAAATAAACACCTCCACCATAAGTGGACCATACCACACAATGCCATACAAGACTTTATCAACATTACTATAAGAAAAGTAGAGGAGATAATCATTCTTACCAATTTCTCACCCTGTGATAATCATTTATCAATACAACTTGTTCATCAATAATTCATATTTAGGGCAGTAGCTAAACATATATTTATTCATGAAGAAACCATGTACAAGTTGCTACAAAATCATGCTACCATCTAAGACACTATATCACATATATGGTAGAAAGTAGAGAGTTATATATCATCAAGTAACTTCCCTAGTTTAGTTCATCAATCATCTTGTATCATTAATATTCCTTCAAGGCATTAACTAAAGAAATCACAGCCTAGATGAGATCCTACTACAATTGCTAATAAACTCGAGATCACTGTGAACATGCTTCATATTAGGAATTCATGGAAGAGGAAGTTGCTTTCGTTAATCCTATTCAAACTATCATGCATTGATCCATATCACATAATTCATCATCAATACACATTCTAGACAGTATACCTAAGCATATTAACATACTCGAAATCCACTTTTATACAATTAAGGACCAATGTTATAGTGATCACAAATTACTACTTAATACCTTAGGAGCACATAAATCAAGTGATACCAAGCCTTCTTTACTTTGATCATACCATTTTTATACACAATTCAACCAAATTATTAACCTTAGGAAGTAGCTACATGAACCATAACATAATCGATTTCCACTTTTATATGTTAAAAGGCTCATATTACAGTGATCACAATAAGGCATATGTTAGTCATGTTCAAATCTTTGTATATTCATCCACATGGATCTTCATAATCAATTCATAATAAATTCACGTAAATTACAATAGATATAGGCAATTCAACGTAAGAGAATCACAATTTAACCATTAACAACCCATGATCACAAAGCCCATGCAAGGACTAAATCGATTTAGGGAAGGAACATGGGTTTATCATGCAATTGGATTAAAATCATGTTCAAACAAATACATTAACATCAATTCATCATGATTTAACCATTTAAAACGTTTTTAGAAAGAACCCATGGCTAAATTGAAGAAGAAGAGATTCGATCATGAAACCTTCTTTGATAACTTTGAGATTAACTCTCCAAGTAAAAGGTTGATTGGATATGAAGGATTAACATACCTTTGAATAGTTGAAAACCTCTAAAATTTGGTGAAGAACCCATGAGAATCCAATCTACAAGCTGTTCTTGAACTTCAACAACAATGGAGGTTTCTAGAGAGAATTGGTTTCGGAGGGAAGGTTTATTTCGTGTAGGAGGGATTGGAAATGGGTTGTTCACGTGTTTGATCCCTTAAATACACCCAAAAATCACTAAATAAATCAATTAGGGTCAGTTTAGGCCGTGGGGTGAATTTCCTATTCACCTCTTAATAACACAGTGCGCAAGGCAGCAGTTGCAGGCTACCATCGATGGACCCAATCGACTTATCGTTGGTCCATCGACGGGCCATTATGTGCCCTCCGTCGATTAGGTCTAAGGCTGTCAAGTGTCCAAGCCTTTCCTAGGCTAAGTTACCATCGAATCCTCCCCATATACGGGGCATCATTCAACCAAGGGATTGTGCATTGAGCTCGTCGATTGACACTGCCAAGGTAGTGTCTCGACTTCTTTTGGGTCCTTCTTGTAGGCTGTTTTGGGGGGCCCTTAGGAAGTCATACCCGGACGTTTCCAACGTAAATACAAACCTTAACAAGTTGTAGATCTCCCACATCAGTTTCACCAAAAACAAATACACGTAACATGTCCAAACACACTAGGCCCCATCAAGACATACACATGCATGTCTCAAGGCTATCTTTCGAATGTCTTAGACGTTCTTGGACGTTTGACCTTCAAACATTACGAAACTCCATAAACTGCCTAAAACATCATTATAACTCATTTTAAGACTTAATATTTTCATGACATACAATTATAAGCACGTATAGACATATGAGGCACATACATGACTAATCGTCGAACGTCTTGGTAGTTCCTTGACGTTTGACTTCCAAATCACCTCAAACTTTACACACTGCCTTTATACCATATTATAAGCCAGTTTAGGACCTCATACCCTTATGAAAAACATGTTAGGCTCTAGAAACCTAACTCATTTTAGGGGTCTTACAAATCAGGACTTGCTAAATGTGAGGAAACCCATGTGGGAAGTCGGACTTACTAAACGAGAGACCTCCACCTCATTTACATGCCATTTCGGTGCTAAGTTCCCTGTAGTAATCATATTTAGTCATCACATAAGATCCCATTAGACTTTACTAGACCGCTTTATGTTAGCGTCTTATCATAACAACTCATTAATGTTCATAAGTGAGAACAATCCTTTAACTTTAGGAACACTAGAAAGTGAGTAAACCTTTCACTTTTGCAATTCATTATAATCATGAGGACTGCCTTTCAATCATATAAAAACCATATCATATCATACACACATGATTTATAGCTAATTCAAGTGTATAGGGTTAAGGATGAGGGGACCTTGTCATCAACATCACGACAACACACTAGTTATAGCATCATTACTATCTAAGTGATTGACCTTTCATAATTGAGTTCAATGAAGAACCAACAATCATACATTGTTGCCCTTCGTGGTACTTCATACTTTAATCACCCAAGATGCATAAACAATAGTTAAAAAGAAGGTAATTCCTGAAGTAATATCGTAACTAAAATCAATGTAAACAATTGACATGTTCATCACCTTCAACAATTCACCATATTTAATCCAAGGTTTTAGGAAATTTGGGTAGGACATGGGTCCAACAAAATCTCAAGTGAATACACAATTAAAAATCCATATATACTCAAAAAACATTAATTGATCATTATTCATCACAATTGATTTATACTTTTGTTTTTTCAAAGAAGACCCATGTGAAGAAAAAAATGATACTTTTGGGGGATTTTTAAAACATATTTGGATGGACCTCTCGGTAAAGGAATTCTAAGAGTGAAAGAATCCATACCTTAAAGATGATTTATCCACGAATTTAAGTTGAATCCTTGGAGAATTGTTCTTCTTCTTGAAGCTCCAAAGTTCTTCAATGGAAGTTTGAGGAGAGAGAGAAACTAGAAAGGTGAGAGCAATTTGGGTTTCACTTTGGGGATTTGATTTGGATAGGTAAAAGTGAGGTAAAACTGACTTAAAATCAATATATACCCATCCCTTAAAATACCCCCAAAAACCCTCACTTAGTTATACCTTTTAATGAAGTCAAACTTGTTTTTAATGTTTGGAGTTTTCGTCGCGGAACAAGTCCGCGTTGCCGAGCTGTTTCCACAAGATTTTCGAAATTAAATTTGAGACACAAGAGTCCGTGACACGTCCGCGACCCAGACCAAAGTTTTGGCCCATGGTGATCCTTGTCCGCGACACGGACTTGTTTCAGCCATGAACAAAAGTTGGCTGCCTTGGGCAGCTTGATGACCCATGTTTGGGTCCTCTTCAAGGACCTCTAGGTTGGTCCTTCGAGGGTCTCACCTGGACGTTTTGACCCTACAAAATTTATTTTACACATTTAAATTATTTTTACAAGTTTTACCCTCCATACGACACTCCCAAACCTTCACAAGACTTAAGAAAATCTACTAGCAATTGTTGTAGGAAAATTCTATCAAAGGTAGGTGGTAATGCCAATTACCTCTTAAGTTTATGATACACGCTCTCAACATATCTTCTAGGGTTTGGATGGTGCGCTTCGCTTGACTATCCGTTTGAGGGTGAAAAGCGGTACTAAGTTTCATTTGAGTACCAAGCCCACTTTTGAAGGACCTCAAAAAGTGGTAAATAAATTGGCCACCTCTTTCCGAAATGATCGACAAAGGGGCCCCATGTAACTTTACGATTTCCTTATTGTATAATTTAGCATAATCTTTCACCGAATAAGAAATTTGATGGGAAGGAAATGGGCTGAATTAGTCAACCTATCCACAATGACCCAAATGGAGTCATGTTGCCTACGGGTACGAGGCAAACCTATCACTAAGTCCATGTTGACATCTTCCTACTTCCAAGTTGGGACATTAATATCTGGAGTTAGACCTCATGGCCCTTGATGCTCGGCTTTGACTTGTTGAGAATTTGAGCACCTAGCCACAAAGTTCGTTGTATCCCTTTTCATCCCGTTCCACCAATAAATGTCACATAGATCATGATACATTTTGGTGGCACCCGGATGAACGGAATATCGTGAACCATGAGCCTCTTCCATAATTTGCTACCTTAAGCCAGCTACATCAGGCACACATGATCTATCTTGGTACCTAAGTACCCTATCCTCCCCTTGGGAGAATGAATCATTAGATTTACTAAGAATCGATTCCTTCAACTCCATTAATAGCGGATCAAGATGTTGCTTAGATTTCACCTCAACCACTAAAGATGACTTGGAGTTATGACGAACCATGATCCCACCCTTTGAAAATTCTTCTAGTCGAACACCCAACCGGGCCAACCTATATACCCCTTTTGCTAACTGCTTCTTATCATCGACCATATGAGTTACACTACCCATAGACACTCAAATCAAAGCATCTGCAACCACATTAGCTTTCTCTGGGTGGTAAAGTACACTGATATTATAATCCTTTAAGAGCTCTAACCACCTTCTTTGGCGTATATTCAAGTCTTTTTGAGTGAACACATATTGGAGACTCTTGTGATCAGTGAACACATAAACATGTACCACATAGAGATAATGTCTCTAAATTTTCAAATCAAACACTACGGCCGCTAGTTCAAGGTCATGAGTTCGGTAGTTCTTCTTATGTACCTTGAGTTTCCTAGAGGAGTATGCTATCACCTTGCCATGTTGCATTAGGACACAACCCAAACCCACTCTTGAAGAGTCATAACATACCACAAACTCTTCAGTACCCTCCGGCAAGGTCAACACCAGAGCGGAGGTGAGTTTTTTTCAATAATTGGAAGCTCTTTTGAGATGATTCTAACCATTTGAACTTGCACTTCTTTTCAGTCAAGGCCGTTAATGGAGATGCTATAGATGAAACTACTTCAACAAACCTCCTATAGTACCCGGCAAAACCCAAAAAGCTTCAGATGTTGGTATTTCTCAAAGGTCTAGGCCAACTTTTGACCACATCCATCTCTCTCAGATTGACCTCTACCCCTTCACTACAGCCAATGTGACTAAGAAAATCATCCTATCTCAACCAAAATTCACATTTCTTACATTAAGCAAAAAATTTGTTATCCTTGAGGACTTGCAAAACTATCCTCAAATGGAACATATGATCATTCTCACTGTTAGAGTATATCAAAATGTCGTCAATGAAGACAATCACAAACAAATCAAGATAACTTCTAAAAACTCAATTCATGAGGTCCATGAAAGCTGCCAGGGCATTTTTTAGACCAAAAGACATGACTAAGAATTTAAAATGACTATATCTTGTTCGAAATGTTATTTTCGGAACGTCGACACCTCTCACTCTAAGTTGGTGATAACTCAACCTCAAGTCAATCTTTGAAAAGTAACTCGCTCCTTGGAGTTGGTCAAACAAATCATAAATCCTAGGGAGTTGATACTTATTTTTTATAGTGACCTTGTTCAATTGGCGGTAGTCAATACACATTCTTAAAGACCCATCCTTCTTCTTCACAAACAATATCAGAGCACCGCATGAAAATATGCTTTATTGAATTAACCCTTCTCTAGCAAATCCTTGAGTTGAGCCTTTAATTCTTTCAACACGGACAAGGAAAATCCGATAAGAAGGGATTGAAATAGGTTGTGCATCTGTCACATTAAGAGAGCACCCCCCAGATGTAACCGGCGTTGTCATCCTCGAAGAGGACTTAGACAAGCCCTTAGCATTCGTCATAACATATCATATGTTAAAAATGTGGAAAAATTAAAAATATTTGCATATACTAAGTGAAGTATAATTAAACTTATCGCTTATCATATATTGAGGTATGCATAGACCTCTCACATAGAAGCTTACTTAGGCTTCTCTTTTAGCAACATGATCAACATACATACGATAGTCTATTAAAACTATCTCACATAAAACCATCTAAAGAGTATGAATCTTGGACTTAGCCAATACAATATCAATATGACATATAGGCCTTACTACAATAGAATTCAATGATAAAAGGATTAAAAGTGTATCTCTTAGACTACTACAATCTTTGTGGCTTGAGTAATGAAAAGATAGTATCCCCGAATATGAGGACCTACCAACACTTGGAAAAAGAGTTCCAAGCTTCTCCAATTGGCCTTCTTAATCTTCAATGGCCGTACCCTACATTTTGTAGATATATAAAGGATATTGGTTAGTACTCCACTTTTACTAAGTATGGGTATATGCACATAAAACATTTAAAGACATGCATGAAAAGGACCATTTCTTTAGAAAGCATGCTAAGTCATTTGAAAGCCTTTAATGCACAAAAAATAGAACATATACAAGATAAGGATCACAAAAACATAAAACATGATTATAAACAAAGACAACATCATCATAAAGTCATATTAACAACTCATGTTCAATAGTTCACATAAACAGAACATACAAATCACTTACCAATAATCCAATCCCAAGCCTACCAGTGCAATGCTCATGTGAAGCCCCATAACCCCAGATAATCAAGTAAACAAGATAGGAGACCATAAGTCATGCTTTGCTTCATATAACTTATATCATAAGTAGTCATCATGACATATAGCAATATAGAACAACACATGTTCATCAACATTACCAACATTTTATAAAAGCAACATCATATATCATAAGCATTATACATTTCATATTCATAGTACATAAGAACAATCTCCTAGGACTTCCCTTAGAGTCGAATTGTGCAATGTCTTGGTAGAGTACCATAAATACCACTATCTATACTAAGTAGACTCCTCAAGTCACCATAGTCAATGTGCATTTACTTTAGTCTTTCATTTTATGGAGGCAACATAGTTAAGGAACTAGAAGATATATTAGAGACTCATAATTCCATATTGCATGGCAGCCTCTATCTCATGAGAGTCATTGTGAACCTCATTCCAACTTGGGAAGGGACACCTCTCATATCTAGTTCACTCGGTGCTAAGCTAAAGTCCCTTTTTGAGTTGCCTTTAAGTTATAATTAATCCTCAATATTATCATAGTCCATAGGAGACTAACTCCTTGTATAAACACGATAATTATCTCGTTAGGTTTAGGATGAGAATTTCCTTTCATCACAACCCTTCATTAGTGAGATTAACATATCATAGTCATATTGTGTAAGGCATACAAGAGAAACATCATCAACCTTGCATTATCATACCCTTACCATGATCTTACATTTAACATATTCATAGCCCATCATATATTCATAGCAACATCATACATACTTCAATTGCATAACAACATCAATTATGGGCCAACATCAACATAATAGATTAATCATGACTTTAGAAGACTTTCCTATTTCTTCCAAGAATCTTCATCAAGAACTTACTCTCAATTCACCATAATTATCCAATAATATAGTGATATACACAATAACATACCCAATACCAAAATCTCTAGTCGTATACAAGGCCAATTATAGATAGGGTTAAGGCAAAATGGGTTCATTTATGAGTTCATTCAAGCAATAGTTCCAATCACAACATTTCATGACTTAAGTGAATGATATAACATAATCAAATTCATTATTTAGGGAAGAACATGCCTCTAACGAAATCCAACAATTCCATATCAATTACTCAACAATACATACTTAATTAGCCATAGAGAATCATAATTCGTCATAATTAGTCATCAATTTCGAGTTTGGAAGAAAACCCCTATTAATTTGAGTTGTTTAGAAATCACTTTGAAAGGAACTCTTGGAGAAAGGAATCCCAAGAGTGAAGAACCCATACCTTAATGACAATTCAATCCACAAATTTTGAGAAGAAAAGTTGAGAACTTGACCTTCTTCTCCAAGATTCCAATGCTCTTCAATGGTGGTTGAGTATAGAGAGAGTTTAGAGAGAGATGAGAGTGATTTGGTGAATCTAATTTGGAGTGCGTGAAAATGGATTAATACTGACCTAAAACCGATATAAAATTGTCTCCTAATTTACCCGAAAGACCTCTCACTTAATTGGGTCTTTTTGTGAAGTTAAATTGACTTTAAAATGACGCGGACAAATCTGGAGAGTGGCTGCGCATCGTAGGGGAAATTTCAATTCTTTTTTCTTAAATGTAGATTGAGGTAGTGAGAATCGTGACATCCCCATATCGTGATGCAAAATTTTCCTAGCCAGTGCTGGCTGCGACGCGCAATGGGATCTATATATTGGCTGCCGCAGGATGCTTTGGCAGCTTGCTCGCCAATGTTAGTGTCCTCCTCAAGGACCCTTAGGGTGGTCCTTGGGGAATTTTTACTAGACTTTTGGACCCTTTATACTATATTTTACCTATTTAAAGTCTTTTTACAAGTTTTAGACTTCATTTGACAATCTTAAACCATTCACCAAATATAGAGACGTCTACTAGTTCAATTTAGCTTATTTTCGTACGTCAAGGTCTTTCTTTGTCATTTTAGCTCTAACCTTTCCTAATTGAGTTCATTACATTAATATAGGTCTGTAAGCATCATTTTAACCATTATTTAAATAGGCGAAGCTCTAGTCTAAGGCATGGAACTTCCGTAGTGTTACAATATCCAGCAATAAATCTATGTCGAAGTTTATTTCCTATTCGGGAGGAATTCTGGCCAAGTCATTGGGAAAGACTTTCGGAATGTACTTCACTACGGGGACCAAATCTAAAGGAGGGATCTCTGATTCAAGATCCTTGACTCTCACTATATGATGTAGAAAACCCTTCACAATCAACTTACAAGCTTTTAGACATGAAATATTCTTACCCCTAGGGATTGAGTTGCATCCTTTCTATTCAAAAATGGGTTCATTACGAAATTGGAGTTTAACTACCCTTTTCCTACAATCCATTGCGGCGAAACAAGTATGTAACAAATCCATCCCTAATATGACATCGAAGTCCAACATATCATGTTCTTCCAAATCAACCAACGTAACTCTATTGGGCAAAGAAATGGGACAACCCTTATAGACTCTTTTGGCAACCACAGAATCACCCACCGGGGTAGAAATCAAAATGGGTTCATCTAAGACATTGGGAAAATTATCAAATTTCATAGACACTAAAGAAGTTACAAAAGACAAGTTGGCACTGGGATCCAACAATGCATATACATTAATATAAAATACTTGCAACATACTGGTAACAACATTCGGACAGCTCTCTTGATCACCTCAGGATTGGAGAGCATAGAAGTGATTCTTCTTAGGAGCATCGGGATTTGGAGAACTTGCTTGTCCTTTAGAATTTTCCTTTCCTTGATCCTTCATCATAGGGAAGTCCCTTTTCATGTGGCCACTCTTACAAAAACCATAGCAATTACTAGTGCCAACTAGGCACTTCCCTTCATGTTTTTTACCTTACGTTGCACAAATAGGCTTCTCAATATAAGAACCACCACTTTTTACTTCTTGAGGCTTGGGGGTAGAAACTTTACCCTTGTTCACCCTTGGAGTATTAGGATGACCTTGGTTGGAAAACCTCTTCTTGAGCCTTGGCTTGTCTTGAACCTCAAATATAGTCTTGGAAGAATTTCCATCTTCGGCCCTTGTCCTTTTCAACTCTCTACCAACTTGCTTAAGCTTTTGCTCCTCAATTTGTTTGGCATTAACCATGAGACGAGAGATGTCCATTCTAAGAATCAACATATCTTACCTACATTCATGAACCATAAGATCGGATATCTCAATAACAAATTTGTTCATCTTAGCCCTAGAATCCGCCACCATAGTAGGGAGCACGTTTTAATATTTGAGTGAACTAGAGGCTATACTTGTTCTTACTCAAACCCCCTTAACGAAGATTGATAAATTGTTACATTTTCCTCTCTCTTAATTCAAAGGGAAAGAACCTATCAAGGAAGGTCGTCTTGAATGATGCCCAACTAACCGGACCTTGTCTAACGGTCCTCCCCTCTTTCCATTATTCATACCAAACCTGAACCACATCTTCGAGTTGGTAGGTGGCTAGTACCACCTTTTCTTCAGAAGACACATCCATGACATCTAGCACCTTGAGCACTTGATCAATGGATCCTTGCGGGTGTTCCTCCACTTTGGAGCCAAAGAAAGTAGGGGGATTCATCATTGTGAAATCCCTAATCCTAGAAGCGGTAGTTATATCATTGGGGTCCACTTGTACCCTAGTATCCCTAGCAACATAAGTTGCTAGCACTTGAGTAAAGCTATGGATATCCTCCATTACCTCAAAATTAGACTGTAACATTCCGGAAAATTACATATCCTGTAAAGAGCCCTATAGGTTTTTAAGAATGCGTATTGGGGGTACATAGGCATCCCGATGCCCAATATTGAAAAATATTGGGCATAGTATAGAAAATTGGCTAAGGGGTGTTAGCCCATTTCTATAGAATACCCAAATAAGCAAAATATATTCCAAGCTTGTTTAGAAATTATACATGCAAAGAAGACCCTAAGCTAAAATATAGTATTTATCACATAATAAATATTAAGTACTAGGCATTCAAGTGTCAAGCCTAGTACCATAGCACATAACCATTTAAAATGATCATGTAGAGTAAGTAGTGTCCAAGGACATAGTAAGGATCCTTGGGACAATAAGTAAATATTCCAAATGAACCTTTCCAAATAGTTAGTTAGGAAAATGCAAGAAGCACATGGGCTAGCACATGGGCAAACCGGACGAGGGGGACCACCTTAAACGATTTGGTTAGGGCAGTTGGGGGGACCACTGCACATGCGGGTCCAACTGCGTGGGACCAGACCCCCAAACATACCCTAGACCCTAAACAACTAACATAACTAACTAACCAACTTAAGGCCAACCAAGAACAACCAGCCTAGGGACCCGACAACCTAGGACTTTGTCGGGTGACACCTAACTAACTTAACTAACGTAGGGACAACCTAGTACCTAACCTAGGATGGTCCAAAGGGTTGACTATGGTCCTAATAACTTAGGGGTGTTTTAGTAATTATGCTCGACTATTTAATTAATTAATTTAGCAACTTAATTAATTAAAATAATTAGACAAAACCAAAATCCCAAGGAAAGACCCAAAATCCGTTAAGTCAACGAAGTTCCCTAAGTCTAGTCAATCTAGAAAGGGCGTTTTGGTAATTAGCTACTTAAGCTATTTTAGTTACATATATAATCTAAGTTGATTTAGTGAACAATCAGTTCTTAAAAGAATTAGACCTAAATTGATCACCATTAACGCCGAACGTAGGAACAAGTGAAGACCGTGAACGAAACCCTAGAACGTTAGCAAGAGTTCTTCAAGGTTCTTTCGTGCAAAATTCGTAGTGATCTTCGTAGATTTAATTCTACAGCAAGGTATGGGTTTTATCTCCTGAATTCTTTCTCCAAGAGGCTTTTCAAACGTTTTTACATCAAGAATATCGAAACTAGGGTTGTTCCCATCGAATCACATGTTCATCTCCCTAGTTCTCCCGATTTCCGATTCTTGTAGTATAGTAGTATGATTCTCGATGCATTGTTGATTGTATGTAGTGTTAACTGATCTTATATGTATGTTTGAGAGATTTATACATCAAGTGAAATATACATGTTAGTTCTGCATACTTAGGGTCTTATTTACATAACGTTGAATGTTATAATGCCTACTTTTATTGTCGAGAAGATGAATTGTTGTGAGTATTCATTGAATTGTTGATATGTTAATTAAAGGTTAAAAGTTGACTTGTTTAACATGTTAGATTACTATATTGTATTCATGGATGATTAAATTGGCTTGTGATAATATCATAGTTTGATTTTGTGCTAACAAATTGGCTAGTATTAACGAATCCAGAAGATGCAAAGTGATCCCAATTTCAATTCAATAAGCTCATAACATAGGGTATGACAATCAACAGGACAAGTCCCAACATACCCTATCCACACAACTTGTGAACGCCATAGCATCTTACAAAGAATCAATAACCATCATAAAGAATGATATAAGGTTAGTAAGTGACGCGAACAAGTTAAGGTGAGTAAATATATAACTAAGAGTTAAGTTATGAGATTTACCTAATATAGAGTGTTAGAAAGTAGTGAGACGAGTCTCAAGAACACTTAATCGTTACGTCAAAATTACTCACATAAGAGGGTGCTAGAGTCCGTGAGACAAGTCTCACTCGCACCATGATGATAAAGTAAAGTCGTAAGATGATATTCATTAAGTAAAGATAGGGATGACTAGTCATCCATAGAGTAAGTAAACCTCATAACTAGAAGTAAGCTTCCATAATATGTGAGTAAACTCTAACACTTAAAAAGATAAAATCTGAGCTTAGCACCGATAGACTAACAATATCTTGTGCCAGCACATGTAAGTCTCATGAGATGAGATCACCACCCCTTGGACCAAGGTCTCCATATGTCTCCTAGTCTTAGAACTTTGTTGCCAACATAG
Source organism: Solanum sitiens (assembly GCA_016801875.1). Lineage (NCBI taxonomy): Eukaryota > Viridiplantae > Streptophyta > Magnoliopsida > Solanales > Solanaceae > Solanum > Solanum sitiens. Next base: position 830,755 of record JABWTJ010000276.1, read on the forward strand.
AGGCACCTAGCTAGTGGATGCCACTCACTAAAGAACGCTATCAAGTTAGGGTTCACCTTGGCCAGTGAATCCACCTCTTTTCGGTGTGAGGGAGACACCGGATTTCATGTTTAGCTCACATGATCTATGTCGGTTATAGCTCAGTACAAGCATCCTGTTCACAAAAGTCGTGAACCCCCCTTACGGTGTGGGGAATACATCGACACGATTCACCTTAGCCGGTGAAACCCCCTTTTCGGTGTGGGGAAGACACAGAGCTTGGTTCATTTTAATCGGTGAACCACCCCTTTTAGGTGTGGGGGAGACATTGGATTTTATGTAGCTCGCATGATCTACTTCCATTAATTCTAAGAGAATTCTTTAAGAGAAAGAATAAAGTAGTATGTTCACAGTGAACAATCGAGCAAAGAAGTAGAATCATAAGTTCATAGGGAACTAAGTAAAGTAAGAGCTTAATGAACATTAATCACTAGTGTTTGATAGACATAACAAGTTAGGGGTAGCCAATAATGGAGCATGGATTATGTCCCAAGAACTATATATTATGTAAATAATCAAATAAGGGGCATAGCCAATAAGGTTGGGTTATTAATATAATCATACCCAATCAGAAGAAGAATGAAAAATCTAACTCATAAGTAGGGTAGCCAAACGTTTCATTAGTCTTGTGAATTGCTTACTCGATTCATTGTAGGTATGGGACTACAATAATTGAGCATGGATTATGTCCCAAGAACTATATAGTATGTAAATAATCAAAAAAGGGGCATAGCCAATAAGATTGGCTTTTTAATATAATCATACCCAATAAGAAGAAGAATGAAAAATCTAACTCATAAGTAGGGTAGCCAACCGTTTCATTAGTCTTGTGAATTGCTTACTCGATTAATTGAAGGTATGGGACTACAATGAATCATTGCACTTGTAAGTGAAACATAATATCAAAGGAGATCATAGAACTACACAACAGAAGATAGAAAAGTCTGAAAAATAAACTAAGTATGGAGAAGGCAACTCTCGGCCTAATTATCAAATTAGTAAACATTTGTTTAAGTTGTTCTAAAATTATGTTCATGATTCCAAGGTCTTATGTTCATATAGAAAACAAGTTGTGTGCCTTAATTGCATGAGAACGTGTCATATTTATATCATAAATGAAGATTAACGATTTAAGAGAAAAGTGACGTTGTTACCGTGATTGACATGTATTTTAGGAAGAGCTTTACTTGTTCATGCATAGTACCTTATGTGTTATGTGAATACACCCATACTTAGTACAAGTGTGTACTAACCCCATATCTATTTACTACTTTTATAGGCGCATGTTCTCAAGAAGTTTGAAGTTCGACGAAGCAGTTCGGAATAGCGATCTCTATACTTTGGTAGGTCCTCTTGAGTTCGAGGATTCTACATTTCATTATTCTAGATTCGTACGTTAGATTTAGCTAGTGACTACTGTCCCTAGCGTTTCCTTTCAAGTATTTATTCAAAGCGATAAGGCCAATTGGCAAACTATTATTATTATTATGATTCATCGTTTCATTTGTTTAACTTTTAATAGATGGTTGTTGAGTTTGAGCTATTAGAATATCACTCTTATGCAATAATATATGAAGTCTATGTTTACTTCTCTAAGTATTAATTTTTTTTAAACTTTCCAAAACTTTAACTGTATGATTGTGATGAAAGCTAAGAAGAGGCTTGTCTGCGACCTCTGAGAGTATAAGGACGCCGGTCGCGGTACGGATTCCAGAATTTGGGTCATGACAAACATAGTATCAGAGCATGAGGTTAAATTACCTAGGAACTAAGGTTCAACACAACCACGTTGCGTAGTTTCTAACTTATGGTTGTGAAGTGCATTACAATCATGATTTAGAGACTCTATGATGTTAGGAATTTTCCCTTCTTCTACTCTTTATCGTGCTTTCTAGAGCTTTGACATTTTGTGTCATTCTAGTATCTAACTTCCTTCTTGTGTATACGTGTAGACAATGAAGACAAGAAGAAACGCCAAAAGAAGGGTCGAAGAAGTAGCTGCTTGAGGCAATCAAGCTCCTCCTCAAGCCCCAGTCGCTGAAGCACAAGTGCCCGCCAACTTAGTTGAGATGACAGTTGAGGAAGTTAGGGAGGCACTGCTTCAGATGGCCCAAGCCATCACTGTGCAACTGACAGTTGGTGAGTTGGTTGAGCTAGGCAGGGTTTGTTCCAGCCATGTTAGGTCCCTGAACACTAGGATTCACCCGGGCAAGTCTTAACCTGACTTAGAGGGTTAGTCCTAGGTGTTAAGGGTTCTAGGGGTAAAAAGGTAATTTCAGGGCTACGGGTAGTATAGTAACTACACTAGTCTGATATTTAATTAATTAAACAACATTTTAATTAGTCAAAATGGGTCAAAGCTTGGTGGTCAAACCCGAGTTTGACCGGATCTCCACACTCGGGTTAAAACCGAGTTGGAGGCACAAAAAGGGACAATTTAAATGATTTTAAATTAGACAAATTAAGGAGGGTCATTATAGTAACTTAACATATAGATTATAATCTGATTTTATAGTTTAAATTGTGTTGAACAAATTAACAATAAATTCCCAAGAAGGAGGTGCACGACTTCCACAAGGAGTGTACTGAACGTGCACTCTTAATTCATTATATATCCTCAGACACTTTTCATCTTTACCTTACACTTCAAAAACAGAAAAGTAAAATAAGTCTACTAGTTCAAAGAGTTCTCGGCTTCATCAATCAAAAAAGAAAAGAAGAAATTGTTCGCCTAAGTGCTTTAACAAATCACGTAAAATAATTCACTTGTGAGCAAGAACCAAGGCTCAGAAGAGAGATTTTGTGCGTGGGTTAGGAAGTGTTAGTGGCTGGTTGTGAACGTTGAAAAGGTATGGGTTTTATTCTCTCTTTGTCCCTTTCCCAAGAGTTCCCAAAGGCTCAGTTCAATTCCAATCATAAAACTAAGGTTGTCCCCGTTGCATGCCCATGTCATTAGATCCTATGTACGATTGATGCATGCATTGGTATGACTTCTGGTAGATGATTTTAGGAATGATTGTGATTGTGTGCAATGTGTGTTCTCGGACTGATTATGATGTTTTTATGTACGTCCGAATGTTGAAGATTATATGTGCACAAGTATGCTGTTTTCCCGTGATTATGTTGTTACGGATTACTTGAAGAAAATGTGAATTATGTGTTACATAATTTTGTGTGTTTAACATTCAAGAAGAAAACGTGATGTTCATGAATAAGAAAATGAAGTTTTGGTCCCTTAGAAAAATGTTAGGTTGCCGATTCTTTGGAGTCTAAGACTTTCGGCCATGGTCTCAATTACACACAGGATCTTTTATGTAATTTTCACAAGGACTAAGTACTAACCTAAGGTTTTAATGAACCCGAATGCTTCACTATAGAAATAAAGGAAATCGTTGCACAATAAAGGTTAAACGAATACGTGAGTGTACTGTGATTATGAAAATGGGTTAAAATATGACGCCTTAGAACTTAAGAGGTGCTACGGGTAGATGGACATTATTTTAGAACAAAGTATTGGTTAAAAGTTCATGTAAAACTCTAAGCTAAACGTCTAGGCTAAATTCAAGAAAATGAACTAAAGGCATATACTAATTGACTAAGTCTCTATTTAACCACTTGTAAGAACAAATGAAGAAAAAGAGATGCAGCCATTGAGGGTGGACCCGAGACCTCTAGGTCCTAACACTAAGAGAAGAGGCCTTGAATTAAAAGAAAAAGAAATAGCGTGAGAGAGGGGAATCAAACCCGGCTTCAGGTGTGAGATACATAAGTCTCACATATAATAAAAAATTATATGCTGCCCAAGGGATTCGAACACGGGTCCACTTGACAGAAATTGTGTGGCACATAAGTCTTACAAATAATAAAACAAAATGCAGACAGTAGGGATCGAACTGGGGTCCACTTGGCCGAATGTCTAATATGCATAAGTCTTGCACAATATACACTTATATGATCATGAAACACTTAGCCAAATATGAGTAACCGAAAAGGGTACTACCACGAGTGTAAGGTACACTAAAGGCCATGTGCATGGCATACGATGTAAGTTAATGGCAAGATGAAGAAATGGAACATTCACGTAATGAGGTGAGTAATTATGTTAAACTATGAAGCTAATGAAAATGGTGACAACATGATAAGAGGTTAAGATGAATGGTGAGATAAGTCTCAACCAAGCCTAAGTAAAGGTCACTAAAAGTACTCACATAAGACAGTGTGGAATATTAAGAGACAAGTCTCAGTCACATTCTATATGTAAGTGTAAGGATAATTCACACTTAATACGTAAAGAAGAGATGAGAAATCATCTAATGAGATATGAATACCTCATTCTAAGAAGCAAGCTTAGATGATGTATGAGTTGAATGTAAATAGGAACTTTAAACTAAGCACCGATAGGCTAACTATGAGTGGTGATGCCTTCTTTCGGGAAGGGCGGAGGTTCACATTTATCTCATGAGATAAGACTGTCCACAATGGTAGGTATGGGTCTCCCTAAATCTCCTAGTCTTTGAACTATGTTGCCAACATAGGGAACTAGCTTGCTTCGAACCCCTAAAGCTAGCATGTTTTGGTTTCACTTTGGCCAATGACTCCACCTCATTTTGGTGTAGGGGAGACACCGGATTTCATGATGTTCACATGATATATGTCGGTTAAGGTTGAAGTTCCTCAAAGTATGAAAGATAATGAAATGAACGATATCGAAGGTGTTTATGCAAGACAATCAGGAGGTGAAACCTGACTCAAGTAATGACATTAGGTCATTCTTGGTCATTGCACTTCATGATCCCGATGAGAGTCTTAAACTTCATCCTAGGTATATCTGGTGTTTACATCATCCTATGAATGAATGAAATGATTAATGTGAAGTACAAATGAACGAATGAAGTAGACTCTGTGTTTGCTAAAGGAGGCCCTCGGGTTGAGGTCCCATATGTTGGGCCCTCACTTGAGATGTCTTAATGCTACATCCATGATTCCAAGATCTCGTGGATATGAAATGTATAATATATGAAACATGAAATGTACGTTATGTGAACCTATGTGTATATGATATGTGACATATTCATGGTATGACCTTCCTATTCCGAACTAGGCAAGTCAAGAGACTTGACCTTCTGAAAAGGCATGTTGATTAGGAAGAGCCATTCTTGTTCATGCATTACCGTTATGTGTTGCTGCATATACCTATACTTAGTACAAGTGTGTACTAATTCCATACAATATTACTATTTTAGGTGCAGGCTCAGGTTGACGTTGAAGGTATCATTGCAGCTATTCGGACTCAGAGACTTCATCCAGACTTGGTAGGTCCTCATGCATTCGAGGATGCCTGCCTTTACATTCTTTCTTAGTAGTAGGTTTAAACTAGTGGAGTATGTTCCACTTGTGTTTCTTTCCTATTTTATTCAGACGCTTGTAATAGTGCCGTTTTGGCAAGTATTACTTATGACATGAGATTCTATTTCTTTCAAGTCGTATGTTTCTATAACTAGATGGTTGATGTATGAGCAATGAACTTCCTTACAAATACACATTTATATGAATTCTATGTCTACTTCAAATATAAATAAAAAGTTTTAAATTTTCTGCTAAAATTAATCGTATGAATGTGACGAATGCAAGAAGATGCTTGTCTGCGACCTCTGAGAGGTCAACAACGCCGGTGGTGGTCCGGATTCCAGAATCCGGGTCATTACCGCAAGCACAGGTCATCACGGCTCAAGCTATTAGAGAAGTTGCTCCCACTGAAAATCCGCATGTTAGCACTATGGCTAGTAGGTTGAGGGATTTTACTAGGATGGATCCTCCAGTCTACTATGGGTCCAAGACCAATGAGGATCCTCAAGAGTTTATTGATGAGATTTATAAGATTTATGTTCCATGGGGGTTACTGAAGAAGAAAAGGCTGAGTTGGCTGCTTACAAACTCAAAGATGTGTCTCAAGTGTGGCACAAGATGTGGGGAGATGGTCGAACACCTAGGGAAGTCCCCATCACTTAGTACGTTCTCAAAACTGCATTCGTGGAGAGCTTCTTTCCCAGAGAATAGAGAGAGGCTAAAGTCGAGGAATTCATCAACTTACGACAAGGAGGTATGTCAGTTAGGGAATACTCTTTGAAGTATGTTAAGCTTTCCAAGTATGTTTCTTCTCTTGTGGCCAATAGCATGGATGAGATGAGTAGGTTTGTGACTGGTGTGTTGGAGGATTTAGAAGAGGAATGTCGGGAAGCGATGTTGCACAACAACATGGACCTTGGTAGGTTAATGGTCCATGCAAAACAAGTTGAGGAAAGCTGTCGTAGAAAGAGAAGCCGAGAGAGCAAGAAGTCGCGGCCCTCGGATCAGTCTGGTTCGAACTGTGGTAAGAATATGTTTGGAGTTCGGGATAAACCCAAGTTCAAGAAGGGGAAAAAATACTCAAGTAATTATACTCCTTTGAAAAATACTAATGCCAAGAAGGGCACTGAGAAGAATAACCAAATTGAATGAAGGAAGTGTGGTAAGTGCGGCCGTGTGCATAAGGGTGAGTGCATGGTGGGTTTCAATGGATGTTACGGATGCGGTAAGAGTGGGCACGTGGTTAGGGACTGCCCAAATGTGAAGAATCCGTCCAAGGCAGAAGCTCAGCCTCGGCCAAATCCCAATGCAACAGCCGAACCTCCAAAGAGGAACCGATTCTATGCGTTGAAAGGAAGAGAGGAACAAGAGAAGTCCGCGGATGTGGCAACTGGTAACTTGCTTGTCTTTTTTTTCTCCTGTTTATGCATTATTAGATCAAGGATCTACCTTGTCTTTTTTTACTCCTTTAGTTGCTAGTAAATTTGATTTGCTTCCTGAGATTCTCTATGAGCCATTTTTAGTGAGTACTCTTATAGGGGACAGTGTTAGTGCCAAGAGAGTCTATAGAAATTGCCCAATAACTGTTCTCAAATAAGTTACTCATGTTGATCTAATATAATTAACCATGATTGATTTTTATATAATTTTGGGTATGGATTGGCTTCATAAATGCTATGCTACTATAGATTGTCGAAATAGGGTAGTAAGTTTTTAGTTTCCTAATGAATTATAGTTAAAATGGAAAGGGCGTTGTTCAAATCCAACAAGCCAAATAGTTTCCAATCTTAAAGCTAATAAAATGTTATCTAAGGGATACTTATACCACTTAGTTAGAGTCAAAGACTTAGAACAAGAAGTCCCTTCCATAGACTTTGTGTCCGTAGTTAATGAGTTTCAAGATGTCTTTCTAGAGGATCTACTAGGGATCCCTCCCGAACGTAAGATCAATTTCATTTTTGAGTTAGATCCCAACACCAAACGGATTTCAATCCCACCGTATAGAGTGGCCCCAGCGGAACTCTTGAAGTTGTAGTTAAAAGATTTACTTGATAAGGGCTTCATCCAACCAAGCATATCCCCATGGGGCGCTCCAATGTTGTTCGTTAAGAAAAAGGATGGAACTCTTAGAATGTGTATCGATTATTGGGAAGTCAACAAAGTCACTATAAAGAACACATATCCACTTCCCAGAATCGATGATATTTTTGATCAACTTCAAGGTTCAAGTTTCTTTTCTAAGATAGATCTTCGGTCGAGTTATAACCAATTAAGGGTAAGACAAGAGGACGTTCCTAAGACTGCTTTCCGATCTAGATATGGCCATTATGAGTTTCTTGTAATGTCATTCGGTCTCACTAATCCACCAGCCGCATTTATGGACCTTATGAATAGAGTCTTCCATGAATATATTGATTCTTTCGTCATAGTATTCATAGATGACATCCTCATATACTCTAAGTCAAGAGAAGAGCATGAACAACATTTGAGAATGACATTGCAAGTACTCAGAGAACATCAGTTGTATTCGAAGTTTAGTAAATGTGAGTTTTGGTTGAGATCGGTGAATTTCCTTGGTCATGTGTTGACTGATCAAGTTGTAGAAGTGGATCCGAAAAATATAGAGGCGGTCAAGAATTGGCCGAGACCCCTTACCCCTACCGATATTCGAAGTTTGTTGGGTTTGGCCAATTATTATCGACGGTTTGTGGAAGGCTTTTCCGCGATTGCTGCTCCATTGACCGCATTAACAAAGAAGAAAGCGAAGTTTGAGTGGTCTGAAAAATGTGAAAAGAGTTTCCAAGAACTAAAGGACCGACTCACTTCGGCCCCGGTCCTCACGTTGCCGAGAAGTGGTGAAGGGTAGGTGGTTTATTGTGATGCGTCTCGAGTAGGTTTGGGATGTGTTCTTATGCAATATGGTAAGGTGATTGCATACGCGTCAAGACAATTGAAAGTCCACGAGAAGAATTACCGTACTCAAGATCTCGAACTAGCCGCGCTTGTCTTTGCGTTGAAGCTTTGGAGACACTACTTATATGGTGTACATGTTGATGTTTTTACTGACCATAAAAGTCTTCAATATGTTTATACGCAAAGAGAATTAAACCTTTGTCAGAGAAGATGGCTAGAATTGCTAAAAGATTACGACATGAGTGTTCACTATCATCCGGGTAAGGCAAACATAGTGGCGGATACATTAAGTCGATTGAGCATCGGCAGGATGTCTCACATCGATGTTGAGAAGAAAGAGTTGGTTAGAGATGTACACCGATTATCAAGGTTAGGTGTACGGCTCATTGATGCACCAGATGGGGGTGTTACGGTCCACTCAAGTTCCGAATCCTCATTTGTTGTAGACGTTAAAGCCAAGCAACATCTCGATCCGGTACTCATGGAGTTGAAAGGTTCGGTGTTGGGTAAGATGAATGAATCGTTCTCACTAGGGGGAGACATTGTACTTAGGTACCAAGGAAGATTGTGCGTACCAAATATTGATGCTTTGAGGCCAAATATTATCGCAGAGGCTCATGGCTCTAAAGTATTCCATCCATCCAGGTTCCAACAAGATGTATCATGATCTGAAGGAAATTTATTGGTGGGAAGCTATGAAGAGAGACATATCTAAGTTCGTAGAAGAGTGTCCCAATTGCCAACAAGTCAAGGCCTAACACCTTAAACTTGGAGGTCTTACTCAATCTATCGAGATTCTAACGTGGAAGTGGGAGGCCATTAATATGGATTTCGTGGTTGGTTTGCCGAGGACCAGAAAGATGCATGATTCCATTTGGGTCATTGTTGACCGAATGACCAAGTACGCACACTTCATTCCCATGAAGTCCACTTACCGAGCCGAGGACTACGCCAAACTGTATATTGATGAGATCGTGAGGTGGCATGGGATTCCTTTGTCCATGATTTTGGATAGAGGAGCCCAATTCACTTCGCATTTTTGGAGATCTTTTCAAAAGAATTTGGGTACACAAGTAAAGCTTAGCACCGATTTTCACCCTCAAACGGATGGACAAGTAGAACGCACCATCCAAACCCTTGAACACATGTTGAGAGCATGTGTTATGGACTCCAAGGGGAGTTGGGACGATCACTTGCCCCTAATCGAGTTCTCTTATAATAATAGCTACCATTCCAGTATTGGGATGGCACCTTTCGAAGCATTGTATGGTAGAAGATGTAGATCCCCCGTTGGATGGTTTGAAGTGGGAGAAACTGCCATCCTTGGCCCCAAAATCGTACATGAGGCTTTGGAAAAGGTGAGAATGATTCGAGATAGTTTGGCTACTACTTATAGTCTTCAAAAAGCGTATGCAGATAACCGAAAGAGAGCTCTTGAATTTGAAGTAGGAGATTAAGTATACCTCAAGATATCACCCATGAAGGGGGTGATGCATTTTGGTAAGAAGGGGAAATTTAATCCGAGGTATATTGGTTCGTATGAGATTGTACAATAAGTAGTAAACGTTGCTTACGAGCTATAATTACCGAACGACTTAGCTTCTGTTCATCCAGTGTTTCACTTTTCGATGCTTAAGAAGTGTCTAGGCGATCCCGAGTCCATTCTACCTGTCGAAAGGTTAGGAGTCGATGAGAACCTTTCTTACAAAGAGGTTCCCATTGCAATCTTAGATCGTCAAGTGAAGCGTCTGAGGAACAAGGAGATTCTCATTGTGAAAGTGTTATGGAGGAACCACCTTGTTGAGGGAGATACATGGGAGGCCGAGGCCGATATGAGATCCTGTTACCCTCACTTATTCAGTTCTTGAGGTTAGATAAATGTTCTTTAAGTCCGATTTCGTTACTACAACTCTAAATCTTAGTGCATTAGGCGGTTTATGGTTTTCTAAGTCCATAACTTTGTGTTTTATACTTGCACTATAGGAGTTAATATGAGTTCATGCTTGCTTTCATGTTGCTGTTTTTGTATAGCTTATTACGTGATTTTGTGTTGCATGAGTGTGATGTGCATTAAGTTAAAGAAGAATTAAGAAAGAAATCCCTCGATCTTAAATAAGAAGCTTCAGAAAAGCTTAGAGTATGTGCATCATTTAGTGTAAGTTGTGAATTAGACATTCACGAAGATAAAGTTCTAGTATGCTAATGTGATTTCCGAAAATTACCCTCTTTGTTTTAAAACGATAAGTAGTGTCATTCGGGGATAATGTTCCTAAGGGGGGGGGGATTATGTAACATTTTGGAAAATTACATGACTAGTAAAGAGCCCTATATGTCTTTAAGAATGCGTATTGGGGTTACATAGGCATCCCGATGCCCAATATTGAAAAATATTGGGCATAATATAGAAAATTGGCTAAGGGGTGTTAGCCTATTTCTATATAATACCCAAATAAGTAAAATATATTCCAAGCTTGTTTAGAAATTGTACCTGCAAAGAAGACCCTAAGCTAAAATATAGTATTAATCACATAATAAATATTAAGTACTAGGCATCCAAGTGTCAAGCCTAGTACCATAGCACATAACCATTTAAAATGATCATGTAGAGTAAGTAGTGCCCAAGGACATAGTGAGGATCCTTGGGACAATATGTAAATATTCCAAATGAACCTTTCCAAATAGTTAGTTAGGAAAATGCAAGAAGAACATGGGCTAGCACATGGGCAAACCGGACGAGGGGGTCCATCCTAAATGATTCGGTTAGGGCGGTTGGGGGGACCACCACAGATGCGAGTCTAACCGCGTGGGACCAGACCCCTAACCTACCCTAGACCCTAACCAACTAACCTAACTTACTAACCAACTTAATACTAACCAAGAACAACCATCCTAGGGACCCGACAACCTAGGACCTTGTCGGGTGACACCTAACTAACTTAACGAACATAGGGAAAACCTAGTACCTAACCTAGGATGGTCCAAAGGGTTGACTATGGTCCTAATAACTTAGGGGTGTTTTAGTAATAACCCTAGACTATTTAATTAATAAATTTATCAACTTAATTAATTAAAATAATTAGACAAAACCGAAATCCCAAGGAAAGACCCAAAATCCGTTAAGTCAAAGAAGTTCCCTAAGTCTAGTCAATCTAGGAAGGGCGTTCTGGTAATTAGCTACTTAAGCTATTTTAGTTACGTATATAATCTAAGTTTATTTAGTGAACAATCAGTTCTTAAATGATTTAGACCTAAATTGATCACCATTAACGCCCAACGTAAGAACAAGTGAAGACAGTGACCGAAACCCTAGAACGTTAGCAAGAGTTCTTCAAGGTTCTTTCGTGCAAAATTCATAGTGATCTTTGTAGATTTAATTCTACCGCAAGGTATGGATTTTCTCTCCTAGAATTCTTTCTCCAAGAGGCTTTTCAAGCGTTAATAATTCAAGAATATTGAAATTAGGGTTGATTGTATGTGGTGTTAACTGATATTATATGTATGTTTAAGTGATTTATACGTCAAGTCAAATATAAATGTTAGTTTCGCATACTTAGGGTGTTATTTACATAAACGTTGAATGTTATAATGCCTACTTGTGTTGTCGAGAATATGAATTGTTATGAGTATTCATTAAATTATTGATATGTTAATTAAAGGTTAAAAGTTTACTTGTTTAACATGTTAGATTACTATATTGTATTCATGGATGATTGAATTGGCTTGTGATAATATCATAGTTTGATTTTGTGCCAACAAATTGGCTAGTATTAACGAATCCAAAAGATGCAAAGTGATCCCAATTTCAATTCAATAAACTCATAACATAGGGTATGCCAATCAATGGGACAAGTCCCAACATACCTATCCACACAACTTGTGAACGCCATAACATCTTACAAAGAATCAATAACCATACCTAAATGGGTTCTTTACAAGAAATAATTACCTTTTGGTGATCACCTTGTTCTAGCCGATCTTAGTATTGTTTTTTTTTTTTGGATTGCCATTTTATAAGGTTAGTAAGTGACGTGAACAAGTTAAGGTGAGTAAAGAGATAACTAAGAGTTAAGTTATGAAATTGACCTAATATATAGTGTTAGAAAGAAGTGAGACGAGTCTCCAGAATCGTTACGTAAAAAATACTCACATAAGAAGGTGCTAGAGTCCGTGAGACAAGTCTCACTCACACCAGGATGATAAAGTAAAGTCTTAAGATCATATTCATCAAGTAAAGAGAGGGATGACCAGTCATCCATAGAGTAAGTAAACCTCATAACTAGAATCAAGCTTCCATAATATGTGTGTAAACTCTAAAAGATAAAAAGATAAAATGTGAGCTTAGCACCGATAGACTAGCAATGAGCTTGTGCCAGCACATGTAAGTATCATGAGATGAGATCACCACCCCATGGACTAGGGTCTCCGTACATCTCCTAGTCTTAGAACTATGTTTCCAACATAGGGGCACCTAGCTAGTGGACTCCACCCACTAAAGAACGCTAGCAAGTTAGGGTTCACCTTGGCCGGTGAATCCACCTCTTTTTGATGTGGGGGAGACACCGGGTTTCATGTTTAGCTCATATGATCTATGTCGGTTATAGCTCAGGACAAGCATCCGGTTCACTACAGCCGTGAACCCCCCTTACAGTGTGGGGAAGACATTGACATAGTTCACCTTAGCCGGTGAACCCCCCTTTTCGGTGTGGGGAAGACACAGAGCTTGGTTAACTTTAATCGGTGAACCATCCCTTTTTGGTGTGGAGTAGACACTGGATTTCATATAGCTTGCATCATCTACTTCCATTAATTCTAAGAGAATTCTTTAAGTGAAAGAATAAAGTAGTATGTTCACAGTGAACAATCGAGCAAAGAAATAGAATCATAAGTTCATAGGGAACTAAGTAAAGTAGGAGCTTAAAGAACATTAATCACTAGTGTTTTATAGACATAACAAGTTGGGGGTAGCCAATAATGGAGTATGGTGTATGACCAAGAACTATATATTATGTAAATAATCAATTAAGGGGCATAGCCAATAAAGACTGACTTATTAATATAATCATACCCAATAAGAAGAAGAATGAAAGATCTAACTCATAAGTAGGGTAGCCAACCGTTTCCTTAGTCTTGTGAATTGCTTATTCAATTCATTGTAAGTATGAGACTACAATGAATCATTGCACTTGTAAGTGAAACATAAGATCAAAGGGGATCATAGAACTACACAACAGAAGATAGAAAAGTCTGAAAAATAAACTAAGTATGGAGAAGGCAACTCTCGACCTCATTATCAAATTAGTAAACATTTGTTTAAGTTGTTCTAAAATTATGTTCATGATTCCAAGGTCTTATGTTAATATAGAAAATGAGTTGTGTGCCATAATTGCATGAGAACGTGTCATATTTATATTATAAGTCAAGATTAAAAATTTAAGAGAAAAGTGACGTTGTGATCGTGATTGACATGTTGTTTAGGAAGAGCTTTCCATGTTCATGCATAGTCCCTTATGTGTTATGCGCATACACCCATACTTAGTATAACTATGTACTAACCCCATATCTATTTACTATTTTTATAGGCGCAGGTTCTCAAGAAGTTTAAAGTTCGACGAAGCAGTTTGGAATAGCGATCTCCATACTTTGGTAGGTCCTCTTGAGTTCGAGGATGGTACATTTCATTATTCTAGATTAGCTAGTGACTACTGTCCCTAGCATTTTCTTTCAAGTATTTATTCAAAGCGTTGTAATAAGGCCAATTGGCAAACTATTATTATTATGATTCATCATTTCATTTGTTTAATCTTTAATAGATGGTTGTTGAGTTTGAGCTATTACAATATAACTCTTATGCAATACTATATGAAGTCTATGTATACTTCTTTAGGTATTAAAAAGTTTTAAATTTTCCACAAATTTAACTGTATGATTGTGATAAAAGCTTAGAAGAGGCTTGTCTACGACCTCTGAGAGGTTAACGACGCCGGTCGCGGTTCAGATTCCAGAATCCGAGTCGTGACATATACATATACCCTTCATCAATAGGAACTTGAGGGTTTTGAGGAGCTTTAGTGGGAACCGCATCATTTGCATTCTACCCCTCGGCCTTCGAGCGTTGTTCCTTCTTGTATTCATTGCCTATATTCACAAGAAAAGAATTAGAAGAAATGACTAGATAGAGTTAAGACTCTTAGGCACGACTAAGGAATAAGAAAAGAGTGAGAGTTCCTAAGCATCTCATAGCCTCTCATTCATAAGTGTGGCCTGCTTCACACCCATGAACTAGACACTACTTGACGTGGTATTTTGTGACATCAATCCTATATTATTCCTAACCTTATGCTATGATACTAAGTTTGTAATGACTCGAGAGCACCCCCTAGTTGTTAATGGCATATTCGACCTCGAAGAGGTCTTATACAATCCCTTACCATACGCCATAACATGAATTATAGAATAAAAATACGAAAAAATTAAAACTTATACTTTGGAAGTACAACTTTACTTCATATAAGGAAAATAACATCTAACCTCGTCACATTGTACCATCTATACATAAAGGAATAGAAAATTAGGACTTAGCCCATCCCTGAATGAGAACGTCTCGAATTAGAAAATTACAATATTGTCTTTAAGAGTAAAAAAACTAGAAACCTACAATATGGGGTCTTGTCCTCGAACTTGAAGACTCACCAACTTGGAGAAGGAAGTCCAAGTGTTTTGTTAAGTGGCCTTGGAATACTCAACGACCCGAATCTACATTGTTTTGAAACAGAGAAGAAAATATGGGTTAGTACATCACACGTACTAAGTATGGCTTCTATACATTAAAATCATCAATGCATGTATAAAAGGACATTTTAGTAAAAACATTTTTTTATCAATTAAACCCAAGATGCACATATAGTAAGAATCATAAGCCCACCTAACAAAATATCGACCCATCATGTAGACAACCCAAATAATACTCGTGCAATGCAAAGATCCCATAATCCTATCTAATGATAAGTATAACATAAGCAACCTACTTAATACATACATTCATAATCCCATGTTTCACCATGACATACTTTATTCATAAAGATCATACATAGCTTACTCACATAAGTCATAATAAACATAATCATTAAAGAGCACTACTAGAACCATCTCTCAGGATCCCACAAGCGCAATGTGTAAGAAAATTCTCATACCCACTTTCATACTATTTAGAAACCCTTAAGAAAGATCTAGTGAGAGTTCATACATTTCCTTTATTCATTTACTTTTATATTAGGGAAATAGCAATAACACACATGAGACCATGATAGCTACATGGAATTTGGTGTTCTACTCCCACATCGAAATGAAAGGGTTAACACTTTCTTAAGGTGTAACCTTTCGTACCTAGCTATCTTGGTGGATCCAGTAAGCTACAGTCCTATGTAGGAACATAGTTAAGGATCAAGGAGATTGTTACTGTAAACCCTAACTTTCTAAGCGTGGGGGTTTCCATCTCATGAGACAACACATATCTTGGGGAATCCGGGCTTGCAAAATGTGAGGAAACCCATGTGGGAAGCCGGACTTACTAAACGAGAGACCTCTATCTCATTTACATACCCTTTCGGTGCTAAGCAAATATTTCTTTTAGTAATCATATTTATTCATAACATAAGTTCACATTAGCCTTTACTAAGTGAGAACAATCCTTTCACTTTAGGAACACTAGAAAGTGAGTAAACCTTTTATTTTAGAAGTTCATTATAATCATAAGGACTACTTTTCAATCATATAACAATCATATCATATCATACACACATGCTTCATCGCTAATTCAAGTGTATTGGGTTATGTATGAGGGGACCTTTTCATAAACATCACAACAATACACTAGCTACAACATCATTACTTTCCAAGTAATTCACCTATATTAATTTAGTTCAAGGAAGAACTTACAATCATACCTTCTTTTCTCCTTCAAGGGACTTCATACTTCAATCACCCAAGAATTCGTAACCAATACATAAAAACAAGGTAATTCATGTAGTAATATTGTAACTAACATCAATGTAAACTATGGACATGTTCATCACCTTCAACAATTCACCTTATTTAATCCAGGTTTTATGAAATTGAGGAAGGACATGGGTCCAAGGAAATCTAAAAGGAATACAACAATTAACTATCAATATATTCATAAACAACATTAATTGATCATAGTTCATCACAATTGATTCATAATTTCGTTTTTTCAAAGAAGACCCAGGTGTAGAGAAAGAAACCTAGTTGTGAGGGATTTTTAAAATGTAATTGGATGGACCTCTTTGGGAAAGGAATCCCAAGAGTGAAAGAATCCATACATTAAAGGTAATTTAGACACGAATTTGAGTTCAATACTTGGAGAATTGGTCTTCTTCTTGAACCTCCAAAGTTCTTCAATGAAGGTTTGAGGAGAGAGAGAAACTAGAGAGAGGTGAGAGCAATTTGGGTTTCACTTTGCGGATTTGATTTAGATGGGTACAAGTGAGGTAAAACTGACTTAAATTCAATATATAACCATCCCATAAAATACCCAAAACACCCTCACTTAGTTAGACCCTTTAATGAAGTCAAACTTGTCTTAAATTTTTGGAGTTTTCGTCGCGGAACAAGTTCGCGTCGCGGAGCTGTTCTCAAAAGATCTCCGAAATTAAATTTGAGATAGAAGAGTCCGCGACACATACCAAAGTTTTGGCCCACGGTGATCCTAGTCCGCGACGCGGACATGTTTCAGACATGAACATGAGTTGGCTGCCTTGGGCATCTTGATGGCCCATGTTTGGGTCCTCCTCAAGGACCCCTAGGGTTGTCCTTGGGTGGGTGGGTAGGGTCATCGCACCTGGATGTTTTGATCCGAAAAATATTATTTTACCTATTTAAAGTATTTTTAGAAGTTTTACCCTCCATACGACACTCCCTAACCTTCACAAGACTTAAGGATGTCACATGCGGGGAGCACCCACTAAACTTAACTGGCATCCTCGTCCTCGAAGAGGACTAAGACTAGCCTCTCAGCTTACATCATTAGATTAATAGGTTTAAAATGTGGAAAATTTAAAACTTTTCTTCTATCTATCATTAGGTTTACATAGACCTCTATCATACACATAATATATATTCATATAGCGTATACATAGACCCATAGTATAAAAAGATTGCAGAGTATTCTACTTCGCGCGCGCACACACACACACTCATATATATATATATATATATATATATATATATATATATATATATATATAAGATATAACATAGTCTTAAAACGGATGTCTCATCTCATAACCATCTAAACAAGAGGATAACAATTGGGCATAACCCATACATCAATACAATAAAAGCCACATATAGGCTATACAATCTTTAGTACTCAAATGAAAGGAAATGAACATAGTTTCTTTATGACTAATCAACATCCAACGCTAGAAAATGGCATTGTCCTCGAAGTAGTGAGGACCTACCCAACTTGGAGAATGAGAATCCTAGTCTTCCTTAAAAAGTCATCACAAGTCCTTTAAGGGCCGGAACCTAAAATCTTGGGAAAAGGGAAAAATGGGGTTATCACATCACTTGTACTAAGTATACAACCATATGCACACACAACATTAAAATCATGCTAAAAAGGGACATTTCATTAAAACATGCAATTTACTTTGAAAAGCCTTATGCACATTCAAGAACCAATACAAGTCAATAGTACATATTCATCAGGCCATGTACATCACAAGACAAACAATACTAAGTCTAATCAAGTTTACATGCATATAAACATAATTGAGCACATAATCAAGAAAACTCTATTATCAAGTTATAACATCAACAAACATGTATAAGAGTTCATAACATCATAACCAAAGCAAGACCATTACTCATGAACCCTCATTAAGTCCACTAGTGCAATGACTAAGCAAAGCCCCATAACCTCACTCAATCAAATAAATCTAAAAAGAACCATAAACAATGTCCAACTGCATATAGCATATTATTAAGAGTACATAACATCATACTTTAGCAATAGAGACCCAACACATGTTCATAAGTGAAACCAACATCACATAGTGTCATTACCATGTAAGATCATCATATACATATCATTTATATTTATAAGCATATACATACATAAGAACATCCTTCAAATACTTCCCTCAAGGCTAACTAGTGCATTGTATAGGTAGAGTGCCATACCCCTACCTAAACTAAGCTAAACCCCTTAGATCATCCTAGTTAGAGTTCACTTCATTACTTCATTTTAACTTTTGTGAACATCTTGCCTTAACCAACATAGACCACATGAGCTAATGTGGAATCCTGTGTCATGGAACTCTACACCGAATGAAGGCCCACTACTTGCCAAGGCAGTATGAAAACATGAACATAACTTCTATGTGGATCCACTTGCTAGTATTCCTATGGGGGCAACATAGTTCAACAAATAGGAGATGAAGTTGGGACCCTCTTTATTCTACATGCATTATATTCTCCAATCTCATGAGTACATTAGTGATCCTACCTTCCCTATGTGGGATGGGACACTCCTCACTCTAGTTTACTCGGTGCTAAGCTAGAGTTCCTTTTTGAAATGTCTTTGATGCATTTATTACTCTTCATAGCTTAATGTAGGTCATATGCTCTATACCTTATATAATCATCATCATAGCTCAATAATAATTTCATGAGAATTTTCCTTTCATTACAATTCATACATGTGAGGTTAGAACATTTACGTATCACATTATAATAAGGAACATTGGTAAGTTATCTCCATCCTTATAACATTTACATGTTAGGCAACAACTCACAAACCATATATCAAGACATTCCAATTCAACATCATACCAACCCTAATGAATCTTAACATAAGGTATACTTAAATATAACTTCATCGCTTAATCACAAATAATCATACTTGAAGTAAAGAATTGAGATCACAAGACTTACCCCAATCTCCTTCACAAGCCAATATAAAGGTCTTACCATCAACCATTCAATTCAACCCAAAATTGGGTGTAATATCATCACACAATAGTAACCAACATAATAATAAGGCCAGTTGAATCAATACATAACAATTCATCACTACTTCATAGCCTAGGTTTAGAGACTTAGGTCAAATTCATGATCTACTTCACAACCTAGGTCAATTACTCAAGAACTAGAATAATTGGATTACAATATATCACAATCTAATCATAAATTGGAATAATAATAACATAGAATACTAATTCATATATTAACCAAACCAACTGTATCAATACTATACTATTTAATTCAAGACCACAACCTAAGGTTAAGGGGGAAAAGGTCATCTTTCCACAAACTAGGTCAATTCATCAAGAAGTAGTGTAATTGAATCATAATACATATTAATCTACTAATAATAACCAAAAGGAATTATAAACAAAGCAATCAAAAGATCAATTTCGTATTGGAAGCAAACCCACTTGAATTTCATCTTTTTGAATCAATTTGGAGGAACCCTTTGGGGAAAGAGATCCCAAAGGTAAAAGGAATCTCATAACTTACTAATTGATGAAGTTTGATGGAGAAAACTTGATCCGTTTCAGCCCTAGAACCCTCGTTTTCTTGGTCTTCTATTGAGTTTTTTTGGGAGAGAGAAAGAATAGACAAGGAAAAGCAATTGGGTTTTGGGAATTATGAGAGTTAAGTGAGGTTTTAGGCTTAGGGTAGTTTATATAGTGACTTAACTAACTTAATCAACCACCCCCTAATCCCTAATTAACCTCCTAAATAAACTGACTAATTAGATGAATTAATCAGAACAAAGCACCACCACATAGACTTGACCTACGAGACCTTGACTGACGGGACGTAGGTCAGTCGATGGGCAGTGTGGCCTCCGTGCTACACGTCCGTGGTTTTGCTCAGAGATTTGACAAAAAAGACCTCCCACTAAATTGGATAAGTCTTCATCGATGGAGGCATCGACGCCTCGTCGATTCACCAATGGCTCATCGCCTGCAGTCCATTGATGGACATTGCCTCATGGCAGCTTTTTGCCAAATTGCAAGGGTCCTCCACAAGGACCCTTGGTCGGTCCTTGGGTACACGTGCGTTTCTACTATAAACTAACTCTAATATGTGTTAGACACCTTACCACCAAATTTTATCATTTTTCGACTCTTATAACTTAGTTATATAGGATAAGGCACACTAGAACCTCTTGAACTAGTTTCTGAACGTCATGGACGTTCCTTGACGTTTTGATTCTAAAACTTCATAAATGACTTATATACATTATATTTGACTTAAAAACAGTGTTAAACTCATAGAATCTCATGTTAGGCTCTAGATTAGGCTTTAGACTTTCGGAGTATTATATTACCCCCTCCCCCAAGGAACATTCCTCCTTGAATGACACTAAAATTCTTAAAAAGGAATGAATAGACTCAAGACTAGCAGCCCAACCAACAACAAGATATCAAAACATGAGTCACAATTAAAATCATCATAGCACATGACCTTTTGCACAATGCAAATCAAAGCATCATATTCAACTCATAAGAGTTGAACATTCATTTCATGCTTATTCATTATGCCAAAACTTTCTTCAACACATAGCAACATGTTCAATACAATTCAAGAAGGCACCATACACAGAAATTCACAACATAAACTCAAAACAAGTAAAAAAGCAACATTTTCATTTTTAGGCATAAATTTCACTGTAACTCACTGTAACATGCACCTTTTTGCACTACTTCACCAAAAATCAAAGAAATTTCAAATAAAAGCATTATTTTAACTACAAATAGGAACAACTAACCTTATTATCAAATAGATGAGGATAATGGGACTTCATGTTGGCCTCGGCCTCCCATGTTGCATCCTCCACTAGGTGGTTCTTCCATAACATCTTTATGGAAGCCACCTCTTTGTTGTTTAACTTCTTTACTTGTCTATCAAGGATTTCAACCGGAACCTCCTAATAAGAGAGGTTCTCTTGAACACCAAGACCTTCAATAGGAAGAATGGACTCGGGATCACCGATACACTTCATAAGCATGGAAACATGGAACAACGGATGAACCGAAGCCAATTTACTAGGTAACCTCAACTCATATGCAACCTTACCAATCTTTTGCAAAATTTCATAGGCCCCCACATAAAGAGGACTCAACTTCACTCTCTTGCCAAATCTCACTACCCCTTTCATAGGTGAAAGTTTTTGATACAACTTATCACCTTCTTCAAACTCTAACTCTCTTCTCCTATGGTCGGTATAATACTTTTGCCGGCTATAGGCTGTTTTCAAGTGGTTCCTTATAATATGAACTTTTTATAAAGTCTTATAAATCAATTCGGGACCCAAAAGTGAAGAATCACCCACTTCAAACCATCCAATAGGAGATCTACATCTCCTACCATACAAGACTTCATAAGGAGCCATAGATATAGAGGAATGGTAACTATTGTTGTAAGACAACTCAACCAAAGACAGGTCTTTATCCCAACTTCCCTTGAAGTCAATTATACCACCTCTAAGCATATCCTCAAGGGTTTGAATTAGTACGCTCTACTTGACCATCCATTTGGGAATGAAAAGCGGTGCTTAAATTCACCTTGGTACCCAACCCTTTTTGGAATAACCTCCAAAATGTAGATGTGAATTGTGCACCAATATACGATATGATGGATAATGGAATACCATGGCGACACACAATCTCATCTATGAAGATCCTTGTATAATCCTCCGCTGAGTAAGTAGACTTGACAGGATTAAAATGAGCGGATTTGGTAAACTTATGCACAACCACCCATATGGAGTCATATTGCTTTTGCGTTCGAGTCAAACCTACCACAAAATCCATACTAATGTCTTCCCATTTCGAAGTAGGAACTTGGATTTCTTGAAGCAAACCACCCGAATTTTGGTGTTCGGCTTGCACTTGTTTCCAATTCAGACAATTTGCAACAAATTCCGCTATGTCATTCTTTATTCCTTCACACTAAAACATCTCTCTAAGGTCCTGATACATCTTTGTAAAACCCAGATGTATGGAGTAACGGGACCCATGAGCTTTCTCAAGAATACGGTTCCTAAAGCCATGTACATTGGGAACACACAACCTTCCTTGATACCTCAAGACACCATCTTGCCTAAAGAGAATGACTCATTAAGCTTACCAATAACCGACTCCTTCAAATCTATCAATGGTTGATCAAGGTGTTGTTTGGACTTCACCTCAACCACCAAAGATGATTCAGAGTTATGATGGACCATAAAACCACCATTCGAAGAATCTTCCAATCTAACACCCAAACTATCTAACCTATGCACATATTTCACTAGGTCTTTCTTGTCTTCTTCTACATGAGACACACTACCCATGGTCATACGACTTAGAGCATCCGTAACCACATTTGACTTGCCAGGGTGGTAAAGAACACTCATGTCGTAATCTTTCAACAATTCCAACCACCTTATTTGTCGGAGATTCAACTCCTTTTGAGTAAACACATATTGAATACTCTTTTAGTTGGTATACACATCAACATTAACACATACAAATAATTCCTCCATATTTTCAAGGCAAATACCAATGCTACAAACTCAAAATCATGAGTTAGATAATTCTTCTCATGCACCTTAAGTTGCCTAGAACATAGGCTACTACTTTCCAATGTTGCATAAGCACACACCCCAATCCCACTCGGGATGCATCACAATATACAATGAAGCCCTTTGTACCCTCCGGTAAAGTCTAAAGCGGAGTGGAAGTAAGCCTATCTATCAAAATTTGGAAGCTTCCTTCACATGCCTCTGACCACTAAAATTTCATATTTTTTCTGGTCAAAGTAGTCAAGGGAGATGCAATGGACGCAAAACCATCCTTAAACCGCCTATAATAGCCCTCTAGATCCAAGAAACTCCTTATCTCGGTTGGAGTCAATGGCCTAGGCCAATTCTTGACCGCCTCGGTTTTCCTTGGATCAACCTCAACTCCGTCACTAGAGATTATATGACCAAGAAACGCCACCGACCTCAACTAAAACTCACATTTGCTATACTTGACAAATAGTTTGTTTTCCTTAAGCACTTGCAACACCACCCTCAAATGGTCCATCTGTTAACCCTCATTTCTCGAATATACCAAGATGTCTTCAATGAAAACAATGACAATTGAATGTAGGTATCTTCGAAACACCCTATTTATGAGATCCATAAATGACGCCGGGGCATTAGTGAGATCAAATGACATCACTAAGAAATCATGGTGACCATATCTTGTTCAAAATGTTGTATTTGGTATATCCTCACCTCTCACCCTAAGTTAGTGATACCTCGATCTCAAGTCAATTTTAGAAAAGTAGGTTGCCCATTGGAGTTGATCAATCAAGTCGTTAATTCGAGGAAGAGTATACTTGTTCTTAATAGTGACTTTATTAAGTTAGCGATAATCGATGCACATTTTAAGGGACCCATTCTTCTTCTTAACAAATAAAACTGGACCACCCCACGGAGAATACTAGGTCTAATGAATCCTTTGTCTAGTAAGTCCTTGAGTTGATCCTTCAACTCTTTCAATTCGGCTAGATCTATCCTATAAGAAGGAATCGAAATCGGATTGGTATCCGGTAACAAGTCAATACCAAAATCAATTTCTCGTTCGGGAGGGATTCCAGAAAGATCATTAGGAAAGACCTCCAGAAATTCCCTTACTACGGGGACTAACTCAATGGGAGGATTTTCGGAGCTTAAAACATTGACTCTTACAATGTGATATAGACACCCTTTAGAGATCATTTTACAAGCCTTAAGACAATAGATAATACGACCTCTAGGAATAGAATTTCCCCTCATCCAGTCTAAAACGGGTTCATGTGGAAAATTTGACTTGACAATTCTAGTTCTACAATCAATTGAAGCAAAACAATCATGCAACCAATCCATCCCCAAAATGACATCAAAATCGACCATATCAAGTTTTACTAATTCAACATGAGTAACTCTATTGGGAAACATCATAGTACAATTTCTATATACCCTCTTTGCATCCACCGACTCACCTATCGGGGTAGTTACCATGAAAGGTTCATTTAGAATATCGGGCAAAATATCAAACTTCCTAGATATCAAGGGAGTAACAAAAGATAATGTAGCACCCGGATCAAGTAAATCATATACATCAATAGAGAAGACTTGTAACATACCAATCACCACATGGGGGAAAACTCTCTTGTTCACCCCTAGAGAGAACTGCATAAAATTAATTCTTCTTTGGAGGATCCACATTAGAACAACTAGCTTGAGCTTGCCCGCTACCTTTGTCTTGCCCCTTCTAATTTGGGCAATCCCTAACCTTGAAGCTACTCTTGCCACACCCAAAGCAATTGTCCGTCCCAACAAGGCAATCACCATAATGCTTCTTGCCACACTTTCTACAAGTTGGCTTCTTGCTTGGTGAGCTAGTACCTCTTCCCTTTTGAGACTTAGGGTTACGCACCCTATCATCATGAGCCTTGAGAAATTTTGTAGGAACTTGATTAGAAAACCTCTTACTGAACCTACGCTTGTCTTGGATATCAAGCCTACCCTTTGAAGAACCACCATCATAAGACCTTTCCCTATTGGCATCCCTACTCTTCCTCTTAACCATTGTCTCTTCCACTTGTTAAGCATAAAATATGAGACGAAAAATGTTCATATTATCATGTAGCATAGCCGAACAAAATTCTTCTTTCAAGTCATCCGACACCCCCGTCACAAAGCGGCTCATTTCATACCTAGGGTCGGAAACCAAAGAAGGAGAATACTTTGACAATTTAGTAAATTTCAAAGAGTAGTCAAGTACACTCATACCTCGTTGAAGAAGATTGATGAATTCTTCCACTTTGGATTCCCTCTTCTCCCTAGGAAAGAACCTATCGAGAAAATCCTTCTTGAAAATCTCCCATGTCACCGGTCCACCCATTAAAGGCTTATTGTCTGTCCATTGAACGTACCAAATTTGGGCCACATCTTCGAGTTGGTAAGTGGATAACTCGGCTTTCTCATTAGTATTCAACCCCATAGCATAGAGGATCTTGTAGATTTCATGAACGAACTCTTGGGGATCTTCATCCACTTTGGACCCATAAAAAGTAGGGGGATTCGTCCTCTTGAAATCCTTTAAACGGGAGGCCATGGTGCCAACATGTTGGTTTCCTCAGGGTACCACCTCCCGATTAGCTTCGGATGTCATGGCTTGTGCTTGAGTAGTGACGGCTTGTGCTTGTATTTGTGTAGTAATGGCTTGGGCCATTCGGAGAAAGGCTGCCCTTATGTCCCTATCCGTTAAAAGTGGAGGATTGACCGGAGCTTGATCATCATTAGCAACTTCTTCAAGAGGAGGGACTTGATTGCCTCGGGGAGTAACCCCCCGGATTGGCAATCTTTTCATCAAGTCTTCGAGTGGCTATTCTTCGGGTATTCATTGACTATAATCACAATAAAAGGATTAGATGCTAAGGGCACATAGAGTCAAGACTCTCGCGGCACGATATTGGATTTCCAAGAAAGGAGAGTTTCATAAGCATCATGTAGTTTGATATTCATAAGTGTGGCGCGCTTCACAATTATGAATGAGAATCTACATAAACGTGGTTAAATGAGTCATTGACTCGAAAGATATTCAAGATCATGATCTGATACCAAGTTTGTCACATCCGGGGAGCACCCCGTAGACGTAGCCGGCGTCGTCTTCCTTGAAGAGGACTAAGACAATCCTCTTAGCTTACATCATTACATTCATAGGTTAAAAATTTGGAATATTTAAAACTTTACTTCTATCTATCATGAGGTTTACATAGACCTCTTGCATATTCATAATATATATTTAAATCGAGTATACATAGACCCATAGTATAAACAGATTACATAGTCTTCTACTTTTATTGCGCGCGCGCAAAATATATATATAAGATATTGCATAGTCTTAAAACGGATGTCTCATCTCATAACCATCTAAACAAGAGTATAACAATTGGGTATAACCCATACATCAATACAAAAAAAGCGACATATAGGCTATACAATCTTTAGTACTCAAATGAAAGGAAATGAACATAGTTTCTTTATGACTAATCAACATCCAATGCTACAAAATGGCATTGTTCTCAAAGTAGTGAGGACCTACCCAACTTGGAGAATGAGAATCCTAGTCTTCCTTCAAAAGTCATCACAAGTCCTTTAACGGCCGTAACCTAAAATGTTGGGGAAAAGGGAGAAATGGGGTTATCACATCACTTGTACTAAGTATACAACCATATGCACACACAACATCAAAATCATGCTAAAAAGGGGCATTTCATTAAAACATGCAATTTACTTTGAAAAGACTTATGCACATTCAAGAACCAATACAAGTCAATAGTACATATTCATCAGGCCATGTACATCACAAGACAAACAATACTAAGTCTAATCAAGTCTACATGCATATAAACATAATTGAGCACATAATCAATATAACTCTATTATCAAGTTATAACATCAACAAACATTTATAAGAGTTCATAACATCATAACCAAAGCAAGACCATTACTCATGAACCCTCATTAAGTCCACTAAGCCCCATAACCTCACTCAATCAAATAAACCTAAAAAGAACCATAAACAATGTCCAACTTCACATAGCATATCATTAAGAGTACATAACATCATACTTTAGCAATAGAGACCCAACACATGTTCATAAGTGAAACCAACATCACATAGTGTCATTACCATGTAAGATAATCATATACATATCATTTACATTTATAAGCTTACACATACATAAGAACATCCTTCAAATACTTCCCTCAAGTCTAACTAGTGCAATGTATAGGTAGAGTCCCATACCCCTACCTAAACTAAGCTAAACCCCTTAGATCATCCTAGTTAGAGTTCACTTCATTACTTCATTTTCTCTTTTGGGAAGATCTTGCCTTAACCGACATAGACCACATGAGATAATGTAGAATCCGGTGTCATTGAACCCTACACGGAAAGAAGGCGGACTACTTGCCAAGGTAGTACCAAAGCATCATAGCTTCTATGTGGACCACTTGCTAGTATTCCTATAGGGGCAACATAGTTCAAGAACTAGGAGATGTAGTTGGGACCCTATTTATGCTACATGCATTATAGTCTCCAATATCATGAGTACATTAGTGATCCTACCTTCCATATGTGGGAAGGGACACTCCTCACTCTAGTTCACTCGGTGCTAAGCTAGATAGTCTAAAAGATCTCTTAGGTGTGTGTGAAGGGATTGTATGGGCGGTCGCTTCATAACTTACTCAAGTGAGCCTTAGAATCATCTTGGGTAGTAGGATCTCATATTTATGTGTTTTGGATATACTTTGATGCTATAATGTGAAGTGTGAATTTTATTGGAAGTTACAGTGAACTTATAGTGAAGTTACTGTAAGCTTACTGTAAGTTTACTGTAATGTTCTTATATATTGAATATAATTGTTAATGTGTTCTAATGGTAATGTTTGGTGTTTAAATGTAATTCTTATGCTTATAGTATGAAGTTCTAATAAAAAAGAGCATATTTCTTATAAATGCCCTTTTCTCATGATTTTATGCAGTAAGCCATACTTAGTACATGTGTTTGTACTAATTCCATACTATTTTTTGTCTCTAAAGGTGTGGTTAGCAGGTGAGATGTATCTTGGATCAAGCTTGGAATCTAGTTATCGTTCAAGCATAGTTGAAGTATGTCCTCACTTGACTTGAGGGCATAATCGTCTTTAGACTTCTCTATTTCAAAATATTGTAATAGATATTAGATTGTTATTTTTCGATTGAATGGGCCGTGTCCCAAGTATTGCTTAATGTCTAAGGATGGAATATGTTGTGTAACAACCCGGATTCTTGAATTCGGACCGCCACCGGTGTCGTTAACCTCTCAGAGGTCGCAAACATGCCTCATCTTGCATTCATCACATTTATTTAGTTAAAATTTGCGGAAAATTTTAAACTTTTTAAACATATGAAGTACACATAGACTTCATATAATTATTAACTAGTTACATCATATACTAATCTCAACATAAGAGAACAACCATCTATCATAAAGAATCAATTCAAAACTGAAGATGAATATATCATAAATAGTTTGCCAAACACGACCTTATTACAAAACATCAAAATGAAAGTATGAAAGAAACGCTAGGGACAACATCCACTAGCTATGTCTAAAACTAAAGCTAGACTAAAACTGTAGCATCCTCGAAATCAAGAGGCCCTACCAAATGGTTTGGAGAAACGCTGAAGTCCAAACCGCTGCAAGTGTCGTCAATTTGTCCTTTGACCTGCACCTATAAAAATAGTAAATAGTAGGGGGTTAGTACACCACTTGTACTAAGTATGGGTGTATGCACACATACACATAAAGCTATGCATGATCAATGAAAGCTCTTCCTAAGCAACATGTCATTTCTGGAAAGTCTAGTCATTAGACTTTCCTAATTCGTTAGTTGTGAATTGTGGTATGAATATGATGTATTTTAATTCATTCAAAGCACACAACTCATTTTCTATATGATTACAAGACATTAGTATCATCAACATAATTTTAGAACAACTCGAACGCAGATTTGAAAATTTGATCATGCCCAACCCGAGAGCTCCTCTTTGGGGACTTAGTTTATTTTTCAGTCTTTTTCTTCTTGTTGTTGTGAAGTTCAATAATTCCTTTATTCCTATGTTTTACTTACAAGTGCAATGATTCATTGTAGTCCCATACCCACAATGAATCGATGTAAGTAATCCAAGGACTAAGAAATGATTTCCCTACCTTATAGTGAGTCATTCTTTACACTATATATTCATTTCATTTCATAAGCCATCCTCTATTGGTCATGCCATTTATTTCATTACTTTCATGTTAGGGAAGTTATGAGGTATTTTGTTAACATTACGTTCCTCCTTCCCTTTATTGGCATCATATAAGAAGTCATTATAAGCCAATCTTATTTGTCTTTGCCCGTTATTCGCTGAAACTTCATGAGTGTGACATTGGCAATTGACATTCTTAAGCTCTTCTTCATTGCTCACTTTGAACATACGTTCCATCATCATCATCATTCTCACTTTCATAGAGACATCATAGTGAATAAGATCATGTGAGCTAACATGAAATCCAGTGTCTGCCCACACTGAAAAGGGGTGAATCACCAGTTAAAATGAATCTAGATCATGTGATCTACTCATGAAATCCAGTGTCTGCCCCACACATGGAAATGGGTGATCCCCGGCTAAGGCGAATCCATCTCAAGTGTTCACTCCACACTGAAAAGGAGTGGCTCACGACTATAGTGAACCAAGAACATATCATGAGCATTATCCAATATAGATCATGTGAACTAAATATGAAATCCAGTGTCTTCCCCACACCAAAAAGGGGTGGAATCACCGGCCAAAGTGAAACCGAACATGCCTAGCTCGCTTAGGTGGAAACCACTGGCTAGTTCCTATGTTGGCTAGACATAGTTCGAACACTTGGGACGTAATGAGAATGCTTATCCACCTAGGTGGTAGCCTCGTCTCATGAGACTAACACGTGCAAGCATATGCTCATAACTAGTCTATCGGTGTTGTGCTCACTTTCATTATCTTATTTATCTTTTAGAGTTGACTCAAGCATTATGGAAGCTTACTTCTAGATTGAGATTTACTTACTATTTTGATGACTTGTCATCCTTACTTTACATTGATGAAATGTGAATTGTCCTTACATAACAACCTTACTTTACATTGATGAAATGTGAATTGTCCTTACATATCATCCTTACTTTACATCGATGAAATGTGTGTTGTCCTTACATATCATCCTTACTTTACATTGATGAAATGTGAATTGTCCTTATATATCATCCTTAGGTGTTAATGAGACTAGTCTCACACATTCTAACACCTTCATTCGTGAGTATTCTTTTAACATAGTAGCTTAGGTGTAAGTAAGACTTGTGTCACTTTCTTTAACCCCCATTCTGGTCACTTATTTAGTTTAGACCCCTTTAATTATGTTATAACTCACGTTACTTCTTTACTTTAGTGTAGTAGATTCATTTCATCGTTTATGGACGATGAGCACTTCTTTCAATGAGTTACATATGTTCATAGTTCATTCTTTTAGAGCATGTTGGGAGTTGTCCCAATGAATGGCATGTCCTTGGTTATGGATTCATTGACTTACTTTAGAAGTGCTTAAAATATAATTTGATATTCTAACTACACAAGATTGGCATATGATTAGTATTGGCCTCAACATTTGGGATGTTAAACTAGCAAATCATTTTTATTAGCATAAGCAAATTTTACGAATGTTGATATTTAAATTGCCTATGTATGAACCTTTAGCAAATCTTTCAATCATTTACATAGGCTCCTAGCCATTAGCATGCATTCATTTTGACAAAGTAGTGTTAGCCAATGTTATTGGCATCAGATAGTCAACTCATTCAAGATGTCATTTAATAGTTGTCTTTTTAGCCAATCTTAGTTCATGACTTTAACCATAACGTTTTTAAGCATTTTGGACAGCATCATATTAAAATTTGATGAATATGACACCTTCATAAAGTCACCTTAACAGTAAGTATGCATTAAGACGTCACACATCACACCTAACGTTTTCGAACATATCTTAGTAATACATCGTTCTTTAATTCACGTAAGGAACCCTTAGCATGAAATGAGTTCAATTCATAGTTCATTCCACAATCATAATACAAGAACATTGCACATAAGATCAGACATCACCATATACCAACAACATGATCTCTAACCTATTCAACATGGAATCAAAACGGATACTAGGGACAAGTAGTTCGACAAGAATACGGGACAACCCTAGTTTTCAAGATCTTTGAATCGTTCTCTTGGAGAAATAAGTCCAGGAGAGAAACCCATACCTTAAGTAGAACATAATCTATGAATACCACCTTGAACGAATCCTTGGAGAAACCTTGGAATTGCCCTAGAACGTCGATGGAACTTTTCACGTTCTAGTGTTCTGCGTCTACTGCCTTTGCGTTCTTGTTCTAAGTGTTTGATCGTTAATGATTAGGTTTAGGAACTGACTTTGACTTATTCAACTAAGGCTATATTAGTAAATTAACCAACTGATTAGTAAATTACCAAAATGCCCTTCCTAAGTTCACTAAACATAGGAAGATATTGACTTTGACCGAAATATGGAAATTGGCATTGACCCTTATTTTCGGTCAACATTTTGACTTTTAATTAATTAATTAAATCCTAAATTTAATTAATTTATGGACCTAGGGAAATTACTAAAATACCCCTAAGTCTTTGGGACCATAGCTAACCCTTTTGGACCATCCTAGGTTAAGTACTAGGTTGTCCTCTTAACTAGTACTAGGTTCCACCCGATTTGTCCTTGGTGGTCAGGTGCATTAGGGGGTCCAATTAAGTTAGTCCTAGGTGAGTGTCAACTTAGGATAGTTGGTTAGGACTTAGAGTTAGTTAGGTTGGCTGGTCCCACATGGAGGGACCCGCCCGTGCATGTCTTGCCTAACCGCCCTAACCGAATTTGGTTAGGGTGGTTCTGTGGTCCCCTTGGCCGGTTCCTTCACGTGTATTGCCCATGTGCTTGCACATGAGTTTGTTGCACTTTCCTACTAATTTATCTTGATGGCTTATTTGAGAATGTTTACTTATTGTCCCAAGGACCCTCACCATGTCGTTGGGCATCGCTTAATCTACATGATCATTTTAGTTGATCATGTGCCCTGGTATCTAGGCTTGACACTTGGATGCCTCATACCTTTTGTGAGTTGGACGACATATATTTTATTAGCTTAGGGTCTTCATTGCAGGTACATTTCTTAAACATCAATCTTGGATTGGGGTATGACAACCCAAAAATATATTTCTTATTCGTATATAGAAAATTGGCTAATATCCCTTAGCCAATTCTTCTATTCTATGCCCAATATTTCTCAATATTGGGCATTGGGGTGCCTATGTAACCCTAATAGGCCATAAGGGCATACTGGGCTTTTCATTAGACATATGATTTTCCGAAACGTTACATTATCCCCCCCTTAGGAACATTCGTCCCCGAATGACACTTACACTTCATTTAAACAAAGAGGGTGATTTTCGAAAGTTACTTTATCATGCTTAAACTTTTCTCTTTTGTGAATATCTGATTCACACTTATTTGGATGAAGCATAACATTCAAGCTTATCTGAAGCTTCATATTTGAGTTTGAGGAATTTTCTTCTCAATCACACTTAACTTGATGCACATCACAACTCATGCGATAGAAAAAACATGTCTATGCTACACAAAAACAGCAACATGAAATGCAAGCATGACTTAATTTTAACTCACATAGTGCCATTATAAGACATATGATTAGTGACCTATCTCACCAAATCGACTAGAGCACTTGAACTTAGAGTTTCCTTAAACATAAACCAAACTTAGGAAGAGAATATCTAACCTTAAGAACTGAACAAATGAGGGTAGCGGGATCTCATATCGGCCTCGGCCTCCCACGTTGCTCCCTCAACAAGATGGTTCAGCCATAGGACCTTCATGGTGGTAACCTCCTTGTTCCTCAGCCGCTTCACTTGGCGATCTAAAATTTCGACTCGAACCTCTTCATAAGAAAGGTTCTCATCAAATCCTAACCCCTTAACAGCAGGATGGATGCTGATCGCCTAGACATTTCTTAAGCATAGAAACGAGAAACACTGGATGAACAGAATCCAAGTCTTGAGGTAATTTTAGCTCATATGCAACGTTCCTCACTCGCTGCAAGATCTCATAGGGACCTATATACCTCGGACTCAACTTCAAAACCTTGGTCGGTCACAACATGACCAAGAAAGGTCACTGATCTCAACCAAAATTCACATTTATTGAACTTTGCATACAACTGATGTTCTCTGAGTACTTGCAATGTCTTTCTTAAGTGCACCTCATGCTCTTCTTTAAACTTAGAGCATATGAGAATGTCATCTATGAATACCATGACGAAGGAATCAAGGTACTCACGGAAGACTCTATTGATAAGGTCCATAAACGCGGTTGGTGCGTTAGTGAGACCGAATGACATGACCAGAAACTCATAGTGCCCATATCTAGAACAAAAATCCATCTTAGGGACGTCTTCTCACCTCACTCTAAGCTGATGGTAGCCTGATCGAAGGTCTATCTTGGAAAAGGAACTTGAACCTTAGAGTTGGTCATACAAAGTCGATTCTGGGAAGAGGGTACTTATTCTTTATCGTGACTTTGTTGATTTGCTGATAATCGATGCACATTCTAAGGATTCGATCCTTTTTCTTTACGAACAACCCTGGAGCACCCCATGGGGATATGCTCGGCTGGATGAAGCTCTTATCAAGTAGATCTTTTAACTACAACTTCAACTAATTGAGTTCAGCTGGTGACATCCTATACGGGGGAAAAGAAATTGGCTTGGTGTTGGGTTCTACATCAACAGCAAAGTCAATCTCACGTTCAGGAGGGACTCCTGGTAAATCCTCCGGAAAGACATCTGGGATCTCATTCACTATTGACACTGAGTTTATGGAAGGGGCTTCTTGATCTAAGTCATTTACTCTACTAAGTGGTATAAATACCCCTTAGCTATCATCTTATTGTCCTTTAAGTTTGAAACAATTTGGCGTGTTGGATTTGAAACACGCCCTTCCCATTTTAATCCAACTTATTTGGAAACTGAAGCCTCACTACCTGTTTTGACAGTCTATTATGGCATAACACTTATGAAGCCAATCCATACCTGAGCCATATCCTTGAGTTAGTATGCAGCCAACTTAGACTTCTCCTCTTCATCAGTACTCATAGAAGGTTTTTAGACATTACCATGTACTCACCTCCATGTGACTGACCACACTTACTATACATCTTTCGGTCACGCTGGGCATTTCCATCATTGCCCCTTCTAAGGAAGGCCATATCTTGAGTCTGGCGCCTTAGACCACTTGGACATCCTAATTCTTGTGTATATTCTTCTACGCGTTCAAACAAAAAGGAAGTTAGATACTTATAATGACACAAAGTGTCAAAGCTCTAGATACCACGATAAAGAGTAGAAGAAGGGAAGATTTCCTATCATCGTGTAGTCTCTAAGTCATGATTGTGGCGCGCTTCACAACCATAAGCTAGAAACTACATAACGTGGTTGTTTTGAGCTTTAGTTCCTAGGTTATTTAACCTCATGCTCTGATACCAAGTTTGTAACGACCCGAATTCTATAATCCGGACAGCCACCGGCGTCGTTAACCTCTCAGAGGTCGCAGACAAGCCTCATCTTGCATTCATCACGTTCATCTAGTTAAAATTTGCGGAAAATTTAAAACTTTATAAACATATGAAGTATACATAGACTTCATATAATTATTAACTAGTTACATCATATACTAAGCTCAACCTAAGAGAACAACCATCTATCATAAAGAATCAATTCGAAACTGAAGATGAATATATCATAAATAGTTTGCCAAATACGACCTTATTAAAAAACTTCAAAATGAAAGTACGAAAGAAATGCTAGGGACAACATCCACTAGCTATGTCAAAAACTAAAGCTAGACTAAAATTGTAGCATCCTCGAAATCAAAAGGACCTACCAAATGGTTTGGAGAAACGCTGAAGTCCAAACCGCTGCAAATGTCGTCAATCTGTCTTCTGACCTGCACCTGTAAAAATACTAAATAGTAGGGGGTTAGTACACCACTTGTACTAAGTATGGGTGTATTCACACATACACATAAAGCTATGCATGATCAATGAAAGCTCTTCCTAAGCAACATGTCATTTCTGGAAAGTCTATTCATTAGACTTTCCTAATTCGTTAGTTGTGAATTGTGGTACGAATATGATGTATTTTAATGCATTCAAAGCACACAAATCATTTTATATATGATTACAAGACATTAATATCATCAATATAATTTTAGAACAACTCGAGCGAAAATTTGAAAATTAGATCATGCCCAACCCGAGAGCTTCTCTTGGGGACTTAGTTTATTTTTCAATCTTTTTCTTCTTGTTGTTGTGTAGTTCAATAATTCCTTTAGTTCTATGTTTTACATACAAGTGAAATGATTCATTGTAGTCCCATACCCATAATGAATCGATGTAAGTAATCCAAGGACTAAGGAATGATTTCCCTACCTTATAATGAGTCATTCTTTACATTATATATTCATTTCATTTCATAAGCCATCCTCCATTGGTCATGCCATTTATTTCATTACTTTCATGCTAGGGAAGTTATGAGGTATTTAGTTAATATTACGTTCCTCCTTCCCTTTATTGGCATCATATAAGAAGTCATTATAAGTCAATATTATTTGGCTTTGCCCATTATACGCTGAAACTTCATGAGTGTGACATTGGCAATTGACATTCTTAAGCTCTACTTCATTGCTCACTTTGAACATATGTTCCATCATCATCATCTTTCTCACTTTCATAGAGACATCATAGCGAATAAGATCATGCGAGATAACATGAAATCCAGTGTCTGCCGCATAGCGAAAAAGGGTGATTCACCAGTTAAAACGAATCTAGATCACGTGATCTACTCATGAAATCCACTGTCTGCCCCACACATGGAAATGGGTGATCCCCGGCTAAGGCGAATCCATCTAAAGTGTTCACTCCACACCGAAATGGAGTGGCTCATGGCTATAGTGAACCAAGTAAATATCATGAGCATTATACGACATAGATCAAGTGAGCTAAACATGAAATCCAGTGTCTTCCCCACACCGTAAAGGGGTAGAATCACCGGCCAAAGTGAAACCGAACATGCCTAGCTCGCTTAGGTGGAAACCACTGGCTAGTTCTTATGTTGGCTAGACATAGTTCGAAGACTAGGGACATAGTGAGACTACTTCTCCACCTAGGTGGTAGCCTCGTCTCATGAGACTTACACGTGCAAGCACATGCTCATAAGTATTCTATCGGTGATGTGCTCACTTTCATATCTTCTTTATCTTTTAGAGTTGACTCAAGCATTATGGAAGCTTACTTCTAGATTGAGATTTACTTACTCTTTTGATGACTTGTCATCCTTACTTTACATTGATGAAATGTGAATTGTCCTTACATATCCTTACTTTACATTGATGAAATATGAATTACCCTTACATATAATCCTTACTTTACATTGATGAAATTTGAGTTGTCCTTACATATCATCCTTACTTTACATTGATGAAATGTGAATTTTCCTTACATATCATCCTTAGGTGTTAATGAGACTAGTCTCACACATTCTAACACCTTCATTCATGAGTATTCTTTTAATATAGTGACTTAGGTGTAAGTAAGACTTCTCTCACTTTCTTTAACCCCCATTCTGGTCACTTATTTAGTTTAGACCCCTTTAATTATGTTATTACTCACGTTACTTCTTTACTTTAGTGTAGTAGATTCATTTCATCATTTATGGACGATGAGCACTTCTTTCAATGAGTTATATATGTTCATAGTTCATTCTTTTAGAGCATGTTGGGATTTGTCTCAATGAATGGCATGTCCTTGTTGATGGATTCATTGAATTACTTTAGAAGTGATTATAATATCATTTGATATTCTAACTACACAAGATTGGCATATGATTAGTATTGGCCTCAACATTTGGGATGTTAAACTAGCAAATCATTTTTATTAGCATAAGCAAATTTTACGAATGTTGATATTTAAATTGCCTATGTATGAACCTTTAGCAAATCTTTCAATCATTTACATAGGCTCCTAGCCATTAGCATGCATTCATTTTGACAAAGTAGTGTTAGCCAATGTTATTGGCATCAGATAGTCAACTCATTCAAGATGTCATTTAATAGTTGTCTTTTTAGCCAATCTTAGTTCATGACTTTAACCATAACGTTTTTAAGCATTTTGGACAGCATCATATTAAAATTTGATGAATATGACACCTTCATAAAGTCACCTTAACAGTAAGTATGCATTAAGACGTCACACATCACACCTAACGTTTTCGAACATATCTTAGTAATACATCGTTCTTTAATTCACGTAAGGAACCCTTAGCATGAAATGAGTTCAATTCATAGTTCATTCCACAATCATAATACAAGAACATTGCACATAAGATCAGACATCACCATATACCAACAACATGATCTCTAACCTATTCAACATGGAATCAAAACGGATACTAGGGACAAGTAGTTCGACAAGAATACGGGACAACCCTAGTTTTCAAGATCTTTGAATCGTTCTCTTGGAGAAATAAGTCCAGGAGAGAAACCCATACCTTAAGTAGAACATAATCTATGAATACCACCTTGAACGAATCCTTGGAGAAACCTTGGAATTGCCCTAGAACGTCGATGGAACTTTTCACGTTCTAGTGTTCTGCGTCTACTGCCTTTGCGTTCTTGTTCTAAGTGTTTGATCGTTAATGATTAGGTTTAGGAACTGACTTTGACTTATTCAACTAAGGCTATATTAGTAAATTAACCAACTGATTAGTAAATTACCAAAATGCCCTTCCTAAGTTCACTAAACATAGGAAGATATTGACTTTGACCGAAATATGGAAATTGGCATTGACCCTTATTTTCGGTCAACATTTTGACTTTTAATTAATTAATTAAATCCTAAATTTAATTAATTTATGGACCTAGGGAAATTACTAAAATACCCCTAAGTCTTTGGGACCATAGCTAACCCTTTTGGACCATCCTAGGTTAAGTACTAGGTTGTCCTCTTAACTAGTACTAGGTTCCACCCGATTTGTCCTTGGTGGTCAGGTGCATTAGGGGGTCCAATTAAGTTAGTCCTAGGTGAGTGTCAACTTAGGATAGTTGGTTAGGACTTAGAGTTAGTTAGGTTGGCTGGTCCCACATGGAGGGACCCGCCCGTGCATGTCTTGCCTAACCGCCCTAACCGAATTTGGTTAGGGTGGTTCTGTGGTCCCCTTGGCCGGTTCCTTCACGTGTATTGCCCATGTGCTTGCACATGAGTTTGTTGCACTTTCCTACTAATTTATCTTGATGGCTTATTTGAGAATGTTTACTTATTGTCCCAAGGACCCTCACCATGTCCTTGGGCATCGCTTAATCTACATGATCATTTTAGTTGATCATGTGCCCTGGTATCTAGGCTTGACACTTGGATGCCTCATACCTTTTGTGAGTTGGACGACATATATTTTATTAGCTTAGGGTCTTCATTGCAGGTACATTTCTTAAACATCAATCTTGGATTGGGGTATGACAACCCAAAAATATATTTCTTATTCGTATATAGAAAATTGGCTAATATCCCTTAGCCAATTCTTCTATTCTATGCCCAATATTTCTCAATATTGGGCATTGGGGTGCCTATGTAACCCTAATAGGCCATAAGGGCATACTGGGCTTTTCATTAGACATATGATTTTCCGAAACGTTACATTATCCCCCCCTTAGGAACATTCGTCCCCGAATGACACTTACACTTCATTTAAACAAAGAGGGTGATTTTCGAAAGTTACTTTATCATGCTTAAACTTTTCTCTTTTGTGAATATCTGATTCACACTTATTTGGATGAAGCATAACATTCAAGCTTATCTGAAGCTTCATATTTGAGTTTGAGGAATTTTCTTCTCAATCACACTTAACTTGATGCACATCACAACTCATGCGATAGAAAAAACATGTCTATGCTACACAAAAACAGCAACATGAAATGCAAGCATGACTTAATTTTAACTCACATAGTGCCATTATAAGACATATGATTAGTGACCTATCTCACCAAATCGACTAGAGCACTTGAACTTAGAGTTTCCTTAAACATAAACCAAACTTAGGAAGAGAATATCTAACCTTAAGAACTGAACAAATGAGGGTAGCGGGATCTCATATCGGCCTCGGCCTCCCACGTTGCTCCCTCAACAAGATGGTTCAGCCATAGGACCTTCATGGTGGTAACCTCCTTGTTCCTCAGCCGCTTCACTTGGCGATCTAAAATTTCGACTCGAACCTCTTCATAAGAAAGGTTCTCATCAAATCCTAACCCCTTAACAGCAGGATGGATGCTGATCGCCTAGACATTTCTTAAGCATAGAAACGAGAAACACTGGATGAACAGAATACAAGTCTTGAGGTAATTTTAGCTCATATGCAACGTTCCTCACTCGCTGCAAGATCTCATAGGGACCTATATACCTCGGACTCAACTTCAAAACCTTGGTCGGTCACAACATGACCAAGAAAGGTCACTGATCTCAACCAAAATTCACATTTATTGAACTTTGCATACAACTGATGTTCTCTGAGTACTTGCAATGTCTTTCTTAAGTGCACCTCATGCTCTTCTTTAAACTTAGAGCATATGAGAATGTCATCTATGAATACCATGACGAAGGAATCAAGGTACTCACGGAAGACTCTATTGATAAGGTCCATAAACGCGGTTGGTGCGTTAGTGAGACCGAATGACATGACCAGAAACTCATAGTGCCCATATCTAGAACAAAAATCCATCTTAGGGACGTCTTCTCACCTCACTCTAAGCTGATGGTAGCCTGATCGAAGGTCTATCTTGGAAAAGGAACTTGAACCTTAGAGTTGGTCATACAAAGTCGATTCTGGGAAGAGGGTACTTATTCTTTATCGTGACTTTGTTGATTTGCTGATAATCGATGCACATTCTAAGGGTTCGATCCTTTTTCTTTACGAACAACCCTGGAGCACCCCATGGGGATATGCTCGGCTGGATGAAGCTCTTATCAAGTAGATCTTTTAACTACAACTTCAACTAATTGAGTTCAGCTGGTGACATCCTATACGGGGGAAAAGAAATTGGCTTGGTGTTGGGTTCTACATCAACAGCAAAGTCAATCTCACGTTCAGGAGGGACTCCTGGTAAATCCTCCGGAAAGACATCTGGGATCTCATTCACTATTGACACTGAGTTTATGGAAGGGGCTTCTTGATCTAAGTCATTTACTCTACTAAGTGGTATAAATACCCCTTAGCTATCATCTTATTGTCCTTTAAGTTTGAAACAATTTGGCGTGTTGGATTTGAAACACGCCCTTCCCATTTTAATCCAACTTATTTGGAAACTGAAGCCTCACTACCTGTTTTGACAGTCTATTATGGCATAACACTTATGAAGCCAATCCATACCTGAGCCATATCCTTGAGTTAGTATGCAGCCAACTTAGACTTCTCCTCTTCATCAGTACTCATAGAAGGTTTTTAGACATTACCATGTACTCACCTCCATGTGACTGACCACACTTACTATACATCTTTCGGTCACGCTGGGCATTTCCATCATTGCCCCTTCTAAGGAAGGCCATATCTTGAGTCTGGCGCCTTAGACCACTTGGACATCCTAATTCTTGTGTATATTCTTCTACGCGTTCAAACAAAAAGGAAGTTAGATACTTATAATGACACAAAGTGTCAAAGCTCTAGATACCACGATAAAGAGTAGAAGAAGGGAAGATTTCCTATCATTGTGTAGTCTCTAAGTCATGATTGTGGCGCGCTTCACAACCATAAGCTAGAAACTACATAACGTGGTTGTTTTGAGCTTTAGTTCCTAGGTTATTTAACCTCATGCTCTGATACCAAGTTTGTAACGACCCGAATTCTATAATCCGGACAGCCACCGGCGTCGTTAACCTCTCAGAGGTCGCAGACAAGCCTCATCTTGCATTCATCACGTTCATCTAGTTAAAATTTGCGGAAAATTTAAAACTTTATAAACATATGAAGTATACATAGACTTCATATAATTATTAACTAGTTACATCATATACTAAGCTCAACCTAAGAGAACAACCATCTATCATAAAGAATCAATTCGAAACTGAAGATGAATATATCATAAATAGTTTGCCAAATACGACCTTATTAAAAAACTTCAAAATGAAAGTACGAAAGAAATGCTAGGGACAACATCCACTAGCTATGTCAAAAACTAAAGCTAGACTAAAATTGTAGCATCCTCGAAATCAAAAGGACCTACCAAATGGTTTGGAGAAACGCTGAAGTCCAAACCGCTGCAAATGTCGTCAATCTGTCTTCTGACCTGCACCTGTAAAAATACTAAATAGTAGGGGGTTAGTACACCACTTGTACTAAGTATGGGTGTATTCACACATACACATAAAGCTATGCATGATCAATGAAAGCTCTTCCTAAGCAACATGTCATTTCTGGAAAGTCTATTCATTAGACTTTCCTAATTCGTTAGTTGTGAATTGTGGTACGAATATGATGTATTTTAATGCATTCAAAGCACACAAATCATTTTATATATGATTACAAGACATTAATATCATCAATATAATTTTAGAACAACTCGAGCGAAAATTTGAAAATTAGATCATGCCCAACCCGAGAGCTTCTCTTGGGGACTTAGTTTATTTTTCAATCTTTTTCTTCTTGTTGTTGTGTAGTTCAATAATTCCTTTAGTTCTATGTTTTACATACAAGTGAAATGATTCATTGTAGTCCCATACCCATAATGAATCGATGTAAGTAATCCAAGGACTAAGGAATGATTTCCCTACCTTATAATGAGTCATTCTTTACATTATATATTCATTTCATTTCATAAGCCATCCTCCATTGGTCATGCCATTTATTTCATTACTTTCATGCTAGGGAAGTTATGAGGTATTTAGTTAATATTACGTTCCTCCTTCCCTTTATTGGCATCATATAAGAAGTCATTATAAGTCAATATTATTTGGCTTTGCCCATTATACGCTGAAACTTCATGAGTGTGACATTGGCAATTGACATTCTTAAGCTCTACTTCATTGCTCACTTTGAACATATGTTCCATCATCATCATCTTTCTCACTTTCATAGAGACATCATAGCGAATAAGATCATGCGAGATAACATGAAATCCAGTGTCTGCCGCATAGCGAAAAAGGGTGATTCACCAGTTAAAACGAATCTAGATCACGTGATCTACTCATGAAATCCACTGTCTGCCCCACACATGGAAATGGGTGATCCCCGGCTAAGGCGAATCCATCTAAAGTGTTCACTCCACACCGAAATGGAGTGGCTCATGGCTATAGTGAACCAAGTAAATATCATGAGAATTATACGACATAGATCAAGTGAGCTAAACATGAAATCCAGTGTCTTCCCCACACCGTAAAGGGGTAGAATCACCGGCCAAAGTGAAACCGAACATGCCTAGCTCGCTTAGGTGGAAACCACTGGCTAGTTCTTATGTTGGCTAGACATAGTTCGAAGACTAGGGACATAGTGAGACTACTTCTCCACCTAGGTG
Organism: Solanum sitiens; assembly: GCA_016801875.1. Lineage (NCBI taxonomy): Eukaryota > Viridiplantae > Streptophyta > Magnoliopsida > Solanales > Solanaceae > Solanum > Solanum sitiens. Next base: position 873,369 of record JABWTJ010000276.1, read on the forward strand.
GTAGCCTCGTCTCATGAGACTTACACGTGCAAGCACATGCTCATAAGTATTCTATCGGTGATGTGCTCACTTTCATATCTTCTTTATCTTTTAGAGTTGACTCAAGCATTATGGAAGCTTACTTCTAGATTGAGATTTACTTACTCTTTTGATGACTTGTCATCCTTACTTTACATTGATGAAATGTGAATTGTCCTTACATATCCTTACTTTACATTGATGAAATGTGAATTACCCTTACATATAATCCTTACTTTACATTGATGAAATTTGAGTTGTCCTTACATATCATCCTTACTTTACATTGATGAAATGTGAATTTTCCTTACATATCATCCTTAGGTGTTAATGAGACTAGTCTCACACATTCTAACACCTTCATTCATGAGTATTCTTTTAATATAGTGACTTAGGTGTAAGTAAGACTTCTCTCACTTTCTTTAACCCCCATTCTGGTCACTTATTTAGTTTAGACCCCTTTAATTATGTTATTACTCACGTTACTTCTTTACTTTAGTGTAGTAGATTCATTTCATCATTTATGGACGATGAGCACTTCTTTCAATGAGTTATATATGTTCATAGTTCATTCTTTTAGAGCATGTTGGGATTTGTCTCAATGAATGGCATGTCCTTGTTGATGGATTCATTGAATTACTTTAGAAGTGATTATAATATCATTTGATATTCTAACTACACAAGATTGGCATATGATTAGTATTGGCCTCAACATTTGGGATGTTAAGCTAGCAAATTATTTTTATTGGCATAAGCCAATTTTACGTATGTTCATATTTAAATTGCCTATATATGAACCTTTCGCCAATCTTTCAATCATTTACATAAGCTCCTAGCCATTAGCATGCATTCGTTTTGACAAAGTAGTGTTAGCCAATGTTATTGGCATCAAATAGTCAATTCATTCAAGATGTGATTTCATAGTTGTCTTTTAAGCCAATCCTAGTTCATGACTTTAAGCATAACATTTTTAAGCATTTTGGACAGCATCATATTAACATTTGATGAATAAAACACTTTCATAAAGTCACCATAACAATAAGTATGCATTAAGACGTCACACGTCACACTTAAAGTTTTTGAACATATCTTAGTAATACATCGTTCTTTAATTCACGTAAGGAACCCTTAGCATGAAACGAGTTCAATTCATAGTTCATTCGACAATCATAATTCAAGAACAATACACATAAGAGCGGCCATCACCACATACCAACAACATGATCTCTAACGTATTCAACATGGAATCAAAAAGGATACTAGGGACAAGGAGCTCGACGAGAATACAGGAACAACCCTAGTATTCAAGATCTTTGAATCGTCGGAAAGAAAGTTCTCTTGGAGAAAGAAGTCCAGGAGAGAAACCCATACCTTAAGTAGAACATAATCTACGAGGACCACCTTGAACGAATCCTTGGAGAAACCTTGGAATTGCCCTAGAACGTCGATGGAACTTTTCACGTTTTAGCGTTCTGCGTCTACTGCCTTTGCATTTTTGTTCTAAGTGTTTGATCGTGAATGATTAGGTTTAGGAACTGACTTTGACTTATTCAACTAAGGCTATATTAGTAAATTAACCAACTGATTAGTAAATTACCAAAATGCCCTTCCTAAGTTGACTAAACATAGGAAGATGTTGACTTTGACCGAAATATGAAAATCGGCATTGACCCTTGTTTTGGTCAACATTTTGACTTTTAATTAATTAATTAAATCCTCAATTTAATTAATTTAAGGACGTAGGGAAATTAATAAAATACCCCTAAGCCTTTGGGACCATAGTTAACCCTTTTGGACCTTCCTAGGTTAGGTACTAGGTTGTCCCATAACTAGTACTAGGTTCCACCCGATTTGTCCTAGGTGGTCAGGTGCATTAGGGGGTCCAATACGGTTAGTCCTAGGTTAGTTGTCTACTTAGGATAGTTGGTTAGGACTTAGAGTTAGTTAGGTTGGATGGTCCCACATTGAGGGACCCGCCCGTGCGTTGTTTGCCTAAACGCCCTAACCAAATTCGGTTAGAGTGGTTCCGTGGTCCCCTTGGTTGGTTCCTTCACGTGTGTTGCCCATGTGCTTGCACATGAGTTTGTTGCACTTTCGTAACTAATTTATCTTGATGGCTCATTTGGGAATGTTTACTTATTGTCCCAAGGACCCTCACCATGTCCTTGGGCACCGCTTAATCTACATGATCATTTTAATTGATCATGTGCCATGGTATCTAGGCTTGACACTTGGATGCCTCATACCTTTTGTGAGTTGGACGACATATATTTTAATAGCTTAGGGTCTTCATTGCAGGTAAATTTCTTAAACATCAATCTTGGATTGGGGTATGACAACCCAAAAATATATTTCTTATTCGTATATAGAAAATTGGCTAATATCCCTTAGCCAATTTTTCTATACTATGCCCAATATTTCTCAATATTGGGCATTGGGGTGCCTATGCACCCCTAATAGGCTATCCTAAGGGCATACTGGGCTCTTCATTAGACATATGATTTTCCAGAACGTTACATTATTCCCCCCTTAGGAACATTCGTCCTCGAATGACACTGACACATCATTTAAACAAAAAGGGTGATTTTCGAAAGTTACTTTATCATGCTTAAATTTTTTCTTTTTTGAATATCTGATTCACACTTATTTGGATGATGCATAACATTCAAGCATATCTGAAGCTTCATATTTGAGTTTGAGGAATTTCCTTCTCAATCACACTAAACTTGATGCACATCATAAGTCATGCAATACAAAAATCATGTCTATGCTACACAAAGACAGCAACATGAAATGCAAGCATGACTTAATTTTGACTCACATAGTGCCATTATAAGACATATGATTAGTGACCTATCTCACCAAATTGACTAGAGCACTTGAACTTAGAGTTTCCTTAAACATAAACCAGACTTAGGAAGAGAATATATAACCTTAAGAACTGAACAAATGAGGGTAGCGGGATCTTATATCTGCCTCGGCCTCCGAGGTTGCTCCCTCAACAAGATGGTTCAACCATAGGACCTTCACGGTGGAAACCTCCTAGTTCTTCAGCCGCTTCACTTGGCGATATAAAATTTCGACTGGAACATCTTCATAAGAAAGGTTTTGATCAACTCCTAACCCCTTAATAGGCAGGATGGATGCTGGATCGCCTAGACATTTCTTATGCATAGAAACGTGAAACACTGGATGAATAGAAGCCAAGTCTTGAGGTAATTTCATCTCGTATGCAACGTTCCCCACTCGCTGCAAGATCTCATAAGGACCTATATACCTCGGACTCAACTTCAACACCTTGGTCAGTCACAACATGACCAAGCAAGGTCATTGATCTCAACCAGAATTCACATTTATTGAACTTTGCATACAACTGATGTTCTCTGAGTACTTGCAATGTCTTTCTTAAGTGTACCTCATGCTCTTCTTTAAACTTATAGCATATGAGAATGTCATCTATGAATACCATGACGAAGGAATCAAGGTACTCATGGAAGACTCTATTCATAAGGTCCATAAACGCGGCTGGTGCATTAGTGAGACCGAATGACTTGACCAGAAACTCATAGTGCCCATATCTAGAACGAAAATCCGTCTTAGGGACGTCTTCTCACCTCACTCTAAGCTGATGGTAGCCTGACCGAAGGTCTATCTTGGAAAATAAACTTGAACCTTGGAGTTGGTAAAACAGATTGTCGATTGTGGGAAAAGGGTACTTATTCTTTATCGTGACTTTGTTGATTTGCCGATAATCGATGCACATTCTAAGGGTTCCATCCCTTTTCTTTATGAACAACCTTGGAGCACCCTATGGGTATATGATCGGCTGGATGAAGCCCTTATCTAGTAGATCTTTTAACTACAACTTCAACTAATTGAGTTCAGCTGGTGACATCCTATACGGGGGAATAGAAATTAGCTTGGTGTTGGGTTCTACATCAACAGCAAAGTCAATCTCACGTTCAGGAGGGACTCCTGGTAAATCCTCCGGAAAGACATCTGTGAACTCATTCACTATTGACACTTACTTTATGGAAGGGGCTTCTTGATCTAAGTCATTTACTCTACTAAGTGGTATAAATACCCCTTAACTATCATCTTATTGTCCTTTAAGTTTGAAACAATTTGGCGTGTTGGATTTGAACCACGCCCTTCCCTTTTTAATCCAACTTATTTGGAAACTGAAGCCTCACTACCTGTTTCGACAGTCTATTATGGCATAACACTTATGAAGCCAATCCATACCTGAGCCATATCCTTGAGTTAGTATGCAGCCAATTTAGACTTCTCCTCTTCATCAGTACTCATAGCAGGTTTTTAGACATTACCATGTACTCAGCTCCATGTGAACGACCACACTTACTATACATCTTTCGGTCACGCTGGGCATTTCCATCATTGCCCCTTCTTAGGAAGGCCATATCTTGAGTCTGGCGTCTTAGACCACTTGGACATCCTAATTCTTGTGTATATTCTTCTACGCATTCAAACAAGAAGGAAGTTAGATACTTAGAATGACACAAAGTGTCAAAGCTCTAGATAGCACGATAAAGAGTAGAAGAAGGGAAGATTTCCTATCATCGCGTAGTCTCTAAGTCATGATTGTGGCGCGCTTCACAACCATAAGCTAGAAACTACATAACGTGGTTGTTTTGAGCTTTAGTTCCTAGGTTATTTAACCTCATGCTCTGATACCAAGTTTGTAACGACCCGAATTCAGGAATCCGGACCGCCACCGGCGTCGTTAACCTCTCAGAGGTCGCAGACAAGCCTCATCTTGCATTCATCACGTTCATCTAGTTAAAATTTTCGGAAAATTTAAAACTTTATAAACATATGAAGTATACATAGACTTCATATAATTATTAACTAGTTACATCATATACTAAGCTCAACCTAAGAGAACAACCATCTATCATAAAGAATCAATTCAAAACTAAAGATGAATATATCATAAATAGTTTGCCAAATATGACCTTATTACAAAACTTCAAAATGAAAGTACGAAAGAAATGCTAGGGACAACATCCACTAGCTATGTCAAAAACTAAAGCTAGACTAAAACTGTAGCATCCTCGAAATCAAAAGGACCTACCGAATGGTTTGGAGAAACGCTGAAGTCCAAACCGCTGCAAATGTCGTCAATCTGTCCTCTGACCTGCACCTGTAAAAATACTAAATAGTAGGGGGTTAGTACACCACTTGTACTAAGTATGGGTGTATTTACACATACACATAAAGCTATGCATGACAAATGAAAGCTCTTCCTAAGCAACATGTCATTTCTGGAAAGTCTAGTCATTAGACTTTCCTAATTCGTTAGTTGTGAATTGTGGTACGAATATGATGTATTTTAATGCATTCAAAGCACACAACTCATTTTATATATGATTACAAGACATTAATATCATCAATATAATTTTAGAACAACTCGAGCGAAAATTTGAAAATTAGATCATGCCCAACCCGGGAGCTCCTCTAGGGGACTTCGTTTATTTTTCAGTCTTTTTCTTCTTGTTGTTGTGTAGTTCAATAATTCCTTTAGTTCTATGTTTTACTTACAAGTGAAATGATTCATTGTAGTCCCATACCCATAATGAATCGATGTAAGTAATCCAAGGACTAAGGAATGATTTCCCTACCTTATAATGAGTCATTCTTTACATTATATATTCATTTCATTTCATAAGCCATCCTCTATTGGTCATGTCATTTTTTACATTACTTTCATGCTAGGGAAGTTATGAGGTATTTAGTTAACATTAAGTTCCTCCTTTCCTTTATTGGCATCATATAAGAAGTCATTATAAGTCAATCTTATTTGGCTTTGCCCATTATTCGCTGAAACTTTATGAGTGTTACATTGGTAATTGACATTCTTAAGGTCTTCTTCATTGCTCACTTTGAACATACGTTCCATCAGCATCATCATTCTCACTTTCATAGAGACATCATAATGAATAAGATCATGCGAGCTAACATGAAATCCATTGTCTGCCCCACAGCGAAAAGGGGTGATTCACCGGTTAAAATGAATCTAGATCATGTGATCTACTCAAGAAATCAAGTGTCTGCCCCACACATGGAAATGGGTGATCCCCGGCTAAGGCGAATCCATCTCAAGTGTTCACTCCACACCGGAAAAGAGTGGCTCACGGCTAGAGTGAACCAAGAACATATCGTGAGCATTATCCAACATAGATCATGTGAGCTAAATATGAAATCCAGTGTCTTCCCCACACCGAAAAGGGGTGGAATCACCGGCCAAAGTGAAACCGAACATGCCTAGCTCGCTTAGGTGGAAACCATTGGCTAGTTCCTATGTTGGCTAGACATAGTTCGAACACTAGGGACGTAATGAGAATACTTATCCACCTCGGTGGTAGCCTCATGAGACTAACACGTGTAAGCACATGCTCATAACTAGTCTATCGGTGTTGTGCTCACTTTCATTATCTTATTTATCTTTTAGAGTTGACTCAAGCATTATGGAAGCTTACTTCTAGATTGAGATTTACTTACTCTTTTGATGACTTGTCATCCTTACTTTACATTGATGAAATGTGAATTGTCCTTACATAACATCCTTACTTTACATTGATGAAATGTGAATTGTCTTTACATATCATCCTTACTTTACATTGATTAAATGTGAGTTGTCCTTACATATCATCCTTACTTTACATTGATGAAATGTAAATTTTCCTTACATATCATCCTTAGGTGTTAACGATGCTAGTCTCACACATTCTAACACCTTCATTCCTGAGTATTCTTTTAACATAGTAGATTAGGTGTAAGTAAGACTTGTCTCACTTTCTTTAACTCCCATTCTGGTCACTTATTTAGTTTAGACCCCTTTAATTATGTTATAACTCACGTTACTTCTTTACTTTAGTGTAGTAGATTCATTTCATCGTTTATGGACGATGAGCACTTTTTTCAATGAGTTACATATGTTCATAGTTCATTCTTTTAGAGCATGATGGGAGTTGTCCCAATGAATGGCATGTCCTTGGTTATGGATTCATTGACTTAGTTTAGAAGTGCTTATAATATCATTTAATATTCTAACTACACAAGATTTGCATATGATTAGTATTGGCCTCAACATTTGGGATGTTAAACTAGCAAATCATTTTTATTGGCATAAGCCAGTTTTACGTATGTTCATATTTAAATTGCCTATGTATGAACCTTTAGCCAATCTTTCAAATTTACATAAGATCCTAGCCATTAGCATGCATTCGTTTTGACAAAGTAGTGTTAGCCAATGTTATTGGCATCAGATAGTCAATTCATTCAAGATGTGATTTCATAGTTGTCTTTTAAGCCAATCTTAGTTCATGACATTAAGCATAACATTTTTAAGCATTTTGGACAGTATCATATTAACATTTGATGAATATAACACCTTCATAAAGTGACCTTAACAGTAAGTATGCATTAAGACGTCACACATCAAACTTAACATTTTCTAACATATCTTAGTAATACATCGTTCTTGAATTCACGTAAGGAACCCTTAGCATGAAACGAGTTCAATTCATATTTCATTCGACAATCATAATTAAAGAACATTACACATAACATCATCCATCACCACATACAAACAACATTATCTATAACCTATTCAACATGAAATAAAAAAGGATACTAGGGACAAGGAGCTCGATGAGAATACAAGAACAACCCTAGTATTCAAGATCTTTGAATCGTCGGAAAGAAAGTTCTCTTGGAGAAAGAAGTCCAGGAGAGAAACCCATACCTTAAGTAGAACATAATCTACGAAGACCACCTTAAACGAATCCTTGGAGAAACCTTGGAATTGCCCTAGAACGTCGATGGAACTTTTCACGTTTTAGCGTTCTGCGTCTACTGCCTTTGCGTTTTTGTTCTAAGTGTTTGATCGTTAATGATTAGGTTTAGGAACTGAGTTTGACTTATTCAACTAAGGCTATATTAGTAAATTAACCAACTGATTAGTAAATTACCAAAATGCCCTTCCTAAGTTCACTAAACATAGGAAGATGTTGACTTTGATCGAAATATGAAAATCGGCATTGACCCTTCTTTCGGTCAACATTTTGACTTTTAATTAATTAATTAAATCCTCAATTTAATTAATTTAAGGATGTAGGGAAATTACTAAAATACCCCTAAGTCTTTGGGACCATAGCTAACCCTTTTGGACCATCCTAGGTTAGGTACTAGGTTGTCCCCTTAACTAGTACTAGGTTCCACCATATTTGTCCTAGGTTGTCGGGTGCATTAGGGGGTCCAACTCGGTACTCCTAGGTTAGTTGTCTTGTTATGGTAGTTAGTTAGGACTTGAGTTAGTTAGGTTGGCTGGTCCTGGAGGGACCCGCCCGTGCGTGTCTTGCCTAACCGCCCTAACCGAATTCGGTTAGGGTGGTTCCGTGGTCCCTTTGGCTGGTTCCTTCATGTGTGTTTCCCATGTGCTTGCACATGGGTTTGTTGCACTTTCTTAACTAATTTATCTTGATGGCTCATTTGGGAATGTTTACTTATTGTCCTAAGGACCCTCACCATGTCCTTGGGCACCGCTTAATATACATGATCATTTTAATTGATCATGTGGCATGGTATCTGTAATGACCGTATTCTTAAATTCGAATCACCACCGGCATCGTTAACCTCTCAGAGGTCGCTGACAAGCCTCTTCTTAGCTTTCATCACAATCATACGGTTAAATTTGCAAAAAATTTAAAACTTTTTAATACTTAGCGAAGTATACATAGACTTCATATAGTATTGTATGAGAGTTATATTCTAATAGGTCAAACTCAACAACAATCTATTAAAGATTAAACAAACGAAACAATAAATCATAATAATAATAGTTTGCCAATCGGCCTTATTACAACGTTTGAATAAATGGTTGAATTGAAACGCTAGGGACTAACTCCACTAACAATGTCTGATGTACTAAGCTAGAACAATGAATGTAATATCCTCGAACTCAAGAGGACCTACCAAAGTCTGGTGATCGCTAATCCAAACTGCTTTGTCGAACTTCAATCTTCTTGATATCCTGCGTCTATAAAAATAGTAAAATATATGGGGTTAGTACACACTTGTACTAAGTATGGGTGTATGCACATAACACATAAGGAAAAATGCTTGAACAACGAAAGCTCTTTCCTAAACAAAGTGTCAATGTTACTGTTATCACGTTATGGTTCACTTAAAATGTTAACTTTGCTTTATGAAATATATATGACACATTCTCATGAAATTAAGGCACACAACTCGTTTTCTATACGAACATAAGACCTTGGAATCATGAACATAATTTTAGAACAACTTAAACACACGCTTATATTTTTACTCAGTAGGCTGAGAGTCACCCTTTCTATACTTAGTTTATTTTTCAGTTTCTTCTATCTTCATGTTGTGTAGTTCAATGATCTCCTTTGATCTTATGTTTCGCTTAAAAGTGAAATGATTCATTGTAGTCCCATACCTACAATGAATCGAGTAAGAAATTCACAAGACTAAGGACACGATTGGCTACCTACCTATGAGTTAGACTTTTCATTCTTCTTCTTATTGGGTAACATACAGTAATAAGCCAATCTTTATTGGATATTCCCCCTTATTTGATTATTTCATAATATATAGTTCTTGGGACATAATTTACGTTCCATTATTGGCTACCCCCAACTTGTTATGTCTAAGAATCACTAATGGTTAATGTTTATTAAGCTCTTACTTTAATTAGTTCACTACGAACTTATGATTCTATTCCCTTGCTCGATCGTTCACTTTGAACATACTTCTTTATTCTTTCTTCCTCTCTTAGAGAGTTCTCTTATCTTTAACAGAAGTAGAGCATGCGAGCTACATGAAATCCAATGTCTCCCCCAAACCAAAAAGAGGTGATTCACCGATTAAGGTGAACAATGTTCTATGTCTTCCCCACACCGAAAAGGGGGATTCACCGACTAAGGTGAATTGGTCGATGTTTTCCCCACATCGTAAAGGAGGATTCACAGCAATAGTGAACCAAATGCTTGTAATGATCTATAACCGACATATATCATGTTAGATAGACATGAAATACAGTGTCTCCACCATACCCAAAAGAGGTGGAATCACCGGCCAAAGTGAATCAAAACTACCTAGCATACTTGGGTAGGAGGCTTCCCCCTGCTAGTCCCTATGTTGGCGAGACATAGTTCAAAGACTAGGAGACGTACTTAGACCCTGGCGATCTCGTCTCATGAGACTTACATGTGCTGGTACAAGATCATTACTAGTCTATCGGTGCTAACCTCAGATTTTCTCTTCTTATCTTTTAGAGTTGACTCATTACATTTTGGAAGCTTGCTTCTAGTTATGAGGTTTACTTACTCTATGGATTACTGGTCATCCCTATCTTTACTTGATGATTCTGATCTTGAAACTTTACTTTATCATCATGGTGCGAGTGAGACTTGTCTCACGAACTCTAGCACCCTATTTTGTGAGTATTATTGATGTAATGATTAAGTGTTCTTGAGACTCGTCTCACTTCTTTTTAACACTTTATATTAGTTCAATCTTATAATTTAACTCTTATTTATCTCCTTAGTTACCTTAACTTTTTCACGTCACTTACTAACCTTATATCATTCTTTATGATTGTTATCGACTCTTTGTAAGATTTTTGGCGTTACAAGTTTGTGGATAGGGTATGTTGGGACTTGTCCCATTGATTAACATACCCTATGTTATGAGATATTGAATTGAGATTAGAATGAATTTTTGGAGTAATACATTTAGATATAGATTCGTTAGCCAATTTGTTGGCATCATTCAGAATTTCGCCAGTTACTTGTCATAATATTATCACTAACTAATTCAACCAATTCATGAATACATTATAGTAATTTAATATGTTAAACAAGCTGGATTTTCACATAAGATAACCATATCAACAATTCAATGAATAATCATAACAATTCACATTCTCGAAACACAATTAGGCATTATAACAATTAACGTTTATGTAAATAACACCCTAGTATACGGATCTAATCACGTGTATTTCACTCGACATTTAAATCACTTTAACACACATATAAGATCACTTAACATTACATACAACCAGCAATGCATCGATAATAATAGTACTATACTACAAGAATCGGAAATCGGAACAACTAGGGAGATGAACATGCGATTCAATGGGAACAACCCTAGTTTCGATATTCTTGAAGTAAAAAAGTTTGAAAAGCCTCATGGATAAAGGATTCCATGAGATAAAACCCATAACTTTATGTAGAATTAAATCTACAAAGATCACTATGAACTTTGCACGAAAGAACCTTGAAGAACTCTTGCTAACGTTCTAGGGTTTAACTTGTGACTTCTCTTGTTCTCACGTTTTTCTCTTGATCTAGTTGTAACGTTTTCTTGGAGTGAATAACGTGTCTAAGTATTTATAAACTTAATGTTAACTAATTCTACTTGGACTATATAACCTAATTAAGGTAGACCAATTAGCTAATTACATAAACGCCCCTCCTAGATTGACTAGGATTGGAAGATTCTTGACTTGACCGTTTTTGGTATCTTTCCTAGTAGTTTCGGTTTTGTCCTATTATTTTAATTAATTAAGTTGATAAATTAATTAATTAAATAGTCTATGGTAATTACCACAGTAACCCTAAGTGTTTAGGACCATAACAAACTCTTTGGACTACCCTAGGTTAGGTACTAGGTTGTCTTTTTCTTGTCTTAACCGAATCTGGAAATTCCCTTTGTATTTTCGGTTTTAGCCTTTTAAATAAATTAATTAAGTTGCTAAATTAATTAATTAAGTCACCTAGGGTAATTACTAAAGTGCCTCTAAGTGGTTAGGACAATAACCAACTCTTTGGACAATCCTAGGTTAGGTACTAGGTTGTCCTTAAGTTAGTTAGATTAAGTGTGTCAACCGACAAGTTCCTAGGTTGTCGGGTGGATTAGATGTCCGTACTAGGTCGGTCTAGGGGTGTTTGGGTAGTCAATTTAGTTGGTTAGGGCCTAGGTTTGTTTATAGGGGCTGGTCCCATGCGGTTGGACCCACACGCTTATGGTCCCCCCAACCGCCTTAACCGAATTGGTTAGGGTGGTCCCCTCGGTCGTTCCTTGACCATGTGCAATCCAATGGGTTGGTTGTACTTTACTAACTAACTATTCTTGATGGCTCATTTGTAATATTTACTTATTGTCACAAGGATCCTCACTATGTCCTTGGGCACTGCTTACTGTACATGATCATTTTCAATGGTTATGTGCTATGATATCTAGGCTTGACACTTGGACGCCTCATACCTTAAGTATTGCATTACCGATCACTATTTTAGCTTAGGATTTCTTTGCAGGTACAATTTCTAATAAGCTTGGAGCATGATTCGATTACTTGGATTAATATTATAGAAATTGGCTTACCCCCCATAGCCAAATTTCTATATTATGCCCAATATTTTCAATATTGGGCATCGGGGTGCCTATGTACCCCCAATGCGCATTCTTAAAGACCTATTGGGCTCTCTACTAGACACGTAAATTTCCGTAATGTTACATTATCCCCCCATTAGGAACATTCGTCCCCGAATGACACTACTTATCATTTTAAAACAAAGAGGGAGATTTTCGAAATCACATTAGCATACTAGAACTTTATCTTCATGAATGTCTAACTCACAACTCACTCTTAGTGATGCACATACTCTAAGCTTATCTAAAACCTCTTATTTAAGATCGAGGAACTTACTTCTCAATTCTACTTTAACTTAATATACATCACACTCATGCAACACATAATCACATAATAAGCCATACAAAAACAGCAATATGAAAGTAAGCATGAACTCATATTAACTCATATAGTGCAAGTATAAACACACATTTATGGACTTTGAACACCAAAAATTGCCTAATGCACAAAGATTTAAAGTTGTGATTACGCAATCGGACTTAAAGAACGCTTGTCTAACTTGTGAGGGTCACGGGATTTCCTATTGGCCTCGGCCTCTTATGTTGTTCTCTCTTGGAGTTTAACTAGGACGGATTAAACAATGCATAACTAGGAGAAGAAAAAACAAGTAAGTTACCAGTAACCACATCTGCGGACTCCTGTTGCTCCTCTCTTCTCTTCAACGCGTAAATTGATTCCTCTTAGGAGGTTCAGTTGTTGCATTGGGATTAGGCCGATGCTGAGTGTCTTCCTTGGCCGGATTCTTCACGTACGGGCAGTCCCTAACCATGTGCCCACTCTTACCGCACCCATAGCATCCTTTAAATCCTACCATTCACTCACTTCCATGCGCACGACCACACTTACCACACGCCTTTCGGTGAGTTTGGTCATTCCTATCATTGATCTCCTCATCATTGCTGATCTTAGAAGGAGTAGGATTACTTGAGTTCTTGTTCCCCTTCTTGAACTTGGGCCTATCCCGAACTCCAAATAAACCATTACCATTATTGGAAACGGACTGATCCGTAGGCCGTGACTTCTTGCTCTCTCGGTTTCTCCTTCTACAACGTTTCTCCTCAACTTGTTGTGCATGGACCATCAACCTTCCAAGGTCCATGTTATCGTGCAATATCGCTGCCCGACACTCCTCTTCCAAATCCTCCGACACACCAGTCACAAACCTACTCATCTCATCCCCACTATTGGCCACAAGAGAAGAAGAATATTTCGAAAGCTTAACAAACTTCAAAGAGTATTCCCTGACCGACATAGCTCCTTGTCGTAAGTTGATGAATTCTTCAACTTTATCTTCTCTCTGTTTTCTCGGAAAGAATCTCTCCAAGAATGCAGTTTTGAGAACGTCCCAAGTGATGGGGACATCCCTAGGTGTTTGACCATCATCCCACATCTTGTGCCACACTTGAGCCACATATTTGAGTTGATAAGCAGCCAACTCAGCCTTTTCTTTTTCATTCACCCCCATAGCACAAAGAATCTTGTAAACCTCATCCACAAACTCTTGAGGATCATCATTAGTTTTGGACCTATAGTAGACTGGAGGATTCATCCTAGTAAAATCCCTCAACCTACTAGCCATGCTGCTAACCTGCAGATTTTCTCTTGGGGCAACTTCTCTATTGGATTGAGTCGTGATTGCTTGTGCTTTCACAGTGATGGATTGGGCCATATGAAGCACTTCTGCCCTAACCTCTTCATCTGTCATTCCAACTACGTTGGCGGGCAGTTGAGCTTCAGCGGCTGGGGCTTGGGCGGAGCTTGATTACCTCTAGCAGCTACTTCTTCAACCCTTCTGTTGGCGTTTCTTTTTGTGTTCATTGTCTACACGTATACACAAGAAGGGAGTTACATACTTAGAATGACACAAAATGACAAATCTCTAGATGGCACAATAAAGAGTAGAAGAAGGGAAGATTACTAACATCACACAGTCTCTACATCATGATTGTGGCGTGCTTCACAACCATAAGTTAGAAACTACATAACGTGGTTTTGTACAGCTTTAGATCCTAGGTAATTTAACCTCATGCTCTGATACCAAGTTTGTAACGACTCAGATTGTGGAATCCGAATCGCCACCGGCGTTGTTAACCTCTCAGAGGTCGCAGACAAGCCTCTTCTTAGCTCATCACAATCATACAGTTAGATTTGCGGAAATTTAAAACTTTTTAATACTTAGCGAAGTATACATAGCTTCATATAGTATTGTATAAGAGTGATATTCTAATAGCTCAAACTCAACAACCATCTATTAAAGATTAAACAAACGAAACGATGAATCATAATAATAATAGTTTGCTAATCGGCATTATTACAACATTTGAATAAATGGTTGAATTGAAAAGCTAGGGACTAACTCCACTAACTATGTCTAATGTACTAAGCTAGAATAATGAATGTAGCATCCTCGAACTCAAGGGGACCTACCAAAGTCTGGAGATCGCTAATCCAAACTTCTTCGTCGAACTTCAATCTCCTTGAGAACCTGCGTCTATAAAAATAGTAAAATATATGGGGTTAGTACACACTTGTACTAAGTATGGGTGCATGAACATAACACATAAGGGTCGAATCATTAAAATGGAAAGCTCTTTCCTAAACAAAGTGTCAGTGTTACTGTAATCATGTTATGGTTCACTTAAAATGTTAACTTTGCTTTATGATGTAAATGTGATACATTCTCATGCAATTAAGGCACACAACTCGTTTTCTATATGAACATAAGACCTTGGAATCATGAAAATAATTTTAGAACAACTTAAACACACGCTTATATTTTTGCTCACTAAGCCGAGAGTCACCCTTTCTATACTTAGTTTATTTTTCAGTTTCTTCTATCTTCTTGTTGTGTAGTTCAATGATCTCCTTTGATCTTATGTTTCGCTTACAAGTGCAATGATTCATTGTAGTCCCATACCTACAATGAATCGAGTAATAAATTCACAAGACTAAGGACACAATTGGCTACCTACCTATGAGTTAGACTTTTCATTCTTCTTCTTGTTGGGTAACATACATTAATAAGCCAATCTTTATTGGATATACCCCCTTATTTGATTATTTCATAATATATAGTTCTTGGGACATAATTTACGTTCCATTATTGGCTACACCCAACTTGTTATGTCTAACAAACACTAATGATTAATGTTTATTAAGCTCTTACTTTGACTAGTTCACTACGAACTTATGATTCTATTCCCTGGCTCGATCGTTCACTTTGAACATGCTTCTTTATTCTTTCTTCCTCTCTTAGAGAGTTCTCTTAGCTTTAAAGGAAGTAGATCATGCGAGCTACATTAAATCCAGTGTCTCCCCCACATCGAAAAGAGGTGATTCACCGATAAAGGTGAACCATGTTCTGTTTCCTCCCCACACCGAAAAGGGGGATTCACCGGCTAAGGAGAATCGGTTGATGTTTTCCCCATATCGCAAAGGGGGATTCACGGCAATAGTGAACCGAATGCTTGTACTAAGCCATAACCGACATATATCATGTTAGCTAGACATGAAATCCGGTGTCTCCATCACATCCAAAAGAGGTGAAATCACCGGCCAAAGTTAAACCAAAACTACCTAGCATTCTTGGGGAGGAGGCTTCCCCCCCCCCCCCCCCCCCCGCTAGTCCTTATGTTGGCGTGACATATTTCAAAGACTAGGAGACGTACTGAGACCCTTGCGATCTCATGTAATGAGACTTACATGTGCTGGCACAAGCTCATTACTAGTCTAGTGGTGCTAAGCTTAGATTTTATCTTCTTATCTTTTAGAGTTGACTCATTACATTGTGGAAGCTTGCTTCTAGTTATGAGGTTTACTTACTCTATGGATGACTGATCATCCCTATCTTTACTTGATGATTCTGATTTTGAAATATTACTTTATCATCATAGTGCGAGTGAGACTTGTCTCACGGACTCTAGCACCCTATTTTGTGAGTATTATTGACGTAATGACTAAGTGTTCTTGAGACTCGTCTTACTTATTTTTAACACTCTATATTAGGTCAATCTTATAACTTAACTCTTAGTTATCTCTTTACTCACCTTAACTTGTTCACGTCACTTACTAACATTATATCATTCTTTATGATTGTTATCGACTCTTTGTAAGATGTATGGCGTTACAAGTTGTGTGGATAGCGTATGTTGGGACTTGTCCCATTGAATGGCATACCCTATGTTATGAGATATTGAATTGAGATTAGAATTACTTTTTGGAGTAATACATTTAGATATAGATTCGTTACCCAATTTGTTGGCATCATTCAGAATTTCGCCAGTTACTTGTCATAATATTATCACTAACTAATTAAACCAATTCATGAATATATTATAGTAATTTAATATGTTAAACAACCTGACTTTTCACATGAGATAAACATATCAACAATTCAACGAATACTCATAACAATTCACATTCTCAAAACACAATTAGGCATTATAACAATTAACGTTTATGTAAATAACACCCTAGTACGCGGATCTAATCACGTGTATTTCACTCGACATTTAAATCACTTAAAGACACATATAAGATCACTTAACATTACATACAACCAGCAATGCATCGAGAATAATAGTACTATACTACAAGAATCGGAAATCGGAACAACTAGGGAGATGAACATGCGATTTGATGGGAACAACCCTAGTTTCGATATTCTTGAAGTAAAAACATTTGAAAAGCCTCATGGAGAAAGGATTCCATGAGAGAAAACCCATAACTTTATGTAGAATTAAATCTACAAAGATCACTATGAACTTTGCACGAAAGAACCTTGAAGAACTCTTGCTAACGTTCTAGGGTTTAACTTGCGACTTCTCTTGTTCTCACGTTTTTCTCTTGATCTAGTTGTAACGTTTTCTTGGAGTGAATAACGTGTCTAAGTATTTATAAACTGAAATTTAACTAATTATACTTGGACTATATAACCTAATTAAGGTAGACCAATTAGCTAATTACATAAACGCCCCTCCTAGATTGACTAGGATTGGAAGATTCTTGACTTGACCCTTTTTGGTATCTTTCCTAGTAGTTTCGGTTTTGTCCTATTATTTTAATTAATTAAGTTGATAAATTAATTAATTAAATAGTCTAGGGTAATTAACACAGTAACCCTAAGTGTTTAGGACCATAACAAACTCTTTGGACCACCCTAGGTTAGGTACTAGGTTGTCTTTTTCTTGTCTTAACCGAATCTGGAAATTCCCTTTGTATTTTCGGTTTTAGCCTTTTAAATTAATTAATTAAGTTGCTAAATTAATTAATTAAGTCACCTAGGGTAATTACTAAAGTGCCTCTAAGTGGTTAGGACAATAACCAACTCTTTGGACAATCCTAGGTTAGGTACTAGGTTGTCCTTAAGTTAGTTAGATTAAGTGTGTCACCCGACAAGTTCCTAGGTTGTCGGGTGGATTAGATGTCTGTACTAGGTAGGTCTAGGGGTGTTTGGGTAGTTAATTTAGTTGGTTAGGGCCTAGGTTTGTTTACAGGGGCTGGTCCCACGCGGTTGGACCCACACGCTTATGGTCCCCCCAACCGCCTTAACCGAATTGGTTAGGGGTGTCCCCTCGGCCGTTCCTTGACCATGTGCAATCCAATGGGTTGGTTGTACTTTACTAACTAACTATTCTTGATGGCTCATTTGTAATATTTACTTATTGTCACAAGGATCCTCACTATGTCCTTGGGCACTGCTTACTGTACATGATCATTTTCAATGGTTATGTGCTATGATATCTAGGCCTGACACTTGGACGCCTCATACCTTAAGTATTGCATTAGCGATCACTATTTTAGCTTAGGATTTCTTTGCAAGTACAATTTCTAATAAGCTTGGAGCATGATTCGATTACTTGGCTAACCCCCCTTAGCCAAATTTCTATATTATGCCCAATATTTTCAATATCGGGCATCGGGGTGCCTATGTACCCCCAATGCACATTCTTAAAGACCTATTGGGCTCTCTACTAGACACGTAATTTTCCGTAATGTTACATTATCCCCCCCTTAGGAACATTTCTCCCCGAATGACACTACTTATCATTTTAAAACAAAGAGGGAGATTTTCGAAATCACATTAGCATACTAGAACTTTATCTTCATGAATGTCTAACTCACAACTTACTCTTAGTGATGCACATACTCTAAGCTTATCTAAAACCTCTTATTTAAGATCGAGGAACTTACTTCTCAATTCTACTTTAACTTAATATACATCACACTCATGCAACACATAATCACATAATAAGCCATACAAAAACAGCGATATGAAAGTAAGCATGAACTCATATTAACTCATATAGTGCAAGTATAAACACACATTTATGGACTTTGAACACCAAAAATTGCCTAATGCACAAAGATTTAAAGTTGTGATTACGCAATCGGACTTAAAGAACGCTTGTCTAACTTGTGAGGGTCATGGGATTTCCTATTGGCCTCGGCCTCTTATGTTGTTCTCTCTTGGAGTTTAACTAGGACTGATTAAACAATGCATAACTAGGATAAGAAAATACAAGTAAGTTACCAGTAACCACATCTGCGGACTCCTGTTGCTCCTCTCTTCTCTTCAACGAGTAAATTGATTCCTCTTAGGAGGTTCAGTTGTTATATTGGGATTACGCCGAGGCTGAGTGTCTGCCTTGGTCGGATTCTTCATGTACGGGCAGTCCCTAACCACGTGCCCACTCTCACCGCACCCATAGCATCCTTTAAACCCTACCATGCACTCACCTCTATGGGCACGACCACACTTACCACACGCCTTTCGGTCAGGTTAATCATTCCTATCATTGATCTCCTTATCATTAGTGTTCTTAGAAGGAGTAGGATTACTTGAGTTCTTGTGCCCCTTCTTGAACTTGGGCCTATGCCGAACTCCAAATAAACCATTACCATTGTTGGAAACGGACTGATCCGTAGGCCGTGACTTTTTGCTCTCTCGGTTTCTCCTTCTACAACGACTCTCCTCAACTTGTTGTACAGGGACCATCAACCTACCAAGGTCCATGTTATCGTGCAACATCGCTGCCCAACACTCCTCTTCCAAATCCTCTGACACACTAGTCACAAACCTACTCATCTCATCCCTACTATTGGCCACAAGAGAAGAACAATATTTCGAAAGCTTAACAAACTTCAAAGAGTATTCCCTGACCGACATACCTCCTTGTCGTAAGTTGATGAATTCTTCGACTTTAGCTTCTCTCTGTTCTCTCGGAAAGAATCTCTCCAGTAATGCAGTTTTGAGAACATCCCAAGTGATGGGGAAATCCCTAGGTGTTCGACCATCTCCCCACATCCTGTGCCACACTTGAGCCACATCTTTGAGTTCATAAGCAGCCAACTAAGCCTTTTCTTCTTCATTCACCCCCATAGCACACAGAATCTTATAAACATCATCCACAAACTGTTGAGGATCCTTATTAGTTTTGGACCCATAGTAGACTGGAGGATTCATCCTAGTAAAATCCCACAACCTACTTGCCATGGTGCTAACCTGCGGATTTTCTCTTGGGGCAACTTCTCTATTGGCTTGAGTCGTGATGGCTTGTGCTTGCACAGTGATGGCTTAGGCCATCTGAAGCAGTGTCGTCCTAACCTCTTCTTCTGTCATTCCAACTTCGTTGGCGGGCACTTGAGCTTCAGCGGCTGAGGCTTGAGGAGAAGCTTGATTACCTCCAGCAGCTACTTCTTCAACCCTTCTGTTGGCATTTGTTCTTATGTTCATTGTCTACACGTATACACATGAAGGGAGTTAGATACTTAGAATGACACAAAATGTCAAATCTCTAGATGGCACGATAAAGAGTAGAAGAAGGGAAGATTCCTAACATCACATGGTCTCTACATCATGATTGTGGCGCGCTTCATAACCATAAGTTAGAAACTACACAACGTGGTTGTGTTGAGCTTTAGATCATAGGTAATTTAACCTCATGCTCTGATACCAAGTTGTAACGACCCGGATTGTGGAATCCGAATTGCCACCGGCATCGTTAACCTGTAAGAGGTCGCAGACAAGCCTCTTCTTAGCTTTCATCACAATCATACAGTTAAATTTGTGGAAAATTTAAAACTTTTTAATAGTTAGCAAAGTATACATAGACTTCTTATAGTATTGTATAAGAGTGATATTCTAATAGTTCAAACTCAACAACCATCTTTTAAAGATTAAACAAATGAAACGATGAATCATAATAATAATAGTTTGCCAATCGGCCTTATTACAATGTATGAATAAATGGTTGAATTGAAACGCTAGGGACTAACTCCACTAACTATGTCTAATGTACTAAGCTAGAATAATGAATGTAGCATCCTCGAACTCAAGAGGACCTACAAAAGTCTGGAGATCGCTAATCCAAACTGCTTCGTCGAACTGCAATCTTCTTGAGAAACTGCGTCTATAAAAATAGTAAAATATATGGGGTTAATACAAACTTGTACAAAGTATGGGTGTATGCGAATAGCACATAAGGGACTATGCATGAATAAGTAAAGCTCTTTCCTAAACAAAGTGTCAATGTTATTGTAATCACGTTACAATTCACTTAAAATGTTAACTTTGCTTTATGATGTAAATATTACACATTCTCATGCAATTAAGGCACAAAACTCATTTTCTATATGAACATAAGACCTTGAAATCATGAACATAATTTTAGAACAAC
The DNA here is from genome assembly GCA_016801875.1 of Solanum sitiens. Lineage (NCBI taxonomy): Eukaryota > Viridiplantae > Streptophyta > Magnoliopsida > Solanales > Solanaceae > Solanum > Solanum sitiens. The sequence goes on from JABWTJ010000276.1 coordinate 894,555, forward strand.
TTAAACACACGCTTTTATTTTTGCTCACTAGGCTGAGAGTCACCCTTTCTATACATAGTTTATTCTTCAGTTTCTTCTATCTTCTTGTTTTGTAGTTCAATGATCTCCTTTGATCTTATGTTTCGCTTACAAGTGCAATGATTCATTGTAGTCCCATACCTACAATGAATCTAGTAAGAAATTCACAAGACTAAGGACACAATTGGCTACCTACCTATGAGTTAGACTTTTCATTCTTCTTCATGTTGGGTAACTTACATTAATAAGCCAATCTTTATTGGCTATGCCCCCTTATTTGATTATTTCATAATATATAGTTCTTGGGACATAATTTGCATTCCATTATTGGCTACCCCCAACTTGTTATGTCTCACAAACACTAATGGTTAATGTTTATTAAGCTCTTACTTTAATTAGTTCACTACGAACTTATGATTCTATTCCCTTGCTTGATCATTCACTTTGAACATGCTTCTTTATTCTTTCTTCCTCTCTTAGAGAGTTCTCTTAGCTTTAACGGAAGTAGATCATGTGAGCTACATGAAATCCAGTGTCTCTCCAACACCTAAAAGATGTGATTCACCGATTAAGGTGAACCATGTTCTGTGTCTTCCCCACACCGAAAAGGGGGATTCACCGGCTAAGGTGAATTGGTCGATGTTTTCCCACATCGTAAAGGGGGATTCACGGCAATAGTGAACCGAATGCTTGTACTGAGCTATAACCGACATAGATCATGTTAGCTAGACATGCAATACGGTGTCTCCCCCACACCAAAAAGAGGTGGAATCACCGGCCAAGACCCCGCTAGTCCCTATGTTGGCGAGACATAGTTCAAAGACTAGGAGACGTACTAAGACCCTGGCGATCTCGTACTCATGAGACTTACATGTGCTGGCACAAGCTCATTACTAGTCTATCGGTGCTAAGCTCATATTTTATCTTCTTATCTTTGAGAGTTGACTCATTACATTGTGGAAGCTTGCTTCTAGTTATGAGGTTTACTTACTCTATGTATGACTGGTCATCCCTATCTTTATTTGATGATTCTAATCTTGAAACTTTACTTTATCATCATGGTACGAATGAGACTTGTCTCACGGACTCTAGCACCCTATTTTGTGAGTATTATTGACATAATGATTAAGTGTTCTTGAGACTCGTCACACTTCTTTTTAACACTCTATATTAGTTCAATCTTATAACTTAACTCTTAGTTATCTCTTTACTCACCTTAACTTGTTCACGTCACTTACTAACCTTATATCATTCTTTATGATTGTTATCGACTCTTTGTAAGATTTATGGCGTTACAAGTTGTGTGGATAGGGTATGTTGGGAATTGTCCCATTGATTGTCATACCCTATGTTATGATATATTTAATTGAGATTAGAATGACTTTTTGGAGTAATACATTTAGTTATAGATTCGATAGCCAATTTGTTGGCATCATTCTGAATTTTGCCCTGTTACTTGTCATAACATTATCCCTAACTAATTCAACCAATTTATGAATACATTATAGTATTTAAAATGTTAAACAATCTGACTTTTCACATAAGACAAACATATCAACAATTCAACGAATACTCATAACAATTCACATTCTCGAAACACAATTAGGGATTATAATAATTAATGTTTATGTAAATAACACCCTAGTATGCGGATCTAATCACGTGTATTTCACTCGACATTTAAATCACTTAAACAGTCATATAAGATAAGTTAACACCACATACAACCAGCAATGCATCAAGAATAATACTACTGTACTACAAGAATCGGAAATCTGAACAACTAGGGAGATGAACATGCGATTCGATGGGAACAACCCTAGTTTCGATATTCTTGAAGTAAAATCGTTTGAGAAGCCTCTTGGAGAAAGGATTCCATGAGATAAAACCCATACCATTCTCTAGAATTAAATATACAAAGATCACTATGAACTTTGCACGAAAGAACCTTGAAAAACTCTTGCTAACGTTCTAGGGTTTAACTTGCAACTTCTCTTGTTCTCACATTTTTCTCTTGATTTAGTTGTAATGTTTTCTTTGAGTGAATAACGTGTCTAAGTCTTTATAAACTGAATGTTAACCAATTCTACTTGGACTATATAACCTAATTAAGGTAGACCAATTAGCTAGTTAAATAAACGCCCCTCCTAGATTGACTAGGATTGGAAGATTCTTGACTTGACCATTTTTGGTATCTTTCCTAGTAGTTTCGGTTTTTTCCTATTATTTTAATTAATTAAGTTAATAAATTAATTAATTAAATAGTCTAGGGTAATTAGCACAGTACTCCTCAGTGGTTAGGACCATAACAAACTCTTTGGACTATTCTACTTTAGGTACTAAGTTGTCTTTTTTTTGTCTTAACCGAATCTGGAAATTCCCTTTGTATTTTCGGTTTTACCCTTTTAAATTAATTACTTAAGTTGCTAAATTAATTAATTAACTTACCTAGGGTAATTACTAAAGTACCCCTAAGTGTTTAGGACAATAACCAACTCTTTGGACAATCCTAGGTTAGGTACTAGGTTGTCCCTAAGTTAGTTAGATTAAGTGTGTGTCACCCGACAACGTCATAGGTCGTCGGGTGGCTTAGCTATCCGTACTTGGTCAGTCTAGGGGTGGTTGGGTAGTTAAGTTAGTTGGTTAGGTCCTAGGGTTGGTTAGAGGGGCTGGTCCCATGCGGTTGGACCCGCACGTGCATGGTCACCCCAACCGCCCTAACCGAATTGGTTAGGGTGGTCCCCTCGGCCGTTCCTTGACCATGTGCAATCCCATGGGTTGGTTGTACTTTACTAACTAACTATTCTTGATGGATCATTTGGAATATTTACTTATTGTCCCAAGGATCCTCACTATGTCCTTGAGCACTACTTACTCTACATGATCATTTAAATGGTTATGTGCTATGATATCTAGGCTTGACACTTGGATGCCTCATACCTTAAGTATTGCATTAGCGATCACTATTTTAGCTTAGGATTTCTTTGCAGGTACAATTTCTAATAAGCTTGGAGAATGATTCGATTACTTGGATAATATTATAGAAATTGGCTAACACCCCTTAGCCAATTTTCTATATTATGTTCAATATTTTCAATATTGGGCAGCGGGGTGCCTATGTACCCACGATGATCATTCTTAAAGACCTATTGGTCTCGCTACTAGGCATAATTTTCTGGAAATTTACAGTATCTAGGTTTGACACTTGGATGCCTCATACCTTTTGTGAGTTGGACGACATATATTTTATTAGGTTAGGGTCTTCATTGCAGGTACATTTCTTAAACATCAATCTTGGATTGGGGTATGACAACCCAAAAATATATTTCTTATTCGTATGTAGAAAATTGGCTAATATCCCTTTGCCAATTTTTTTATACTATGCCCAATATTTCTCAATATTGGGCATTGGGGTGCCTATGTACCCCTAATAGGCTATCCTAAGGGTATACTGGGCTCTTCATTAGACATATGATTTTCCGGAACGTTATATGTTGAGACTTTAGTAATTTCATATGTTTTTATATCAAAGATGTTTTAAGATATTTCGTGTGAAAACTTTTAATTCCATACTACTTTTCATACATGTATGCAATGAATGATGTCTAAGGGCTTGTACAAGACCTCCGAGAGGTCAAGTACGCCATGTCGCACTCCGAGAGTGCCATATCTTCTAGGGTGTGATCTCGGGATGTGACAAACTTGGTATTAAATCATAGGTTAAGAAGTAGTACTTAGGAATCAAAAAGTCTCATAAAGTCACGTCTATTAGAGTCTTGTTCATTGGTGTGAGTTGCGACGCATCCATGAGCTAGAGGCTACAGCACGACAAAGTTTCCCTTCTCTCTCTTCTCTTGTGTCGTGCCGTAGAGTAAATATTATGAGTGTCTTTCTTAATGCTTTTCTTTGTGTTTATAGGAAGATGGCTTCTAGAAGGATGTATGGAAGAATATGGGAAGAGGAAGGAATGCATAAGGAAGTTCCTCAAGGGAATGAGGTTCCGGTGCTTCCCCTGTACATGACTAATGGGGAGATTAGAGAGGCTCTCCATGATCTATCCCTAGTCATAACAACTTATGTGAGTAGGGGTGTTGAGCCTAGATTGAATGTATTAGAGAGTACCATGACCTCTAGATTGGGAGACTTTGTGAGGATGAATCCTCCTATCTTTCTTGGGTCTATGATGGGAGAAGATCCCCAAGAGTTCCCAGATGGTGTGTACAAGGTGTTTAGTGCCACGGGGTGACTTGTAGGGATAAGGTAGAGTTGGCTTTGTACCAATTGAGGGAAGTTGCTCAAGTGTGGTACACTCAATGGAAAGATACTAGGTTGGTTGAGTCGGGTCCTATAGAGTGGGAGGAGTTTAAGAAGGCTTTCTTAGGAAAGTATTTTCTCCATGTGAGGAGGGAGCTGAAGGTTGAGGGGTTCATTGACCTTAGTCAAAGTAAGGGGGATGTTGAAGAATCCAGACTTAAGAGAAGCACAAGGATTTTGAAGAGGGGTAAATCCATTGAGCAAAACAACCTAAGTTTAAGAAGAGAGCTCCAAATCAATATGGGACTAGCTCTGCTAAAGATAAGCTTGAGAAAGGTTGTGGTTCTCAAATTATTAATCCCACTTGTTCTACTTGTGGGAAGAGGCACTGTGGGGAACGTCTTGCCGGTACTAATGGTTGCTTTGGTTGTGGTAAGGATGGACATAAGGTGAGGGATTTTCCTACTATTGCGGCTAGAGGAAGGGCCGGCAAGCAATTTCCTCCAAGTGTTCCGGGTGATGATGTTCCAAAGAAGAATCGCTTCTATGCACTCTGGGCTAGGGGATCCAAGCCGGATGAGGATGATGATGATGGTAAGTTCTTGTAGTTTTTTCTTTAGTGTTATGAGTTCCTTCTAAGTGGGGGATTATGGTGAGTAAAACAATGAAGATTTGTTGTCTCATCTCTTCTATTCAACTCAAGCTTGAGAATTAGAAAGTCATAGTAGCATGTTGCATATTGCATGTTGCATTGTGTTTGGGAGTCTTGTTGGAATTGAATTTCATTGATTCCTTGCATTGTGCATTTCATGAAGTTATGATTATGTTTAAATTGAGTTTATATGGTTTTATCTATCATATTGTCATGATTTTATCATCAATAGCCTAAGAAATGCATTTTTTGAAAAAATTAGCATGTTTCACTATAATGTTGGCAGATTCACTGTATGTTTTTTTAAATTTTGACTAAATCGTTCTTTGGTTTAGAATGGTTATAATGTGTATAGGATTGATGTATATGAGCATTATAATGAATATAAAAGGATTTATTGATGTTTTCAATGAAGAATGTGAGTCTTAGTTGAATAATAAGTTGTAGGCTAGTTTCTATCTTCTTGTTGTGTTTTGAGTCTCTTAAGTATGCGAAATTGGTGTTCCTCCTAATTTTTGGATTGTGTATGGTGTGGTATTGTTTTTTTCTGATAGTATTGAGTTCCTCATCTCTTGAAAGTGCCAAAAATGAAGCAAGTGTCATTCGAGGACGAATGTTGTCCATGTGGGGGAAATTGTGACACCTTTAAAACGACTTAGGTTAAACTAGATCCTATCACTTCTTTGTTGATGTTGTGAAGTCCTAAAATGATTTAAAATGATTTTAGGAGGCAGTGTGTAAAGTTTCATGAAGTTTGGAGGTCAAACGTCCAAGAATGTCCATGACGTTCGAAAGATTTGCCTTGAAACAACCTTGTGTGTCTTAGCATGTTTGGTCGAGTTTTACGTGTTCATTTTAGAAGAAATTAATGTGAGAGGTACTTAAAGTGCATATTATTGTATTTGAGTTGGAAACGTCCGGGTAAAAGTCCCCAAGGACCAACGAAAGGTCCTTGAGGAAGGACCCATCGTTTAGGCCAAGGTTGTCTAGACCAGCCCAAACGACGGAGGCAATCAACGGCCTGTAGGCTGGTCGACGCCCCGTCGATGGTGGGCGTGGGTCAAGACTTAGACTAGGGAGATTAAGATCCCAATGTCCAGTCTATGAACCAAACGACGGCCAGCCAGGGTGGTCCGTCGTATGGCTGACGCCCCATCGATGGGCACCGTCGATTGGGTCTACAACTGTCGCCTACTTCACTGTTAAGTGAAGGGGTGAATTGGTAAATTCACCCCACGTCCAAATAAATGTTTCGGCGGTTTCCTAAGGATATTCTAGGTATTATAAGTTGGTTTATAAGTCCTAAACACCTATATGAATTTATTGTTCCAAATCAAAACCCAAAATCTCTAAGAAACTCTCTAGAACTCCATCGAAGTCAAAACTCAAGATAGAGCTTGGATTGAAGATTGGTTGCTGAATTCTTCATAAATTGTTTATCAAATTTGTGCTCTAGAACCAATTGAGGTATGTTCTTTATCTTTGAATCTCTTTTCTTCAAGGAGCTAAACTTCAAAGTGATTTCCAAAGTCTTTCAAAGATGAACTTGTCCAATTTTGTGATCTAGCTATGGGTTCTTTCATAAAACGTTTTGAATCATTATATATTTATTGAATTGAAGTCAATTAGATTATTTTAACATAATTACTCAATGAACCCATGTAATTCATTAACCCTAGTTTTTGACTACTTTGTGGGTGACTTGATTATGGCTTAATGCTATCGAATTCTTATGTAGTTTGATTAGGGCTATTGAATTATTATAAAATCATGTCAGAATTGTTAGTATGCTGCCCTTGTTAGTATGCTGCCCTAAATTCTTAAATCCATGTCATATAATCTTTGATTCATTGTCTATTGTAAGTATTGAATTGAATTGGGGTTAATGGCCATGGGTATTGGTCTTTGGGTATTGTGTTGGATGATTTAGCCATGGATTGAAGTGTTGAGAGTGTATTGGTGGTACTCTGACCTAATTCTCTTTATATTATGTGATTTAGGTCTTGAATTAAGTTGTTATTGGTATGGTTCACTTATGGTGGCGGTGTTCTGGGCTTTACTTGTGAGTTATGTGTCCTCGTCGGTTTACTTTATGAATTATGATGATCATAGACTGTCGGCACTACTTGATATATTATGATGATTTGTGTAGTTGATTTATGTGAAGTATGATCATATATATCTACTTGTGAATAAAGTGAACGTATGTATTCTTATATTAACATTAGGTGATCATGCTAGACTATGACTATGTCCTTGTGTGTGTAGTCTTAGGGTTGATGCATGATTCTTCCTAACCTCGCATACGAACATATTTGAGTTGTAAACATCCGGGCAAACATCCCCAAGGACCAACCAAGGGTCCTTTAGGAGGGACCCTTCACAAGAGCCTAAGGCTCTCTAGACCAGCCCAAACGACTGAGGCAATCGACTGCTAGTAGGCTGGTTTCCTAAGGGTATTATAGGTATTTTAAGTGGGTTTATAAGTCCTAACTACGTAGATGAATTCATTATTCTAAAATCAAAACCCATATTCTCTAAGAAATTCTCTAGAACTCTATTGAAGTCAAAACATAAGGAAGAGATTGGATTGAAGTTAGTTGGTGATTCTTCATCAATTTTCGTGGTTTAGCTTCATTGAGATATGATTTTTCATCCTTGAAACTCTTTTCATCAAGCAGCCAAGCTTCAAAGTGATTTTCTAAGACTTTCTCAAAAGATAAGATTTCTAACTTGTGATTTATCTATGGGTTCTTGCATAAAACGTTTTGAATCATTGAATACTGATTGAATTGATGTTAGTTTGATTGTTTTAACCTAAATTTTTCTTGAACCCATGAAAAACATAAACTCTTCAAATTGGCTATATTATGGGTGTTATGATCATGTCTTAATGCTTACGAATTCTAGTGTAGTTTTCTTTGGGCTATTGAATGATGTAAGAATTGTATTGGATTGATGTATAGGCTGTCTTGGATTGATGAATTTATGTTTGATTGATGTAGATTCATTGATTATTATGATGTTTGTATTGAATAGATGATCATGGCCATGGGTAAGGGCCTTTTGGTATTGTATTGGATGATTTAGCTATGGATTAAATTGGTGAGAATAGATTGGTGGTATGCTGCACTAATTCTCTTTATTTAATGTAATGTAGGTCTTAAATTAGGTTGTGATTGGTATGGTCCACTTATGGTGGTGGTGTTATGTGCTTTACTTTTGAATTATGTGGCCTCGTCGGCGTTACTTTATGTATTATGATAATCATAGCCTTTTCGGAATTACTTGATATATTATGATGATTTTTTTAGTTGATTAATGTGAAGTATGTTCATATATATATACTTGTGATTAAGATGAATGCATGCGTTCTTCTATTGATGTTGCTAGGTGATCATGTTAGACTATGCCTATGTCCTTATGTGTGTAGTCTTAGAGTTGATGCATGATTTTTCCTACTTGGTTATATGAGTCTTATGGTGGTTATATTAATTGTTCCATAGTAGTATATAGAATTGTCACATCCGGGTAGCACCCCCTAGACGTAACTGGCGGCGTCGTCCTCTTTGAGGACTAAGACTAGCCTCTTAGCATACATCATTATATTCATAGGTTAAAAAATTGGAAAATATAAAACTTTCTATTTTACATAGAGGTTTACATAGACCTCTACATACACATAATATATTCATATCGAGTATACATAGACCCTTTGTATAAGAAGATCACATAGTCTTCTACTTTTATTGGACATACATAGTATAAGATAGTCTAATAATAAATGTATAACATAGTCTCATATTAAACCATCTATGCAAGAGTATCACAATTTGGGCATAACCCTTACATCAACAATTATAGCCACATATAGGCTTTACAATTATAGTACCATAAGGAAAGAGAATGAACAAAGTGTCTTTAAGACTAAACAACATCCAATAGGTAGATAATGGAATCGTCCTCGGAAAGTGAGGACCTACCGAACTTGAAAAATAAGAATCCAAGAAGTCTTCAAAGCCTTCTCTAATATCAATGGCCGGATCGTACATTTGTAGTAAACATAAAACATGGGTTATTACACACTTGTACTAAGCATGGTATATGCACATAAAAGAAGTGAAATCATGCTAAATAGGACATTTGATCAAAACCATGCCAAAGTACTTTGAAAAGCCTTATGCACAATCAAGAACCCATATAAGCCAATAATCACATAACCCATAAGTCCAACCCATGTACGACACAAGACCAACACAAATGAGTAATGGTCAAGTCAACATATACAAGAATTCATAACATCATAGTATAAGCAACACCTTTACTCATAACACAAATTTAGCCTACAATTACAATGACCAAGCAAAACCCCATAACCTTACTCAATCAAGTAAACCAACCAAAGGATCACAAGTAATGCCTAACTCAACATAACATAGCATCAATAATAACCATCATCATATTTAGCAATATAGACCAATATCATATTCATAAATGAAACTTAGATCATATAGGATCATCAATATGTAAAGTCAACATATGCATAGCATTTACTTTATAAGGTTATTATATCATAAGAATATCCTTCTAGGACTTCTCTTAAAGCCAACTAGTACAGTGCCTAGGTAGAGTCCCATACCCCTACCTAGACTAAGCCAACCTCTCAAGTCACCCTATTTAGAGTTCACATCATTACTTCATTTTACCTTCAGGAACATTTGCCTTAACCGACATAGACCACAAAAGCTAAGTGTGGAATCTGGTTTTGTAAAACCTTACATCCATGGAAGGTGGTCTACCGGCCAATGTAGAGCCAAGCATAAACGTAGCTTTTTAGGTTGATCCACTAGCTAGACTTCCTTTGGTGGGAACATAGTTCTAGAACTAGGAGATATGTATGAACCCTCTACATGTCTATGACATTGGAGCCTCATCTCATGGGAATACATTGGGTGAGTGTCCCTTATAAGGGAGTCAACACCTCATGTGGAACTATAGGTTGAATCTTCCTCTATGGGAAGCCAACACCTCCCATTAACAAGTTTACTCGGTGCTAAGCAAAGTCCCTTTTGAATTGTCTTTCTTAATAAATCATTACTTAGTTTAGGTCATAGGGTCAAATCCCTTGTATACTCATAGTCATTAGCTCATTAGGAAGTGCATGAGAATATCCTCTCATGGCAACCCTCATAGGTGAGATTTAGCACATTAACAACATCATGTCATGTTAAGCCACATAGGTACGTCACAACCAACCTTATATAATTTCATCTTAAGCATAATCTTACAATCACATAGTCAAGACATTTCAATTCAACATCATACCAACACCTACTTAGGCTATTCACAAGGCATGCTTCAATTGAACTACATCCTCAATCAAAAGCCATCATAATTGAAGTAACGGTTAGGATCATGAAGACTTACCAAATCTCATTCAAAAGATATCATCATGGTCTTACCATCAACCAACCAATTACATCCAATAATAGGTATAGTAACATCAATCAATAGTAATTAATACATGAACTAGGTCAATTGCATCATCACTATCCCAATTAACATCAATTCCTAACCTAGGGTTAGGGGAATTAGGGATCATCATGAATTCATCAAGAAATATATCCAATCCCGACAATACATTACCTTAGTTAGTCCATACATGAACTAGAATTTATAAAACAAGTATAATAATCAAATCATTCTTCAATTCCAATTAATTTATAACCAACATTTATGATTTGGGGAATTTGGGGAATGGAATAAGATCAACATGAAATTTAATCAATTAATCAACAATCTATACTCAATTAGTCATAGGAAATTACAATTTATCATCATTTTGAAGTTTAGAAGAAAACCCATTAGAATTGGAAAACCCCACGGAATTGGGTAATTTAGAAATGAACTTTTAAGGGACCTCTGGTGGAAAGGAAGGCAAAGAGTGAAGAACCCATACCTTAATGAAGATTAATCCACGAAATTGAAGTGAAATCCTAGAGAAATCGACCTTCTTCTTCAAGCTTTCTTCCTTCTTCGATGGATGAATTGGGGAGAGAGAAAGTACAGAGAGATGAGAGCTTTTGGGTTTGTTTTGGGAATTGGGTTAGGATGAGAGAAAAAAATTACTTAAAATGACCCTTAGTCTATATATAATCACCCGCTTAATTACCCAAAACACCCCTCACTTAATTTGGACTTTTTGTGAAGTCTAAATGTCAAAAATATGATTTTACCAAATATGTGAAGTGGGTCCGCGTAGCGGGGAAAACACACATTTTATTTCCCAAAAATAAATTTTGGGAAAGTGAGGTCCCTGTGGTCTGCGCGTCGTGCAACAACCCACTAATTCTTGACTTTCGCATGCTGCTTTGGCAGCCTGCCCACCCATGTTAGGGTCATCCTCTATGACCCTTCGGGTGGTCCTTGAGGCATCGTTATTGGACTTTTAGATCCTCTATACTACACTCTACCTAACCAAAGTCTTTTTAATATTCATTTGACCCTCCAACCATCCCCAAACATAGCCACGTAAACTAGTTCAATTAAGCTTCTTTCCGGACGTCATGTAGGTTCTTTGACGTCTTGGCTCTAAAAATTCTTGGATGACTTATATACATTATTTTCTGTCTTAAAACAGTATCTAAACCCTTATATCCACATGTTAGGCTCTAGATTAGGTCTCAACCTTTTAGAGTGTCACAAGGATGACCTATAGTTGACTTGGTTGTGCCTGTGTGCTTCTTAAGTGATATGCTATATGTCATAAAGTGAAGTATCGGTATGTCTTGTTTTGGTAGACTTGTGTCCCTTACTTGATACCTATGAAATGTGAATATGAGATTCTTGACTTAGGATTATAAAGCCTCTTAGTCTTGTATACATGATAGACATGTAGCCTTGAACATAGTGAGAAAGTCAAATTATGTGGAGCCCTCAACCTAGTTGAGAGGTTATGATATCCTTGAAGTTGAAAGCCGTATAGTATCCTTCTTGTCTGAATGGTGGACTTAGGGTTGGTTATGTGGAATGACATGAAACATGAAATGATCCTTAGTAAAATAATTGAGCTATATTCTTAACCATTGGAAGGCAACCCTAGGGGACCTGTTTTGTAAGGTGAAATGTGATTGGGTTATGAACTAGATATGGAACCTCTTCATGTGAAAAATTATGTGAATTACTGTTTGAGTACAAAGGGTAGCACCGAGTGAGTATGGTTAGGGAAGTATCTCTAGTTAAGGATGAGGCTAGAGTGCAAAGAAACCCTGCATATTGCTTAACCATGTGCCTACATGGGATGTGTCTAAGCTATGTCATTGGGAAGTAGATTACCCTCCATCGGAGTAAGTTACAACTGCGGATTCCATTCTTTGCTACCATGGTCTATGTCGATTATTTCTTATTCTCATCATATGGGATACCCACTTGTGTTGGAGAAGTTCTATGAAGTTTAGGTGGTGGTATGGGATACTGCCTAGACATTGCACAGTTGGGCTTTCAAGATGTTAGTGAGTGAGTCCCTGTGTCTTCCCCAAGACCATTACTAGAATTTCCTTATGTGATGAATGTCTCTTGAATGAATTAATGAAGATAATGACTTAAGTTAGAAAGCATGTAAATGTATAAGTACTTATCAAGAGAAGTTTAATGAATGCCTAGTGAAAGTGTGAAGGGCGAATAAAGGATGATCTCTTCATGGCTTACCTAGGGAAGTCTTAAGAATGACCTAGATAAAAATGTTGATTAATGAAGTGGGAATGATCTTATACTAGGTAATCTAAATGATCTCTTAGGTGTGTGTGAAGGTATTGTGTGGGCTTTCGCTTCACAACTCACTCAAGGGAGCCTTAGAATCACCTTTGGTAGGAGGCTCTCATGTTATTTGTTTTGGTGTATTAAAAGTGTATTTATCTAATTATAGGTGGTCTTAAGGATTATTTAGGTGTTCTTAGAGAGGGTGTATGGGAGGTATCTCTTTGTCTTACTTAAATGAGTCTTAGGATAACTGTTAGTGAGAAAGTTGCATGCTAAAAAGGATTCAATGTGAAGTTGAACTTAGTTCACTGTAACATTCTTTAATATTTTATAAAATGATTATGTGATGACTTATGTTTTTTGAAGGTGTTAAATGTTGTTCTTATGCGTATACTATGAAGTTTTAATCCAAAAGAGCATATTTCCATTAAATGTACGTTATCATGATTTTATGCATTATGCCATACTTACTACATGTGCTTTTAGAAACCTTGACTTACTAGCGTGGAGGTTTCCATCTTATGAGACAACATCTATGTTGGGAATCCGGACTTGCTAAACGTGAAGGTTCACTTGTGGGAATGCGGACTTACTAACGTGAAGCTCCTAGTCTCATTTGTCATGTTCACTCGGTGCTAGGCTCTAACTCCCTTTTGAATATATATAGTTAAGCGTTGAATACTTTAATTCATAAGGAAGGCTTTAGGAGCTTTATCCTTTATACATCATATAGCTCTAAGGTTTCTAAGATGAGAATGTCCATTCATCATAGATCCTACATCATGTGAGAATGTCCTTTCACATATTCATAGAATGATACATCATGTGTGTGTGCATAGAATGTGAGATCTACCTTCACATAAGAACCTCTAGTCAAACATGCTCATAACTACGTTAATCATATACTTACATGCATAAAAATAGGTAATGATTCATAGGAGAACTATCCTTTCCTTAGTCATCATGAATCTACCTACTCATAGATATGCATGAAATGTGTGTGTACATTGGTCAATATGATCACATAATGAATATTACATAGCATTGAGGAAGCCACCCTCTAAAGAGCACAACACATGTAAAACATTCCTCAAGTCTCATGTCATACACACATATATGGCATTAAGGACTATAGACTACACACACTCACATTACATCATTGGAGACAAGAGCATATTCAACATTAGAATAGAAGACTCGTAGCATAATTTGATCATACATTCATATAGGGATTTCATAGGTTAGGGTCATGCTACAAGAATATTCATCATCATTGGCCATATAGACCACACCTAACCCTAACATGATCATCACACATATACATATAACATCAACTCCACACCTAGGTCATACAACTAGGGCTGAAGACTATTCACAAACTTCACATAAAATTAATTCACTTAGACATGATATTAGAATCAAGGCTATATCCTTCAACTTCCTAAACATGGAAATCATCATGTAAATTCATATTTAATCTAATGCCTTCAAGGACATGATCACATCACATAAAAATGTATAAGAATGTAAACACCACCATAAGTGGACCATACCAATCATCACAATTTAATGTAGATTCTAAGCTAATTACAAGGAATTAGTAAACATACCAAATCACCAAGCTAAGATCATATTTGATTATTCCTCCACAATTTATATTCAATTGATATAGATAGTAAATGCAATAAGCAATTCAATACAATCTAATCACAATTCTATAAACATGAAATCAAGATCACAAGACCCACATTATAGGCCAATTTGAGAAATCAGGAGGATAATGGTTCTTCATAAAATTAGATTGAAATTCATAATTAAAACAGTAATTACATATAAATCCATCATTAGAATGACTTTGAATCAATTTGACAATGAACTCATGGCTAGATTGAAAATTGAGAATTTTGGTCTTTGAATCAATTTTGAAAATCTTTGATTGAACTCCTTAGATGAATGGATAACTAAGGATGAAGGATCACCATACCTTATTGATGGAAAACCAATGAAGAATTGGAGAATAAACCATAGAAATCCATCCCCTAGCTTGATCTTGAGTTTTGGTCTCCAATGGAGGTTTTGGGAGAACTTGGAAGAGATAGAGAGTTTTGGGGTTTTTATTTTTCTTATTGGGTTGGGGTTTTAACTTTGGAAAGGGGTTAAATAGGTCGTAAAAGTAGTTTATAAACGTCACCCAAAGTTACCAAAATACCCCTATACTTATTAGGACTTTTGGACATGTCAAACTCAACTTTAATTTTCAGAATATTCGTCGGGGAACAAGTCCGCTACGCAGAGTTGTTCCCGCTTGATTTTTTTGAAAATAACTTCCAAGGAAGTTGAGTCTGTGTTGTGTATGTGAGGCGGACCAACTTTTTGACCTATGGAGGACCAAGTCCGCTACGTGGACCTACTTCCCCAAGGAACAAAAGCTTTTGCCTTGGGTAGCCTGTTGGCCTAAGGTCGGGTCCTCCTCATGGACCCTTTGGTTGGTCCTTGGGAGTTTTTCCCGGACATTTACACCTCAAGTACTCTCGTGTACATGTTAGGAACCTCTTAGATCAATTTGAACTCCAATCAACACATAACACAAGCCAAAACACACTAAGACACACAAGCACATTTAAAGGCAAAACTTTCGAACGTATTGGACGTTTGACCTCCAAACTCCTCCAAACTTAACACACTGCCTTTTAACACTATAATTATTCATTTAAGGACTTAATAAACCCATAACCAACACCTTAGTCTCTAATTCAACCTAACTTATTTTGAGGGTGTAAGAATACTCCTCAACTTGCAAACATTCGTCCTCGAATGACACTTGAAACATTTTAAAAACATTCAAGAACTCAATGAGTCTTATAGCAGCTCAAAACACTTCAACATGTTATCACACAATAGTAAATGCACCAAACTTACAATGAAACACCAACTTCATACAATAATTCAACCAAAGCAACATAATCAAACATGGACTACTTCTACAATTCTTTCAATGCATACATACTTCTTCATATTCATTGCCATTTGGAGGAATTACCTTCTCCAACTTTAGGCATGTTCATTATTTCATCACAAGGTTACACATACAATGGATTTCAATTGCACACATAGGCATAATCCACACTTCAACTCATGAGAGAATTTTGAACAATTCATTTAGTTGCACAAGAATCATGAATAATGTAGATCGACTACAATCTTATAATATAGACATAATACCATCAAGGTCATATATGACATCACCACGCTTAGCTTTGTTCAAGGAGGAACTACCTTATCCTATTCACAACATATACACATGGCATCATAGAGTTCATATTAAAGCAATGCATCGAGGTTAATTCATATTAAAGAGGATTTCTTTACTCCAAAAAACATTATCCTTATACTTCCTTCCTTGTGAAACCAACATGTAGGTCACACCAAGCACATCGAAACATTAGGAAGTAAATTTACAACTTTCTCTTCTAGCACATCACTAGCTTTCATAAACATGCATTATTTAGGGATATTTATCACAATTTATAGGCACACCAACAAACATAGGCTAGACAAACCATCACTCCTCAAGAGTAAGTCTATAGTAACACTCTCCAAATCTCAAAAATCAGATATTTTTCCAAAGAGACTCATCTTTTCTTATTTAAAGGAGACTCTATTTCTCGTAGTGAGGCCAAAACACCACACATTATGAGTGACATCAATAATGCTCATTAAGCTATCTCATGAAATCAAATTGCACACTTATCATATAAGTATGCACAACAACATGAGCAACATGCAAATTTATCAAATTTTCCTTTTTCATGCAATAATGACCTTTCATAACATGCATAACATAGTGTCATTTGAGACATAAATAACATATGGAGAACATGCAACTTATCCTTTTATTCAAGACTACATCATGAACAAGCTACTTAAAAACTCTTTTGTTTCAATCATGAACATATTGTTCTTATGCTTACTGCTATGATGTTTTAATCAAAAAGAGCACATTTCCATTAAATGTCTGTTATCATGATTTTATGCATTATGACATACTTAGTACATGTGTTTTAACTAATTCCATACATTTATCTATATCTTAAGTGATTAATAGGTGAAGGTGCTTTTGGGAACGAAGATTTGATTATAGGATCTTTCAAGCAACGTTAAAGTATGTCCTCATTTGACTTAAGGGCATCACTATCTTGGAGTTCTTTTATTAAAGCATTGTAATAGACTTAGTAGTAGTATGTTTCGATTGTATGGGCTGTGTCCCAAATATATAGAGTCTAGGATTTGATGATATGAGACTTAGTATTTCCTATGGTTTTTATATGAAAGAGATTTTGAAAGACTATTTGAATGTTGTGAAAAGTTTTAATTTCACACTACTTTTCATATGTATATGCGATGAATGTTACAAAATGGCTTGTACAAGATACCGAGAGGTCAAGTACGCCATGCCACGACATAAGATTACCCTAACATCTAGGGTCTACAAGAGGGTTGTGACAACTCCAGATTCCATTCCTAGCTGCCATGGTCTATGTCGGTTATTGCATATTCTCCGCATATGGGATACCCAGTATTGTTGGAGAAGTTCAATGAAGTTTAGGTAGTGGTATGAGAAGATATATAGACATTGCACGATTAGGCTTTGAAGATGTTAGTGAGTGAGCCCCTAGGTCTTCTCCAAGGCCATTGCCTTAATGTCCTTATATGTTGAATTTCTCATAAATGAACTAATAAAGATAACGACTTAAGTTAGAAAGCATGTAAATCAATAAGTACTTATCTAGAGTAGTTTAAGGGTTGCCTAGTTAAGTTGTGAAGGGGGCATAAATTATGGTCTCTTCATGTCTTACATAGGGAAGTCTTAAGAATGACTCTAGATAGGAAAGTTGTTTGACTAAGTAGACATGATCCTATCTTAGGTAGTCTTAAGGATTATTTAGGTAATCTTGGAGAGGGTGTATGGGCATTCTCTTCTTGAATTACTTAAGTAAGTCTTTTGATAACCTTTTGGAGGATAATGTCATATTATATACATATGTTATTGTATGAAGTGAGAATGATCTTATTTGAGATGGTCTAAAGGATCTCTTAGGTGTATGTGAAGGGATTGTATGGGCGGTCGCTTCATAACTCCCTCAAGTGATCCTTAGAATCATCTTGGGTATGAGGATCTCATATTTATGTGATTTGGATACACTTTGATGCTACAATGTGAAGTGTGAATTTTATTGGAAGTTACAGTGAACTTACAATGAAGTCACCGTAAGCTTACTGTAGGTTTACTGTAATTTTCTTATGTATTGAATATAATTGTTAATTTTCTCTAATGGTAATATTTGGTGTTTAAATGTAATTCTTATGCTTATACTATGAAGCTTTAATAAAAAAAAGAGCATATTTCTCATAAATGTCCATTTCTCATGATTTTATGCATTAAGCCATACTTAGTACATGTGTTTGTACTAATTTCATATTTTTGTTTATCTCTTAAGGTGTGGTTAGTAGGTGAGAGGTATCTTGGATCAAGCTTGGAATCTAGTTATAATTCAAGCATAGTTAAAGTATGTCGTCACTTGACTAAAGGGCATAATCATCTTTTGATTTCTCTATTTCAAAGTATTGTAATAGATATTACATTGTAATATTTCGATTATATGGGCCGTGTCCCAAGTATTTCTTAAAGTCTAAGGATGACATATGTTGAGACTTTAGTATTTTCCTTTGTTTTTATATGAAAGATGCTTTAAGATATTTCATGTGAAAAGTTTTTATTCCTCACTAACTTTGAAACATGTATGCAATTAATGATGTCTAAGGTCTTAAAAAGACCTCCACGAGGTAAAATACGCCATGATGAACTCCGAGAGTGCCATATCTTCTAAGGTGTCCTCTCGGGATGTAACACTAATACTTCTAAATCAAGTTAATTACACTTATTTAGGTTTAGAATCATTATTATTAATTATGTGAGGCTCTAGTCTAGGTCATAAAATTTCCGGAATGTTTCAATATTCCCCCCTTAGGAACATTCGTCTACGAATGACACCTTAAACCGTCTATAGGTTAAAAAAAAGAGACTCGAGACTAGCAGCCCAACAACAAGCAATATTATAATGAGTCACAACTCATAAAAGGAATTCTCAACTCCCTTCAACATATAATCATAGCATTAAAACATAGGAACTTAAACCATAACTCATCACGTATAAAAGCTCATCATTTCATATCACATAGGTAGAACTACCTTGTTGATTTAGATATGATCTCATTATGAACATTAAGGAGTTGACATGCTGATTTCTTATCAAGACAACATCAAGCTTGCCCAATACAATTCTAGCGAAGACAATTGTAATACTCCGAAAGTCTAAAAACTAATCTAGATCTTCACACGAATGTCTAAGGGTTGTAACATTGTTTGAAGGTCAATAATAATGAATAAAATTAATTTAAGAAGTTTTAGATTCAAGACGTCAAGGAACGTCCATGACGTCCGGAGAATAAGGCAAAAGGTGCTACCGCGCCTTAGCCTATTTGACAAGGATTTAAGAGTCGTAAATTTAGGAAATTTGGTGGTAAGGTGACCAAACATGTATTAGAGTTGTTTTAGGTCGAAACGTCCGGGTACGACCTTAGATGTATTAATTACTGTTGTGTGATGATATTACACCCATTGTTGGGTTTAATTGTATGATTGATGGTAAAACCTTAGATGATGGCTTGTGAAGGAGATTGGGGTAAGTCTTATGATCTCAAACCTTTCCTTCAATTATGATTACGTGTGTTTAGTGATGAAGTTCTATTGAAGTACACCTTATGATAAGATTGATTAGGGTTGGTATGATGTTGAATTTAAAGATCTTGATTTATGGCTTGTGAGTTGTTGGCTAAGATGTAATTATATAAGGTTGGTGATGAATTACATATGTGCCTTATCATGATATGGTGATGTAAATGTGCTAACCTCACATGTGTGAATTGTAATGAAAGGACATACTCATGTAATTCCAATTGATCTAATTACTATCACTATATAAGGGGTAGACCCCTATGACCTAAACGAAGTAATAATTATTAATGAAACACATTTCAAAAGGGACTCTAACTTAGCACGCTGAACTAGAGTGAGGAGTGTTCCTTCACACATAGGGAAGGTAGATTCACTATTGTACTCATGATATTGGAGACTATAATGTATGGAGCATATAGAGGGTCCCAAATACATCTCCTAGTTCTGGAACTATGTTTCCCCCATAGGAATACTAGCTAGTCGATCCACATATATGCTATTTTCATGTTTCGGTACTACCTTGTCAAGTAGTCCACCTTCGTTCGGTGTAGAGTTCCATCACACCAGATTCCACATTAGCTCATGTGGTCTATGTCGGTTAAGGCAAAAAGTTCCCAAAAGTAAAATGAAGTAATAAAGTGAACTCTTACTAGGATGACCTAAGGGGTTTTGCTTAGTCTAGGTAGGGGTATATGACTTTACCTATACATTGCACTAGTTAGCCTTGAGGGAATTCTTAGAAGGATGTTTTTATGTGCTTATATGCTTATAAATGTAAATGATATGCATATGTTAATCTTACATGTTATTGACACTATGTTATATTGGTTTCACTTATGAACATGTTGTTGGTCTCTATTTCTAAATCTGATTATGACTATTCTTGATGTTATGGTATGTAATGTTAGGCATTGCTTATGGTCATTCTTGGTTTACTTTGTTGAATGAGGTTATGGGGTCTTACTTAGTCATTGCACTAGTGGACTTAATGGGTGTTTATGAGTAATGGTCTTGCTTAGGTTATGATATTATGAAATCTTATGCATGCTTGTTGATATTATAACTTGATTATAGAGTGGTCTTGATTATGTGTTCAATTATGTTGATATGCATGTTGACTTGACCAGACTTGGTATTGTTGGTCTTATGTTATACATGGTCTTGACTTAAGGAATATGTGCCTATGTACTTGTATTGGTTTCTTGAATGTGCACAAGGTCTTTTCAAAGTGACTTTGCATGCTTTTGAATAAATGTCCCTTTTTGACATGATTTCTATGTTGTATGTGCATATGATTCCATACTTAGTACAAGTGATGTGCTAACCCCATTTCTCCCTTTAGCCCCAACATTTTAGGTTCCGGCCATTGCGGAGATTGTGGCCATTTGCAAGGAAGACTTTGAATCATTCTCCAAGTGGGTATGTCCTCAAGTCTGAGGATGATACCTAGTTATTATTATAGCTATGTTTTTTTGTTATAGTCTAAGGACGACCATTTCAAGATACTTCTGTAAGCCCTAAGTGACATTTATACATTGTGTAAGGGCTTATGCCAATATTTTTTGATTACGGTTAGATTGTTTAATATGATACATCCCTTTTAAGACTATATTGTGTATCTTAGATATATATGTACCATAAAAGTAGAAGACTATGTAATCTTCTTATACGAGGGGGTCTATGTATACTCGCTATGAATATATTATGTGTAAGCGAGAGGTCTACGTAAACCTCATGAAGTAATTGTAGATGAAAAGTTTTAAAGTTTCTGCATTTTTAGCCTATGAATATAATGATGAACGCTAAGATGCTAGTCTTAGTCCTCTCCGAGGACGCAGCCGCCGGTTACGTCTAGGGGTTGCTCCCCGGATGTGACTACAATATAACACACTCCATATTTAAGTGCATGTTAACCATGAGAAACATATTTCATGAAAACTCAATTAGGCATGAATTTCTACTATAATATGCACATATTAGAAAGACATGATAAGTTCAACATTTCACAACTCATTTAAGGAAAACTACTAACATCACACTTGGATAGGAGTAAGAGGAAAAAAGATGAGGATAACGGGACTTCATGTCGGCCTCGGCCTCCCATGTTGCACTCTGAACTAGATGGTTCCTCCTTAGAAATTTTAATGAGGCAAACTCTTTATTTCTCAATTTCATGACTTGACGATCCAAGATCTCTACCAGAATCTCTTCATAAGAATGGTTCTCATTTACCCCTAAACCTTCTAGAAGGAGAATACACACAAGATCACCTATACATTTCATTAGCATAGACACATGGAACACCGACTGAACCGGTTCCAATTCAATTGGCTACTTTAACTCATATGCCACTTTTCAGACCCTCTTCAATTTTTCATAAGGTACCACGTACCGAGGACTAAGTTTACCATTCTTGCCAAACCTCATCACCCATTTCATGGGTGAAATTTTCAAGTAGACCCAATCTCCTACTCCCAACTCAAGGTCCCACTTTCTATAGTCGGCATAAGACTTTTGCTGACTATAAGTCGTCTTCAACCTTTCCTTTATAAGATGAACTTTCTCTGTGGCCTCATTGAATACCTAGGGACCAAGAATAGAAAATTCACCCACTAAAAACCACCCAATCGGAGACTGGCATCTCCTAGCATTGAGTGGTTCAAATGGTGCCATGGCAATACTTGAATGGTAGCTATTGTTGTAGGAAAATTCTATCAAAGGTAGGTGGTTATCCCATTTACCTTTGAAGTTAATGATACACTCTCTCTACATGTATTTTAGGGTTTGGATGGTGTGCTCCGCTTGACTATCCATTTGAGGGTGAAAAGCGGTACTAAGTTTTACTTGCGTACCAAGCCAACTTTGGAAGGACCTCCAAAAGTGGGAATTAAATTGGGCACCTCTTCCAGAAATGATCGACAAAGGGTCCTCATGCAACTTTATGATCTCTTTAATGTATAATCTAGCATAATATTCCATCGAATAAAAAACTTTGACGGGTTTAGTCAAACCTATCCACAATGACCCAAATGGAGTCATGTTTCCAACGAGTACTAGGAAAACCTACAATGAAGTCCATATTCACATCTTCCTACTTCCAAATGGGGACATTAATATCTTGAGTTAGACCTCTGGGTCCTTGATACTCGACTTTGAGTTGTTGAAAATTTTACCACCTAGTAAAAAGTATTCTATATCCCTTTTCATCCTGTTCCACCAATAAAGGTTGCGTAGATCACGATACATTTTTATGGAACCCGGATGAATGGAATATCGGGAACCATAAGCCCCTTCCATAATTTTCTCCCTTAAGACATCTACATCCAGCACACACAATCTATCTTCGTACCTAAGTACCCCATCCTCCCCTTGGGAGAATGAATCACTAGATTTACTAAGAACCGATTCTCTCAATTACATTAGTAGTGGATAAATATGTTACTTAGATTTCACCTCAATCACTAAAGATGACTCGGAGTTATGAAAAACCATTAGACCACCATTCGAAGATTGTTCTAGTCGAACACCCAACCGGGCCAACCTATGTACCTCTTTTACTAACTCTTTCTTATCATTAACCACATGAGTCACACTACCCAAAGACACTCGACTCAAAGCATCCGCAACCACATGATCTTTCCCGGTGTCATAAAGGACAGTCATATCATAATCTTCTAAAAGATCTAACCACCTTATTTGGTATAGATTCAAGTAGTTTTGAGTGAACACATATTGAAGACTCTTTTGATCGATGAATACATCAACATGTACCACAAAGAGATTGTGTCTCCAAATTTTCAAAGAAAATACCATGGCCGCTAGTTCAAGGTCATGAGTTGGGTAGTTCTTCTTATGTACCATGGGTTTCCTAGAGGCGTATGCTATCAACTAGCCATGTTCCATGAAGATAGAACCCAAACCCACTTGGGGAGCATCATAATAAACCACAAACCCTTTGGTACCCTCCGACAAGGTTGACACTGTAGGGGAGGTCAGTTTATCTTTCAATAATTTGAAGATCTTTTCAAATTATTCCAACCATTCAAACTTGGACTTATTTTGAGTCAAAATCATTATTGGATATGCGATAGATGAAAATCATTCTATAAACCTCCTGTAGTACCCGGTTAAACCTATAAAGCTTCGGATGTCGGTAGGGCTCAAAGGTCTAGGCCAACTTTTGACTACTTCTGACACACCTCGGAAATTCCATTACATAAACTAGATCCTTATATTTTGAGTAATGATGATTTTAGACCAAAATACGTGTGACTAACTTGTTTGAGAAGTATTGGGGCCATAGCATTAAACAAAGGCCTTAACGTCCGGAAACTAGCAAAATTGAACTTGTTAACGTCCCTATGTTTGGTGCAGGTTTGGGAGGGTCATATGAAGTAAACAAATTGTAAAAAGACTTTAAATGGGTAAAATTTAGTATATAGGGTCAAAACAAACAGTCACGACACCCCAATGACCACCGGAAGGGTCCTTGGGGAGGACCCGAACATGGGCGAGCAGGCTGCCAAAGCAGCCTGCGTGCAGCTAGGATTTGGTGGCTGCTGTGTGACACACAGCCATCACGCAGGGATCCCAACTTGGCCTCTGAACGTGGGGCCTACACGAGGTCCACTGCCTCAACCCAAATTTCAAAAATAAATCGTGAAATTAAACCCGCGACGTGCAGCCAGTTCCCCTATTCGTAAAAGTTGTATTTTAAACATTTTGCCTTCACAAAGACCCTTTTAAGTGA
Source organism: Solanum sitiens (assembly GCA_016801875.1). Taxonomy (NCBI): domain Eukaryota; kingdom Viridiplantae; phylum Streptophyta; class Magnoliopsida; order Solanales; family Solanaceae; genus Solanum; species Solanum sitiens. Next base: position 918,783 of record JABWTJ010000276.1, read on the forward strand.
GGGATATTTTAGGTAATTTAATTGGTGACTATATAAGGTCTTTGGGTCAGTTTTAGGTCAATTTTAACACCCAAATAAAGTATCAAAAGTTGAAATAAAAAATCACCCACATCTCTCTCAAATTCTCTCTCCTTCTCCAAACCTCCATTGAAGACCACTATAAATCCCAGAAGAAGATCAAGTCTTCAAGTTTCCAACTAAATTTAGTGGCTTTATTATCCTTAAGGTATAATTTCTTTAACTCTTGGGATCCTTTTCCCCAAGAGGTCCCTCCAAAAGATGATTTTTGAATCCCCAAAATCTAGGTTTTTCTTCTACACATGGGTCTTCTTTGAAAAGCAAAATTATGAATCAATTGTGATAAATTATTAGAAATTAAAGTTGTTTAAGTATATATTGATTCTTAATTTATTATTTCCTACGATATTTCCCTAGACCCATTTATCTCCCTCAATTTCATGAAAACCTTGAAATGATATGGTGAAATTGTGAAGATTATGAATATGTAGATTGACTACATTGTTGTTAATTATATAGTTGCTTCTAGAATTTACCTTGTTTATGCAATTGGTTATCTATTCTTGGTAATGGAAGTATGAATGTTCTTGGAAGGGCAATGAGGTATGTTGATTAGTTCTTCTTATATAGTAATGCTTCTAGGTCTAATGTGTGGTTGTGATGTTGATGCTAAGTATTCCTCATCCCTCACCTTAGACTATTGGATTGGTTATGAATTATCCAAGTATGATATGGTATGATTATTATATGATTGAAAGTAGTTTCTCATGATTATAATAAAGTGTTAAGTGAAAGTTTACTCACTTATGAAGACGGATCTAAAGTGAAAGGATTGTTCTCACTTGTGATCACCGATGAGCTAGATATGACAAGATGTTTACATTTGGGTCTAGAAGAGACTAATGTGAACTTGTATGATGAAATAATATGATTACTAAAGGGAATTATTGCTTAGCACTGAAAGGGCATGTAAATGAGATGGAAGTCTCACGTTAGTAAGTCTGGCCTCCCACATGGGTTTCCTCACTTTATTAAGTCCGGATTCCCAAATTGTTTTTTCTCATGAGATGGAAAACTCCACGTTAGTAAGTCAAGGTTTCTAGCAAAAATATCTTTTACCCTTAACTATGTGCCCACATAGGACTCTATCTTAGTGGATCCACATAGATAGCTACGTCCGAATGGTTACACCTTAGGCAAGTGTTAACCCTCTCTTTTTGGTGTGGGAGCAGAACACTGGATTCCATGTAGATCACATGGTCTCATTTTGGTTATTGAACTTCTTTCCCAAATGTAAAAATAAATAAACAAGCTAAGTATGTGAACTCTTATTAGGGTTGTCTTGAAGGCTAATACATAGGGTAAGGGAGGGTATGATACTTCTCTTACTCATTGCACATGTGGGATCCTAAGGTATGGTTATATTAGTGTTCTTTTATGATTTTGACTATGATTATGATTATGTTGATAAACTATGAGTAGTATTCATGTATTAATCATGTTATGATGAATTATGAGAATATGTTCTAAGTATGAAGTGGGTTGATTAATGTGATATTTATCCCTGGATAGGATTATGGGGTTCTATCTTTGGCATTGCACAAGTATTGCTTGGGTGATCTGTAACAACCATAAAAATGAATGAGATAAGAAATGCTAATGTGTCAAGAATGCCTACGATTAGACCAGGGTTTACACGGATTGATGCGCGTAGAACCAGACCTCAGAACCCTTGCTACAGCCAAGCCAACTAACCTGGGGAGTTATTTGAGCTTGGAAAGGTTGGGACCAACCATGTAGGGCTCTCGAATACGAAGATTTAATCAAAAGAGTCTTTACCGGACTTAAAAAGAGGAAATCATAAGTTTTGAGGGTCTAGGGGTAAAATTGTCTTTTACCAGGCTAAGGGTAATATCGTAATTACCCTAAATATATAATTAATTAATTATTTAATAAGGTGGAGGGGAAATTGAGGAGAGAGAGACGAAATGGAGCTCTTGAAGTTAAGTTTTGCTCCACCCGGGTTCGAACCTAGGTGGAAGCAATGACTTTATGTGATTTTTATTTAAGATATTGAATTAATGAAATTAATTAATAATCATTATTCATTAGCTGATTTAAAATAAAATAAAAATCAGATTTTTTTTAAAGGTTTGAAAGAGTCCTAGTTGACTAAGTCTTTACCTAAGTCTAAACTATCTTTCACGCTTAACACTCTATCCCGTTCATCTCACACGTTTCTCCATTATTTTTCACGTTTGCTCTCTGCCTAAACAACTACAAGAACAGAAATTATATCAAAGTTCTTCACACTTGAAGAACACACACGAAAATTTTAAGAAAAACAAGATAACCAAAAAATGTTAAGGCAAAGGGGAAATTTCCGTCGAGTGGTGGTGGAACTTTCGGTGAGTTGGACGTGGTTTTGGAGAAAGGTTTGGGCATCAAATTCAACGTTTGAACAATCAAATAAGGTATGGGTTTCTTCTCTCTTGGTCACTTTCCCAAGAGACCCCTTAAGGTTCAGAATATTCATTCCAAAAACTAGGGTTGTTCCCCGTTGCATGTCCCTGTCACTAGCTCCCATTGAATCATAGGTTGGGTATGTTTGCTGGTACAAAGTAAGGATGTAATGTGTTTTCGTGATGTTTATGTTTAAGTATGCATGCTCGGAATTATGTGAATATTGAATATGTTGTTCGAAATTATGTGAAAAAGTGATGTGTGTGTGCAACGTGTAGCAGTGAATGTAGTCACTGTTGGAGGTGTGAAATGGCATGTTTAATCTTTATATTTTATGTGCAAAAGTTGTACACAACGTGATGTTCATATGGGGTGTGAAGTTACTGATTTTGAGTGAGAAACACTTGGCTAATGTAACTACTAAACTACACCTAATAATGCACTAAATGTTTCATGAAATGCCCTAAGAACTAACGTGAAAAGGTTGATGAAAAGAAGCTAAAAATTATGCTCAAATTTCCAGCATGGTGTAAGTTTAGTTTCGGTCAAAAACAAGGTTAAAAATCTGGGTTTTTAATGAATATAAAATAGGTGAGGTCACTAGGGATTGAACCCGAGACCTCACACTGGAAGGATGCTAAAACTGTAAAGGAGGAAATGGGGTTAAGGGGAATCGAACCCGAGTGACAACTTAAATTCGTGAAAAAGAAATGAAAAGAGGGCTGGGGGGAATCGAAATCGGGCCTAATGGTGGAGGAAGAAGAGAACAAGAATTAAATAAATAAATGGGAGGCATGGGAATCAAACCCACGACCTCTAGGCTGCGAATGAGAGAAGAAAAAATTAAAGAAAAGAAAATGTGAGGCGTGGGAATCGAACCCACGACCTCAGGGCTAGAAAGGAGAATGGCGGAATTAATTAAGAAAATAAAGTGAGGATGTGGGGGCTCGATCCCGCAACCTCACTGCCAAAACGCCTAGCTTAGTGGATTTTAATTTAAAATAAAAATAGGAGGCTGTGGGGGTTCGAAACCACAACCTCACAGCCCCTAGCGAATTTAAAATTAAGATAAGGAGGCTGTGGGGTTCGAACCCACAACCTCCCAATTCCCAGCGAAAATAAAGAGTGAAATATAAGACGCTACCAAACCCTCTTGGTCTAGGCGAAATGGGACAACAAAGTCTTAAGTGAAAAATAAAAGGGGTTGTGGGGGTTCGATCCTACAACCCTTCGACCAAATTAAGAAGAAAACCCAAGGAGATAAATAAAGATAGATTGTTGATGTGTGGATTCGATATAGGGTCCCAATGTCATGAAGACTAAAAATAAAATCAATGAAAAATCTAAATGTTGTCCAAGTGATTCGAACTTGGGTTCCCTTGCCAAATTTTCCGTATTGATACATAAGTCATACGTGAATTAAATGTTCAAGAATAACGCCACCTACTTAGATCGAAATCGAGATCTTGGCATACATACAAGATACATAAGTCTTGTACTACATAATCTTAGGAAGATATGAGTCACTTAACGAACTATGAATGAAGCCTCATGGCTTGTATGTATAGACCCATAAGTCTAGCATACGTTTAAAGATAAGTGAACCTAAGATGTATGTAATGAATGAATAACCCTAGAAGGGTTAAGTACGAGTGTAAAACACACTAAATGGCCAAGTGCATTGGCATACGATGAAATGATTATTATGTAATAAAATGATGAAACCCTAGAAGGGTTAAGTAAGAGTGTGAAACACACAAATGGCCAAGTATATTGGGATATGATGAAATGAACATTCACCTAAAATGGGGTGAGTAATTATGAAGAGCAAATGTGCTAATGTTAATGAATGTGGTGACAACATGATATGAGGCTAATGTAAAAGATGAGAACAATCTCAAATGAGCCTAAGTAAATGTTACCAAAACGTACTCACCTATGACAGTGTGAAGTTAATGAAGAGACCAGTCTCTATGAACACTCTAATGAAAGTATTGAGATTAACACACTTAATACTAATGATGAGATGAGAAATCATCTAATGAGCTATGATGTCCTCATATTAGAAGCCAGCTTCCATGACGTATGAGATTAATGTAATAAAACTTTATACTGAGCAACGATAGGCTATCTATGAGCGGTGATGCCTTCTTTCGGGAAGGGCGAAGGTTCACGTAACTCTCATGAGATGAGACTGTCCGGCTTGCCGGGTATGGGTCTCCTTATATCTCCTGGTCTTCGAACCTATACTGCCAGTATAGGGATCTGGCGGGGTTAAATTCCCATGTACGCTAGCATATTTTAAGTCACTTTGGCCGGTGATTCCACCTCTTTTTGGTGTGGGTGAGACACTGGATTTCATGATGCTCACATGATCTATGTCGGTTAAAGTTAAAGTTCCCAATGAATGAGTGAGGCCAGCCTCAAATGAAGTACATAATGAAATGAATGGTACCAAAGGTGTTAGGATAGGATAATCAAGAGGTGATCTAGACTCAAGTAATGACACTAGGTTATGCTTAATCATTGCACAACAAACCGGATGAAAGTCTTAAACTACATCCTATGTATAGCTGGTGTTCACACTGGCTTATGAACGAAAATGAAATAAAGTACGTATGAATGAATGAAGCAGACTCTGTGTTTGTTAATGAAGACTCCCTAGTTGAGGTCCCATATGTTGAGCCCTTATTTTGGAAAGTCTTAATGTTAAGTTCATGATTCCAAGGTCTCATGTCATATGAATAAATGTTATAAAAGATGTTATGTGTTGTATGCTATAAGATATGTGCTTTGTGTAAGAAGTTATGTGCTGTGTGCAATATGATGAGTATGATGATGCATGTTACTCTCATGGCATGAGTTTCCTAATCCGAATTTGGAAAGTTCACTAACTTTCCTAATCCCAATTTGGCAAGTCCAATGACTTGACTTTCCATAATCATGTTGTTAGGAAAGAGCTATTCTTTCTCATGCATGTCCTTGGTGTGTGCTTGCATATACCCATACTTAGTACAAGTGTGTACTAACCCTATACAACTCTACAATTTTAGGTGCAGGCACAGGTTGACGCTGAAGCTACAGGTTGACGCTGAAGCTATCCGGACGTGGAGCATTCATCCGGACTTGGTAGGCCCTCATGCTTTCGAGGATGCTGCCATTTATATTCTAGCTTAGTTTTAGAGTGAGCTAGTGGAGCATGTTCCACTTGCTTTTATTTACTGTTTTATTCAGACATTGTATTGGTGCCATTTTGGCAAGTACATCTTTATTGCTATATTACCTATTTCTTTCATTTGATGATCTTAATATTAGATGGTTGATGCTGAACAATTATGTATTAATGAGAATGTTTAATAAGTAAGTTAAGAAACAAAAAGTTTCAAATTTTCCGCTAAAATTAACCTAGATGAAGTAAGAATGACGTAAGTAGGCTTGTCTACGACCTCTGAGAGGTCAACGACGCCGGTCTCGTCTGGGGTCTAGATTCCGGTCATGACAATGTTGGTATCAGAGCACCAGGTTAAGTTTCGAGAATAATGAGTTCACATCAACCACATTGAGTAGTTTGTATGTCATGGTAGTGAAGTGCACCACTATCCTGAATTAGAGACTGCATGATGCGTAGGAAAATTTCCCTTCTTCTGATCTTATCTTGCTTTTCCTAATTTCTAATTTCTTGGTGTTATGAGCATGTCTTACATCAATCTTTGTTGTTTTCAGAGAATGAATACTAGGAGAACCATTGGTAAGAGGAGAGGAGGTGCAGCTGCTCGGGGCAATCAGGTTCCACCACAGGGTCCAGCTGAAGGAGTGGCTATGTTAGTTAACCCAGCTGGGTTGACTGATGCTGAGGTGAGGGCATCTCTGGCCCAGATGGCACAAGCCATTACTATACAGGCCGAGGTTATGACTGCCCAGGTCAGCCGGCAGGATGTTAAGAGGGAGAACACACTAGTTCGTAGCATGACTGACATGCTGAGAGACTTCACGAGGATGAATCCTCCTATTTTCACAAGGTCTAATACATTAGAGGACCCCCAGGAGTTTGTGGATGAGATGCATAAGATTCTGGTGGCTATGGGGGCCACAGATACTGAGAAGGCTGAGCTGGCTTCCTATCAGCTCAAGGATGTTGCACAGACTTGGTGCAAGATGTTGCAGGATAGCTGAGCTTTGGGCGGAGTTCCAGTCACTTGGGACCTGTTTAAGACAGCCTTTCTGGAGAGATTCTTTCCCAGAGAGATGAGGGAAGCAAAGGTTGAGGAGTTTATCAACCTTAAGCAGGGATCAATGACAGTCAGGGAGTATTCCCTGAAGTTTGTTAAACTATCCAGGTATGCTACTTTCCTTAGTATCTAACATCAAGGATGAGATAAGTACTGAAGTTTGTTAAATTATCCAGGTATTCTACTTCCCTTGTGTCTAACAGCAGGGATGAGATGAGCAGGTTCCTCACAGGAATCAATGGAGATCTGGAGGAGGAGTGTCGGTCTGCGATGCTCCATGATAATATGGACCTCTCCAAGTTAATGGTGCATGTCCAGCAGGTATAGGACAACCGCAAAAAAAGGGGTATTCGTGATGCTAGGAGGCCTAAGCCTCAAGATCAGGCAGGTCTCAGCCATGGAGGCCACATAAACAATTTTGGCATCCGTGAGCAGCTCAGGTTCAAGAAGGGGCAACAGAGTTCTGGGAACTCTAATTTTCAGAGGAGTACAACACCTAAAAGAGGCAGACCTGAGCCCAAGAAGGGCAATGGAGGTGAGATGCAGCGTCCCAAAAAGAACTGTGCTATGTGTGGCCGTGCTCAGAGTGGAGAGTGCAGACAGGGCACTAATCCCTGCTTCGGTTGCGGTAAAAGTGGGCACATGGTTAGAAACCTCCCACAGAACAGAGGTCAGGCTGGAGGTAATGCTCAGCCTAGTCCTAGTCCACAGGGTGCAGCAACAACCGATCCTCCTAAGAGGAATAGGTTCTATGCCCTGAAGGGCAGGGAGGAGCAGGAGAAGTCCGCTGATGTGGTCACAGGTATGCTGCAAGTATTCTCAACTTCGTTTATGCTTTACTTGATCTAGGGTCTATGCTTTTCTTTGTAACTCCTTTGCTTGCTCTCACTTTTGAGATACTGCCTGAAGTTCTGCATGATCCTATAGTGGTTAGTACACCTTAGGAGAGAATGTAAGAACTGATAGAGTATACAAGGATTTCCCAATAGTGGTAAGTGTTAAGACTATGTGTGCAGACTTGGTTGAGTTACCCATGCATGATTTTGATGTTATTCTTGGCATGGACTGGCTTCACAGTTGTTATGCTTGCTTGGACTATCGTAGTAGAGTGGTGAGATTTCGTTTCCCTGATGAAGAGGAGCTAGTCTGGGAGGGGTACAACTCGAGTCATCGTAACCTCTTGACTTCGAACCTTAAGGCCAATAAAATGATGTCCAACGGGTTATTGTGTCATCTTGTGAGTGTTAATGATTTAGATCATGCAATTCCTTCCATAGACTCAGTGCCTGTAATGAATGAGTTCCTAGATGTATTTCCTGATTATTTGCCTTGAGTCCCTCCCCCTCGAGAGATTGATTTTGGTATCGACTTAGAACCCGATACTTAACCAATTTCAATTCCTCCTTACAGAATGGCTCCAGCTGAACTCAAGGAGTTGAAGCTGCAGTTAAAAGATCTCACTGATAAGGGTTTCATTCAGTTGAGTATATCCCCTTGGGGCGCTCCAGTGTTGTTTGCGGAAAATAAAGATGGAACCCTTAGAATTTGTATCGATTATCGGCAACTCAACAAAGTCACTATAAAGAATAAGTATCCACTTCCCAGAATAAATGATTTGTTCGATCAGTTCCAAGGGTCTAGTTTCTTCTCAAAGATTGATCTTCGTTCAGGGTATCATCAGCTTAGGGTTAGGGATGGAGATATCCCAAAGACAGTCTTTCGTACCTTATGGTCATTATGAGTTCTTAGTCATGTCATTTGGTCTTACGATTACACCTGCTGCATTTATGGACCTCATGAACCGAGTCTTCTGTGAATACCTTTATTCTTTCATCATAGTATTCATTGACGACATCCTCATCTACTCTAGGACCAAGGAAGAGCATGAACAACATTTGAGACTAACCTTGCAGGTACTTAGACAACATCAGTTGTACGCCAAATTCAGCAAGTGTGAATTTAGGCTTATATCAGTGACATTCTTGGGTCATGTTGTGTCCGATCAGGGCGTGGAGGTGGATCCCAGAAAGACTGAGGCTGTGAAGAACTGGCCAAAGCCTCTTACTCCCACTGACATCCGTAGCTTTTTGGGATTGGCTGGTTACTACCACAGGTTTGTGGAGGGATTTTCTTCCATTGCTGCCCCATTGACAACTTTGACTAAGAAGAAAGCCAAGTTTGAATGGACGGAGACTTGTGAGAGGAGTTTCCAGGAGCTCAAGGACAGACTCACTTCAGCCTCGATTCTTACTTTGCCTAAGTATGGTGAGAATTACACTGTTTACTGTGATGCATCTAGAGTTGGTTTGGGTTGTGTTCTTATGCAGGTTAGTAAGGTGATAGCCTATGCGTCCAGACAACTCAAGGTTCATGAGAAGAATTATCCCTCTCATGACCTGGAGTTGGAAGTTGTGGTGTTTGCACTGAAGCTGTGGAGGCATTACTTGTATGGAGTGCATGTGGATGTATTCACAGACCACAAGAGTCTCCAGTACGTGTTCACACAGAGAGAGTTGAATCTACGTCAGCGGAGATGGTTGGAGATGTTGAAGGATTATGACATGAATGTTCACTACCATCCAAGTAAGGCTAATGTTGTGGCTGATGCTTTAAGCAGGATGAGCAAGGGAAGTACAACCCACGTTGGGGATGAGAAGAAGGAGTTGGTGAAAGATGTAGACAGACTGGCCAGACTGGGTGTGCGATTGGTTGACTCTACTAGTGGGGATGTTTCAGTTCATCCTAGTTCTGAATCATCCTTGGTAGTTGAAGTTAAGCACGGTCAGCATCTCGATCCTGTGTTGATGGAGCTGAAGGACTCAGTGTTGATAAAGATGAATGAGTCTTTCGCTTTGGGAGGGGATGGCATACCTAGGTATCAGGACAGGCTGTGTGTACCAGATGTGGATGATTTGCGAACCAGGATTGTTGCAGAGGCGCATGGTTCAAGATATTCTATAAATCCAGGTTCCACCAAGATGTATCATGATCTTAAGCAGATTTATTGGTGGGATGGCATGAAGAAGGACATTGCAGAATATGTGGCCAAGTGTCCTAACTGTCAGCAGGTTAAGGCAGAACATCTTAAGCCTGGCGATCTGACTCAGATTATTGAGGTTCTGACTTGGAAGTGGGAGGCCATTAATATGGACTTGGTGGTTGGTCTTCCGAGGACTAGGAGGCAGCATGACTCCATATGGGTTATTTTGGATAGATTGACTAAGTCTGCCCACTTTATCCCTGTGAAGTCTACTTATAGAGCCGAGGATTATGCGAGACTCTATATTGATGAGTTTGTGAGATGGCATGGGATTTTTTTGTCTATCATTTCAGATAGAGGAGCTCAGTTTACTTCACATTTGTGGAGAGCTTTCAAGAAGAGCTTGGACACGCAGGTAAAGCTTAGTGCCTTTCATCCTCAGACTGATGGACAGGCAGAGCGCACTATTCAGACATTGGAGGACATGTTGAGAGCGTGTGTGATTGACTTCAGAGGTAGTTGGGATGACCATCTGCCATTGATAGAGTTCTCGTATAATAATAGCTATCACTCCAGCATTGGGATGGAACCGTTTGAGGCACTGTATGGTAGGAGGTGTAGATCTCCAGTTGGGTGGTTCGAGGTTGGACAGTCATCCATTTTTGGTCCAGAGATCATTCATGAGGCCTTAGAGAAGGTAAGAGTGATTAGGGACAGCTTGGCTACTGCTTACAGTCGACAAAAGTCATATGCAGATAACAGAAAACGGCCCTTAGAGTTTGATGTTGGTGACCAGGTCTATCTGAAGATATCACCTATGAAGGGGGTGATGAGTCCGAGGTATGTTGGGCCATACGAGATCCTACAGCGTGTGGGTGAGGTGGCCTATGAGTTGGCATTGCCTGCGGAGCTAGCTTCTGTCCATCTAGTCTTTCATGTATCAATGTTAAAGAAGTGCCTTGGTGATCCAGCATCGATTCATTAATGGAAGCACCTTCACATTATCTTACATAACCCTTTACATGCTCACAACAATAGTAAGATAACCTAGATTCACAACTATAATAGAAGACGAGACACAAGTTACACATAAGGTGATCATCATAATAACTCCATCATATATTCATCAATTTGCCTTCAAGGCCATGATCAACAGATATATAATGACAATAAAGTAAACACCGCCACCATAAGTGAACCATACCACACAATGCCATACAAGGCTTCATCAACATTATTGTAGAAAAATAGAGAAGTAGAAGAGTAGAGCAATTCTTACTCATCCTTTAGCCTTTGGTCATCATTGACCTTTACTACTCTTTCATCAATAATTCAAGTATAGTTCAGTAGCTAAAACGTAATAATCATATACGAAGTCATGCATAAGTTACTACAAGGCCATACTACAAACTAGTACCACACATCATTAACATGCTAGAATGTAGAAGGACATATACCATTAACCAACTTCACTTGAATGGATTACAAATCATGTTTCATTAATATTATCGATGTAGGATAGTAGCTAAATATGGTATTAACATATAAAAATCATGATTACATCACTACAAGATCAAGATACTAACATAGGTATTAAAATATCAATTCAATGTAGAGTAGAGGGAATAGGCCATGTTAATAATTTTCCCAAAGTATTGATCACCAATCACATTTTACCAATAAAGTAAATGCTAGGCAATAGCTAACGAGATAGAAATCAAGTCTTATTCATACTTTGTTCATCTTAGAATATAGATTACACCACCTATATAGCATTAACAATTCATAGACTAAAAGAATCTAGATCAATTCATGTAAGCCTTTCCTTAATTTGATCATCAAGGATTTATACCCACAATTCATCCATAATACCAACTAAAGGCAGTAGCTACAATGATTCTTTGCATAATCAAAATCATACACAATTTCTATAATCTAAATTCATTGTAACACTTAGAAACATAGTCTATTCATATTCAAATCTTCATACATTGACCCTCATGCATCGTTCATCATCAATTCATGATCAATTAACCTAAATAACAGTAGATATAAGAAATTCAACGTAAGAGAATCACAATTCAACCATTAACAAGCCATGATAACAAAGCCCATGCAAGGACTACTTTGATTTAGGGAAGGAGCATGGGTTCATCATGCAATGGGAGTAAAATCACGTTCAAACCAATACATTAACATCAATTCATCATGATGTAACCATTTAAAATGTTTTTGGAGAGAACCCATGGCTAGATTGAAGAAGAAGAACTTTGATCATGAAACCTTCTTTGAAAACTTTAGATTAACTCTCCGAGTGAAAGGTTACTTGGAGATGAAGGATTACCATACCTTGTCTAGTTGAAAACCTATAAAATTTTGTGAAGAACCCAGGTGAATCCAATCTACAAGTTGTTCTTGAGATTCAACAACAATGGTTGTTTCTAGAGAGGATATTTTTAAAGGGAAAGGTTCAATTCGTGTAGATGGGATCGGGAATGGAAGGTTCTTGTGTTTGATGACTTACATACACCCAAAAATAGGTAAATAAATCAATTAGATTCACTTTAGTACATGGGGTGAATTTCCCATTTACCCCTTAATAAAACAGTGCGCAGGACAACATATGTAGGCCACCATCGACGGACCAATCGACTGGCCGTCCTTTGGCTTCCGTAGATTGGTCCTTGGCCAATTTTTGGGTTGATACCTGACCAAGTTAAGTGTCAATCGAAAATACCTCACCTACGGGCTGTTGTTCAACCAACTGGCCGTCGTTTGGTTCAGTCGATTGACATTGCCAAGGGAGTGTCTCGACCAACCTTGGGTCCTTCTTATGGGACCTTTTGTGGGTCCCTTTAGAAGTTGTACACGGACGTTTCAAACGTAAGTAAAACCCTTAACAAGTTATAGGCCTTCCACATAAGTTTCACCAAAAACAAATACTTGCAACTCGTCTAAACATACAAGGCCCCATCAAGACACACATGAATGTCTCAAGGGCTTACTTTCGAACGTCTTAGACGTTCTTGGATGTTTTACCTACAAACTTCATAAAACTCTATATACTGACTAAAACATCATTATAAATCATTTTAATACTTCTTAATCTCATGAAATGCACATATAAGTACGTATACCCACATGAGGCACATAGGCGACTAGTCGTCGAACATCTTGGTCGTCCTTTGACGTTTGACTTCCAAATACCTCAAACTTTACACAATGCCTCTAAAATATATTATGATACATTTTTGGACCTTAGAACCTTAATACAAACTTGTTAGGCTTTAGACACCCTAACTCATTTTGGGGGTCTTACAGGTCACATGAAGAGAGATTTCCCTATGATGAAGACTTAAGGAAGGGAAAATGCTCAAGCTCAAGCAAGTGTCCCAAATCGAGATGCTCCTAAGAAGAATCACTTTTATGCTGTTAAATCTAGAAGTGATCAAGAGAGTTTCCTGGACGTGGTTACCGGTATGTTAAAATTGTTTTCCTTTGATGTATATGTTTTGTTTGATCCGGGAGCTGCATTGTCATTTGTGACCCCTCTTGTAGACATGAGATTTGAAATAATACCTGGAATATTAGACGAACCTTTTTTGGTTTCTACCCACGTGGATGATTCTGTTGTGGTTAAGAGAGTCTATAAATGTTGTCCTATTTACTTTCCCAACAGATTTACAATAGTTGACTTGATAGAACTTGATATTCTAGATTTTGATGTTAAATTGGGTATGGATTGGTTGCATGCTTGCTTTGCCTTTATTGATTGTAGGACAACGGTAGTGAAATTTCAATTCCCAAATGAACCAATTTTTGAGTGGAAGGGAGGAAACTCAAATCCTAGGGGTACGATCATCTCATGTCTAAAATCTTGCAAAAAGTTGTCTTTACCACATATTATGAGTTACGGATCTTGAATCCGAGGTCCCTCCAATAGAGTTCGTACCCATAGTGAGGGAATTTCCGGAGGTCTTTTCTGATGACCTTCCAGGAATACCTCCCAAACGGGAGATTGACTTCTGCATAGACGTATTGGTGGTTACATAACCTATTTCAATCCCTCCTTATCGGATGGCCCTGACCTAGTTGAAGGAGCTAAAGATTCAACTCAATGATTTTCTAGATAAGGGCTTTATTCAACCGAGCATATCGCCATGGGGTGCTCCGGTATTATTTGTAAAGAATAAGGATGGGTCGTTGAGAATGTGCATCGACAATCGTCAATTAAAAAAAGTCACCATAAAGAACAAGTACCAGCTCCCTAGGATTGATGACTTGTTTGATCAACTCGAAGGAGTGAGTTACTTTTCAAAGATTGACTTAAGATCGGGTTATAATCATGTCACAACCCGCAAGCACATCCTAGAAGTTAGGGCAACCCTTAGGTCGGAACAAGGCATACATGACCTTTCGAAGGTGTTGTACTAGCCTCTTAGCTATAATTCATTACATAAGACATGAAAAGTAGTGCGGAATTAAAACTTTTCACGATAAATAATAATAAGAAGGAAAATCTTTTATGAATGATAAACGATAGTCTCATCATCACAAGTCAACTTAAAGACATGACATCAATATCTTAGGGGCGCAACCCTTTTACATTGAAGGAAAAATACATAATAAGTCTTTGTAGTAGAAACTAGAGAAATAGAACTATGCCCTCGAATATATGAGGACATGCTTAGTCTTAAGAGAGTCGATTACCAAGCTTGCCTTCTAACCTTCAACTTGCCTCCAACCTATACTTATACATTATAGAAAAGGATGGGGTTAGTACAAAACAATGTACTTAGTATGGCATATGCAAAAACATGCTAAAAGGGACATTTTAGTAAAATAATCTTTCATTCCAAATAAGTAAAACCTTCATGATTATATAAGTTAAATAGTATATGAATCATAATTTATCAAATAAAATAGGACTCTCATAATTTAAGAACGAAAACATACTTTACAGTAACATCAAGCAACATTATAGTGTTACAGTGAAACCTTTATAGTGAACATTTCAATCCAAGCATAGTGAACTCATTCCCCTTGAGGTTCCCCTAACCAAGTTATCCTAAGAATCACTAAGGTAAGACATGAAGGAAGCGCCCACACACACCCTTCAATACACACCAAGGTAATCCTTAAGACTACCAACCGTAGGCTTAACTAGCACGAGAAACAAGTCCACACTCTTGGCTAGACATCAGATGGACATTCATACTTTACGGACTTCACATAATGCCCACTCCAAAGAGACTTGGTAAGTTACACTAAGTGCAATGTGAGAGTAGAATCCCATACTCCCACTCCCACTTAGTAACCCTTAAGGATTCTCTTGGACCAAGTACACTACACGCATCCCTTTTAGCTTCATTAAGTGAAACATAGCTTTAACTTGCTTCCTTAACAATAGACTTTAAGTCATCTAACTTTATTTACAACACATGATAACTCATTCGTACAATTCATATAAGACACACCAAGACTCCCATTTTGGAAGGTCTACTTAGTGCAATGGATACATGACGTCCCACACCACCACCTACCCTAAGTAGTACATTCTTTTAGGAGACTTAGTTCTTTAATTTATTTTGGTTAATTAGCCTTAATCTACATAGACCATGAGAGCTAGACATGGAATCCCGATACTACACTTCTCGTATGAGGGATCCCCACTTGCCAAGGGTAGGGTCATTCTCTTAGATTTTACATGGCTTATCCAATAGCTACACCTATGCGGGCGCATAGTTAAGGTATAAGGAGATTGCTACTAAGTAACTCAGTCCTTACTAACGAAGAGTACTCATCTGATGTGGTACATTGGAATACAACATCTCAACTCACGAAGTGTAACCACCCCTTCTTCATATCCTATCGGTGCTAAGCATAACTCCCCAATAGATTCTCAAAATTATATACTATAGGTTAAAGGTAACTAGTGGGTACCACATCTCAACTCACGAAGGGCACCCACCCTCCGACCTATCTTAGAAAGCTCTTAGAAGATAGTGAGGTTGCTACTAAACACTTCATCTAAACTAACAAAGAGTGTTCACCCCAAGACTCCCCTTAATCACATTTACTAACTTCATTCATTCATTTAAGTGTGAGTGTATGTACAGGTGAGCACACCTTACACATAATCACCATTTCATTTAAATTCAAATTCTAGACATTCTGAAACCTTCATTCATTATTTATTACACATTAGCATACTCAACATATACACATACTTCATTTAGGCATTATCTAAGCAAGACATCCAATTCAATCTTCCTAATGCATATCAACATGAACATCATCATATTCACTCTATTTCACACATTAGGCCTTCAAATCCATATTCACAATACATACCAAATATACCAAAATACATCAAGTAAACACTGTCGCCAAGAATGTGGACCATATCACTCAAGAGCAATTCATAATAAGAGTTATACAATATAAGAAACTCACCATTTAACTAAGCCTTCACCACCTATAACCAATTCCTCAATATTTCATCATAATAAGGCCCTTTGGGAAGTATCTAAATCATAATAATAACATATGGAAACCAAAGTTCAAACACTATACAATCATATTCATTTAACCCATTTCTCAAGCTAGAAGTTGGAAATATGCATAAGCATAAATTCATTAGGGTTTTGAATTAAAATCATCAATTAAAACTAGGAACAACATATTGGAATCATTACAACACATTTACAAGAAGATCCATGCTTAGAACCAACGATAGAAGAACATAGAATTTGAAAACCCTTTTTTTTAAATCATTTAGAAATGACTCCTTGAATGGAACGGGGTTGAAGGATGACTACCATATCATAATATGAAGAAAACCAAAATATTTGGTGAAGAAAACGTCCAAAACCTTCAACCCTAGCTCAACCTTGATTCTAGCTTCAATGGAGTTTGAGAGAGCTTTTTTGGGAGAGAAGAACTTTTGAGGGTTTTGAAATATTTATTTCTGAATGAGGGATTGGGGTTTTATGTTGGGGGAATGGGTGTATAATGAACTTAAATCAGCATATAATACACGCCCAAAATACCCAAAACACCCTTACATTGATTGCAGCCTTTTAGACAAGTCAAATTTCACTTAAATTTTCGGAGTTATCGTCGGGGAACAAGACCGCATCGCGGAGGTGTTCCCATAAGATTTCTGGAATTAACTTATTGGACAATGAAGTCCGATATGTGTATGTGATGCGGAGACAGAATTTGGGCTTGGAATAAACAGCTCCGCAACGCGGACATGTTCTCTTGAGCTTGTTCCCAAGGATGGCCAGGCATCTTCTTCCATTAATGTTTGGACCCTCCTTGTCTACCCTTAGGGTGGTCCTCATGGAGTCGTACTTGAACGTTTTAACCCTATACATGTAAATATATGTGTAGGAACCCTTAATACTCAAATTAACCTTCATACCATACTCCAAAACTCAACCATAAAACCCTACATCACACTAGATCAATTAGGCTAGTTTCCGGACGTCTTGGTCGTTCCTTGACGTTTGACTTTCAAAGTTCACCAACTGACTTATAATGATAAAATACATCATTTTAAATCATTATTAACTTATGAAACACATGCAAAGATTTATTTAAACCTAGTTCATTTCGAGGGAATAACAATACTCCCTCACTTGGGAACATTAGTCCTCGAATGACATTTAAACACATTCAAGGACATCAAGGACTCAAATAACAGCATATAACACGTCAGACCAAGGTCAATTCATTCATAGTCAATGCAATAAACTTACAAGGAGCACCAACTTCATATCATAAAGCATTTTCAAGTAACAGAAGCAATTTTGAACAAGTTCCACAATTCAAATCACACACTCATTTCATCATTTATGGAGGAACGACATTCTCCAACATTAGTCATGCTAATACGCATCATTTATACACACATCGAAACCATTATTCATGAAGATGTATTTTTTTGCCAAATTTAGAATTTATTTACAGTGAATACCCAAACATTCACAGTGAAACATACCTAAAATTCAACAATTCATCTTTCAAGCAATTTAACATGAAGGCATGGAAATATGAGAGACAAGACCATACTAAATCATGTCATAATATAAACACAACAACCATAAAGGGTTAAGACTTACCGAGACTATAAAATACTGAATAGTTCTCCCTCCTAGCCCCCATCCCATAGGGAGAGTTCTTCTTTGGAGCATTAGGATCAAGACCACCTTGAGGAGCTTGATTGACCTCTTTCCTTTTCCCTTGATGTTAGGGAAGTCCCTCGTCTTGTGAATCTTACTAGCATATGCAAAACAACCATCCGTTCCATTAAGACACTTACCCAATGCTGCTTCCCACAAGTAGCACACCTAGGCCTCTCAAAAGTATGGCTACCAAATTGGGAATTTTGGTTGAAACACTATCCTTGTTCACCATTGAAGACTCTTGGTGGTAGAACCTCTTCTTAGGTTTTGGTTGACTAGATTCATCAAACCTATCCTCTTTCCCTCTTGCCTTATCTCCCAAATTTTTGACTGCTCAATTTGTTGTGCAAAGAACATGAGTCTAGAGATATCCATGTCATTAAGGAGCATTGTCGTACGACACTCCTTTTCCATCAAGGTAGACACTCCCATTAAAAATTTGTTCATCCTAGCCCTAGGGTTGGCTACCATGTCTGGGGCATACTTCGAGAGTTGGGTGAATCTTTAACCTTTATCCCCCCTTGACGAAGATTCATGAATTCTACCATCTTCTTCTCCCTCCACTCTAATGGAAAGAACCTATCTATAAAAGCCTCTTTGAACACTTCCCAATCTACCGGACCATCCCTTAAGGGTCTCTCAGCCCTCCATTGTTCAAACCACTCTTTGGCCACATCCTTGAGTTGGTAAGCGGGTAGCTCCACTCTCTCCCTAGGGGTCACACCCATAGCATTTACCACCTTGAATACCTCATCTATGAGGCTTTGTGGATATTCATCCACTTTAGTGCCATGGAAAGTAGGAGAGTTCATCCTCATGAAATCCCGAATTCTAGAAGCGGGAGTACTCACATTATGTTGAGGTCTATCCCTTTGGTTACCTTAGGAAACCAAATGATTAGTGACGACTTGAGCTTGAGCCGTCATGAGTTGGGTTCAAAATCATTAGGGCAGCCCTCAACTCCGCATTAGTCATATCCCCTTCAACAAAAAGAGTTTGAGGAGCTTGAGGCATAGGGGGAATTTGAGGTCCTTGAGGTTACGGAGGGAGAACCGCCTCATTCAAATTCTCTTGGCCAACTATAGGGACTTGGTCAACACGGGGAGGGATCCTATCATTAGCTATACCTTCCTCCTCCCTCCTACCGGTTTCTCTCCTCGTATTAATGTCCTATAAACACAAAGAGAAGAGGTTGAGAGAGACATCTTATAGAACTCAACTCTAAGGCATGACGTTAGAATAAAAAAGAAAGTGAAACTTCTATCATCTTATAGCCTCTTGTCCATGGATGTGTCACGACTCACACCGATGAACAAGACTCTAGAAGTGGATTGTGAGACTTTAGACCCTAAACTAATTCCCATAAACTTATGCTCTGATACCAAGCCTGTCACGACCAAAAAGTACACTCTAGAATTTTGGGCAACCCTTAGGCCGGAAAAAGGCGTACTTGACCTTTCGAAGGTCTTTACTAGCCTCTTAGATATCATTCATTACATAAGACATGAAAAGTAGTGCGAAATTCAAACTTTTCACAATAAATTGTAATAAGAAGGAACATATTTTATAAATGATTAAGGATAGTCTCATCATCAAAAGCCAACTTAAAGATACGACATAAATATCTTAGAGACACGGCCCTTTTACATTGAAAGAAAACAACATTATAAGTTTTGTAGTAGAAACTTGAGAAATAGAACTACGTCCTCGAATATATGAGGTCATACTTAGTGTTGAGAGAGTATATTCCCAAGCTTGCCTTCTAACCTTCAACTTGCCTCCAACCTATACATATAGAGTACACAAAAATATGGGGTTAGTACAAAACAATGTACTAAGTATGCCAAAGCAAAAACATGCTAAAAAGGACATTTTAGTAAAATAAGCTTTCATCCCAAATAAGTAAAACTTTCATGAATATAGAAGTAAAATAGTATAAGAATCATCATTTATGACATAAAATAGAAATCTCATAATTTTAGAACCAAAACATACTTTACACTATCATCAAGAAACATTACAGTGATACAATGAAACCTTTATAGTGAACATTTCAATCCAAGCATAGTGAAATCATTCCCCTTGAGGTTTCCCTAACCAAGTTATCCTAAGACTCACTAAGGTAAGACATGAAGGAAGCGCCCATACATCCCCTTAAATACACACCAAGGTGATCCTTAAGACTACCAACAATGGACTTACCTTGCACGAGAAACAAGTACACACTCTTGGCTAGACATTAGAAGAACATTCATACTTTACGGACTTCACATAGTGCCCCACTACATAGAGACTTGGTACATTACACTAAGTGCAATGTCAGAGTAGCATCCCATACTACCAATCCCACTAAGTGACCCTTGAGGATTCTCTTGGACCAAGTACACTACATGCATCCATCTTAGATTCATTAAGTGAAACTTAGCTTTAACTAGATTCCATAACATTAGACTTTATGTCATCTAACTTAATTTACAACACATGATAACTCATTCATCCAATTCAATTAAGACACAACAAGACTCCCCTTTCGAAGGTCTACTTAGTGCAACAGATAGATGACGTCCCATACGAGCACCTACCCTAAGTTGTACATTCTTTTAGGGTACTTAGATCTTTCATTTCTTTTGGGGAATTAGACTTAACCGACATAGACCATGAGAGATAGACATGGAATCACGATACTACCGTTATCGTATGAGGGATCCCCACTTGCCTAGGGTAGGGTCATTCTCTTAGCTTTTACATGGCTTTCCAATAGTTAAACTGTGATGACCCGGATTCTGGAATCCGGATCGCAACCGGCGTCGTTAACCTCTCAGAGATCGCAGACAAGCCTCTTCTTGGCTTTCATCACAATCATATAGTTAAATTTGCGGAAAATTTAAAACTTTTTAAAACTTAATGAAGTATGCTTAGACTTCATATAATATTGCATAAGATACATAAACTATTAAGCTCAAACTAAGCAACCATCTATGATAGATTAAACAATTGAAAGGAAATAATTAATATATCATAATAATCTGCCAACGGCCTTAATACAATGCTTAGAATAAGTGTCTGAAATGAAAAGCTAGGGACAACATCCACTAGCTGTGTCTAATGTACTAATGCTAGAAGTAAAGCGTAGCATCCTCGAACTCAAGAGGATCTACTAAAAGTTTAGAGATCGCTAATCCAAACTGCTTCAACGAGTCTTCAATCTTTTCTTTGACCTGCACCTATAAAAATAGTAATGGTATAGGGTTATTACACACTTGTAATAAGTATGGGTTTATGCACATATACACATAAGGACTATGCATGATCAATGAAAGCGCTTCCTATAGCAACATGCCGTTTCTAGAAAGTGAAGTCACTTGACTTTCTTAATTCGTTATTTTTGAATCATGTTATGAATATGACATATTTTAATGCATTCAAAGCACACAACTCATTTTATATATGAACATAATACCTTGGAATCATGAACATAATTTTAGAACATCTCAAACGAAAATTTATAAATTTGCTCCCCCTTAGGCCGAGAGCTCTATTTTCCAGTCTTTCCTTATTTTTGTTGTCTAGTTCAATGATCTCCTTTGATCCTATATTATACATACAAGTGAAATGATTAATTATAGTCTCATACCTACAATGAATAAAGTAAGTAATTCAAGAGATTAAGGAAATGATTTAACTACAATTGGGCATGAAATCTTTATAAGCCAATATTTATTGGTTATGCCTATTATTTGATCATTTTTATAATATAAGAAGTCATTATAAGCCAATATTTATTGGCTATGCCCATAACTTGTTAAAACTTCATTCTTTATCAAACATTGATGATTGACATTCTTAGCTCTTGCTTACTTAGTTCACTTTGAACCTACTTTTCTACTTCTTTGCTCTGTTGTTCACTTTGAACATGCTACTTTCATTCTTTCTTACTCTCTTAAAGAATTCTTAAGCATTAAGTGAAGTAGATCATGCGAGCTAACATGAAATCCAGTATCTTCCCTGTCACCTCTAGGTATACCCCCTAGATGTAACCGGCATCGTCGTCCTCTTTGAGGACTAAGACAAGCCTCTTAGTCTTAGATCATTGCATTCGTCGATTAAAATACGGAAGAATTTAAAACATTTCAACTAGATCTAATCGGAGGTTTACATAGACCTCTACATACACATAATCATAATAATATCGACTATACATAGACTCGTTCGTATAAGAAGATTACATAGTCTTTTACTTTTACTTCACACACTTATATAACAAAGAAATAGAGTCTCAAATCCGTCTCATCTCATAAACCATGTAAACAAGAACAATAACATTGGGCATAGCCCTACATCAATAGAAGTAAGCCACATATAGGCTTTATACAACTTTGTGTCAAATAGGAAATAGAGTCAATACAAAAGTTGTAGTAACTAAGCAACTTCGTAAAAGAGTATTGGCATCGTCCTCGAGCGAATGAGGACCTACCACTTGGATGATAGAATATCCAAGTCTTCCTTCAAATCTCCTCAAACCAAACTTCAACGACCGGACCTAAAATGTTTGGGAAAGAGGGAGAAAATGGGTTAGTACGCCACATGTACTAAGTATGAGACCATATGCACAAATACCAACAAAGTATGCTAAAAAGGGACATTTAATGAAATCATGTTATTCAATCCAATCCTTTAAACATACTAAACAAGTTAATTTTATCATATGCATATCATCATACTTAAACCCATAATCCCATATAACTCTAGCATCAAGTAATAACATCACTAACATGAATAAGAGTAAATCATGTGAATAGCAAAGCAAACCAACCAACTATAGTCCTTAAGAAGCCACACGTGCAATGACCAAGCAAAATCCCATAACCCTACTTAGTCAAGTGACCTAACAAGATCATAATTAGCAATTTACTGCACATAGCATAGTCTTCCATCTCACATAGTATTATTTCTTTAACAATGATAACCAATCTGATATTCATAAGTATCTCATTCCACATGTAAAGTCATTTACATTATATCGTCATTTATATACATAATATCAACTTCTCAAAGCTTCTATCAAGGCAAACTAGTGCAAGGTATAAGTAGAGTCCCATACCCTACCTAAGCTAAAGTCAAACCCCTCAAGTCACTTCAATTAGTCTATACTTCGTTCATTCATTTTAGTTTAGGGAACTGTTGCCTTAACCAACATAGACCACATGAGCTAATGTGGAATCCGGTATCATAATCCTTACACCGATGGAAGGTGGTCTACCGGCCAAAGTAGAACCTAACATAAACGTAGCTATCTAGGTGGATCAACTAGCTAGTATCTTATGGTGGCAACATAGTTCAAGAACTAAGAGGTAGATATCCCTATTCATACCATTTGGTAATTGGGCCGATCCTCATGGGAATCCCTTAGATGACATACCCTATAAGCAAGGAAGTTAACATCACACGGGCAAATTTAGGATGAATCTTTCCTTTTATGAACAAGTCATCACCTCCCATTGTCAAGTTCGCTCGGTGCTAAACAAAATTCCCTTTTTATAGAAATGCCTTTAATCTTATTATAATCATAACTTAGTTAGGTCATAGGGTCTAGCCCTTGTATATTCATCACCATAGCTTAATAAGAATTCTATGAGAATTAGTCATTTCATTCACAATTCATATAAGTGAGGTCAACCTTTTTTATATCACATAATAATAGGGTACATAATCACATGTTATCATTCTTATGGCATGTACACCCTAAGCAACCTCACAACCAAAACATAAGACATTTCAACTCAATCATCATATCATCCTATCACTCTAAACAAGGTATACTTCAATACAACATCATAATCTTGAGAACAATTTACCATAATTAAAATGAGAATTAGGATAGTCAAGAGTTACCAACACTCCTCCATAATTAAACCTAAAGGGCCTTACCATCAACCCAAAGATTAATCCAATTTGAGTCATCACACCAATGTAACTCAACAACCAACATGATTTTGAACTTAGAAGAGTCACTACACCATTATTCAATATTAAATCAAAACTTGGAAACATGTTATCTAAGCCTATCTTCTTAACCTAGATCAATACCCAAGGATTTGCATGAAGGACTTCAATTCATCACTATAGATTCATGATCAATGTAATAACAACCATTAAGTATAATTTAATCAATAATAGAATCAATTGCATCAAACCAAACCTAATTCATATCAAGATCATGCCTAGGGTTAGGATTTAAGGATCATGATCTACAATCTAGACCAAACCATATCAATTCATCCTAACCAAGTTACAATACGTGATAATCTACTCATTATAACCCAAAGAAAAGATGAACAACTCAATTCATAACATAAAATTCGTAATTGAATGAAACCCATATGAAACTAAACTTTTGGAAAACATTTGAAGGATCCCTTTGAGGAAAGAAGTATCAAAGGTGAAGTAGATCAAATACCTTAAGATTGAATGACCTTTTGATAGTGAATTCGTCCTTAATCAGGCCTCAATTTACCTCCCAAGCTAACCTTCCATGGTGTCTTCCAATTGAGAGAGAAAGTAGAGAGAAGGAAGAGAGTTTATTTTGAGTATTGTGTTTAGGCTAATGCGGGTTGGGGGTATTTATAGTCGGACTAACTCAACTTAATTAGTCTTCCCCTATATCCCCAATCACCCCTAAACAACTTAATTAATAAAATGTATTTAACTTAAAACGGGCAGGGATTTACAGACCCTCACCGATGGAACCCCGCTGACGGGCCGTCTGTGAGTCGACGGGCATCCCCTCCCTCTGTCCTGCACTCCATCGTATTGGACAAAGACTGTGTAGGCGAGGGTTCCTTAGAAATCAACTAAGTGTGGGACGACGGTGGCCTCGACGCCCCGTCGAGCCACTAACACCCCATCGACCTCCTTCCGTCGTGTGTAATAGTAGCTAGCTAAGTAAGAGCATTCACGCATCTTTCGAAGTGTGGGATGACGCTAGACTCGACTCCCCGTCGTGCCACTGACGCCCCGTCAACCCCTTCGTCGAGGAACACTGCCAGGCGGTGTTGCATTCCAAGCTATAAGGGTCCTCCTCAAGGGCCCTTGGTTGGTCCTTGGGGAGTCGTACCTGGACGTTTCAACCATGAAACATCCCTCACATGTGTTACACCCATTTTTACCAACTTTCGTTCGATTCCGACTCTTAAAACTAGTCAAATAGCTTAAGACACACTAGCCCCCTTATGAACCAACTTTCCGGACGTCATGGATGTTCTTGAATATTTTGGTTCTTATACACCTTAACCACTCTATATACCTAATTTGACTTAGAATTAGTGCTTTAGACCTCATGGAGCCTAGGTTAAGTTTTACAACATGCCTTGGGATTTCGAAATGTTACATTATCCCCCCCTTAGGAACATTCGTCCCCGAATGACACTAAACACTCTTTTAAAGGAAGGAATAGACTCAAGACTAGCAGCTTAACCAATTCACAATATCAAATTAGCATGAATCACATCATTTCAATAAGGCAAACTTCAAAGCTCAATTTATCACATATAGGCTCAAAGTTTCATCATGAGGTACCTCCTTCTCACAACACACATGAGCTCATCATTCGTTACACAAGTCAATTAGCACAAAATTCATCTTATCAATATGCTTCATATATTATCCACAAGGACTCACTATATCACAATACATGACTTAACTCAAATATGCAACAAGCAAGACAATTTCAAGCTTCCAAGGTCATCTTAAAGTGACCTCACTGTATTGTCACTATGAAGTTTTAAAAAAAATGAAATTTTTGAAAAACTTCACCTAAAAATCAAGAAATCACAATTCCTAGCCATAATTATATTATTAGAGAGAATGACTAACCTTAAACATCAAAAATATGAGGATAACGGGTCTTCATGTCGGCCTCGGCCTCCCATGTTGCACCCTTAACTAGGTGGTTCTTCCATAAGACTTTTACGGAAACCACCTCTTTGTTCCTCAACCTCTTCACTTGCCAATCAAGGATTTGAACCGGAACCTCCTCATAAGATAGGTTATCCTTGACTCCAAGGCCTTCTATAGGAATAATAGACTCGGGATTCCCCACACACTTCTTCAACATAGAAACATGGAAAACCGAATGAACCAAAGCTAAATCATTCGGGAGTTTCAAGCGATAGGCAACCTTACCAACCCTTTCCAAAATCTCATAATGTCCTATGTTACGAGGACTCAACTTTCCTTTCTTGCCAAATCTAACCACTCCCTTCATAGTTAAAATTTTCAAATACACCTTATCACCTTCTTCAAACTCCAAATCCCTTCTCCTATTGTCGGCATAGGACTTTTGTCGACTATAGGTTATTTGCAACTGATTCCTTATGATATGCACATTCTCCAAGGTCCTATAAATCAAATCAGGACCAAGAACTGATGGCTCACCAATTTCAAACCAACTTATATGATACCTACACCTCCTACCATACAAGGCTTGATAGGGAGCCATGGAGATGGATGAATGAAAACTATTATTATAAGCAAACTCCACCAACGACAAGTGCTTATCCCAACTTCCTTTAAAATCAATAATGCAAGCTCTAAGCATATCCTCGAGGGTTTGAATAGTGCATTCCGCTTGAGCATCTGTTTGAGGATGAAAAGAGGTACTCAATTTCACCTTAGTACCCAAACCTTCTTGAAAGGACCTCCAATATCTAGATGTGAATTGTGCACCTCGATCCGAAGTGTTTGATAACGGAATACCATGGCGACACACAATCTCATCTATGAAGATCTTTGCATAATCCTCCGCTGAATACGTGGACTTGACGGGAATAAAATGGGCGGACTTAGTCAATCTATCAACAATCACCCTTATAGAATCATATGACTTTTGAGTCCGAGGCAACCCTACTACAAAGTCCATATTAATGTCTTCCCACTTCCAAGTAGGAATTTGGATCTCTTGTAGTAAGACACCCGGCTTTTGATGTTCCGCCTTCACTTGTTGGCAATTTGGAAACTTAGCAACGAATTCCGCTATGTCCTTCTTCAAGCCTTCCCACCAATATACTTTCCGAAGGTCATGGTACATCTTAGTTGAACCCGGATGAATGGAGTAGTGGGATCCATGGGCTTCCTCAAGGATTCGATCCCTCAACCCATTAACATCGGGAACACATAATCTCCCTTATTACCTCAACACACCATCTCCCTCTAAGGATAAAGATCATTCAACTTGCCAAGAACCGATTCCTTCAACTCCATCAATAGTTGATCAAGGTGTTGTTTGGACTTTACCTCAACCACCAACAATGACTCGGAGCTATGATGAACCATAGCACTACCATTTGGAGAACTTTCCAATGGCACCCCCAATCTAGCCAACCTATGAACATCTTTGACTAGGTCTTTCTTAGCTTCATCCATATGCGACACACTACCCATAGTCATACAATTTAGGGCATCCACAACCACATTGGCCTTGCCAGGATGATATAAGACACTCAAATCATAATCTTTCAACAATTCTAACCACCTCCTTTGCCGGAGATTTAACTCTTTTTGAGTAAACACATATTGGAGGCTCTTATGATCGGTGAAAATATCAACAAGGACATCCTACAAGTAATGCCTCCATATTTTTAAGGCAAACACCACGGCCGCTATTTAAAGGTCATGAATGGGATAGTTTCTCTCTTGCACCTTAAGTTGCCTCGAAGCATAGGCAATCACCTTCCTATTTTGCGTAAGCACCCCCCCCCAAACCTATACCAGATGCATCACAATACACAACAAAGACCTTTGTACCTTCCGGTAGTGTCAACACTGGAGGCGAAGTAAGTCTATCCTTCAATAATTGGAAACTCTTTTCACAAGCCTCCGACCACTCAAACCTCTTACCTTTTTGAGTCAATATAGTGAAAGGATATACAATGGATGAAAAAAAAATCAACAAACCTTCGATAATAGCCCGCTAGACCCAAGAAACTCCTAATGTCAGGCGGGGTCAAGGGCGTAGGCCAATTTTTTACCGCATCAGTCTTCCTTTGGTCTACCTCAACTCCCTCACTCGAGATGATCTGCCCAAGAAACGCCACCGACCTCAACCAAAACTCACATTTGCTATATTTGGCGAACAATTTATTCTCTTTAAGGGTTTTCAATACCACCCTTAAATGATCCATGTGATCAACTTTATTCTTCGAATACACCAATATATCATCAATAAACACTATACCGAATGAGTCAAGATAGTTTCGAAACACCCTATTCATTAGGTCCATAAATGCCGCCGGAGCATTTGCGAGGCCAAAAAACATAACCACAAACTCATAGTGTTCATACCGAGTCCGAAAGGCCGTCTTTGGAAAATCTTCATTTCTCACCCTGAGTTGGTGATACCCCAACCTCAAATATATCTTTGAAAAGTAACTCGCTCCTTGGAGTTGATCAAATAAATCGTCAATCCGAGGAAGAGGGTACTTGTTTTTGACAGTAACTTTGTTGAGTTGGCGATAATCAATACACATTCTCAAGGACACAACTTTCTTCTTCACGAACAAGACCGGAGCACCCCATGGAGAAATGCTAGGTCTTATAAATCCCTTGTCTAGCAAATCTTTGAGTTGTGCCTTCAACTACTTCAATTTCGGCTGGAGTCATTCGATAAGGAGGAATCGAAATAGGGTTTGTTTTCGGTAGCAAATCGATACCAAAATCAATTTCCCGTTCGGGAGGAATACCGGAAAGGTCATTAGGAAAGACCTCCGGAAATTCACTCACTACGGGGACTGACTCAATAGGAGGAATTTCGAAATCCAAGTCTTGGACTCGTACAATGTGATAAAGACAACCCTTTGAGATCATTTTACATGCTTTTAGACAAGATATGAAGCGACCTCTAGTAATAGAATTCCCACCCTTCCACTCTATAACTGGTTCATTTGGGAAACTAAACCTCACAACTCTAGTCGTACAATCAATTGAAGCGAAACTATCATGCAACCAATCCATAACCGAAATGACATAAAAGTGAAGCATATCTAGTTCAACTAGATCTACGTGAGAAATTATATTCGGTAAAGTAACAGGACAATTTCGATAGACTCTTTTTGCTACAATTGACTCACCTACCGGAGTAGACACCACAAAAGGGTCATGCAAAACATCGGGTAAAGTATCGAACTTTTTAGCTACTAAAGGAGTAACAAAAGAAAAAGTAACACCCGGATCAAGTAAAGCATACACATCAATAGCAAAGATTTGTAACATACCGGTCACCACCTCGGGAGAGGCCTCTTGGTCATATCTAGTACGAAGGGCATAGAAGCGATTCTTCTTAGGAGCCTCACTTGCTTGGTTTTGAGTATTCTTTTCTTGGTTCATTATGTTAGGGCAGTCCATAGCTTTGTGACCACTCTTCCCGCAACTAAAGCAATTTCCCGTTCCAATCAAGCATTCACCAAAATTTTCCTTTCCACATTTTGCACACGTAGGCTTCTCATTAAATAAATTTCCACTCATTTCCTTTTAAACTCTCAGCCTAGGGGATTTAGAATCCCTAGTATTTGGAAATTTGGATGGAACTTGATTTGAGAACCTCTTCTTGAATGTAGGCTTGCCTTGAATTCCAAGCCTATCTTTCGTAGCTCCACCCTAGAAAGACCTTGTCCTTTTTGAATCCCTATCCCTCCTTTTTGCTCTAGCCTCCTCAACCCTTTTAGCATGAACCATAAGACGACCAATATTCATGTTATCACGAAGCATAGCCGAATAACATTCTTCTTGTATGTCATAGGACACACCTGTCACAAATCGACTCATTTCGTCTCTAGGATCGGAGACCAAGGAAGGAGCATATTTGGCCAATTGAATGAATTTCAAAGAGTAATCATGAACACTTACACCTCCTTGGCGGAGGTTAATGAATTCCACCACCTTAGCTTCTCTCATCTTTCTAGGGAAAAACCGATCAAGGAAGGCCCTCTTGAAAATCTCCCAAGTCACCGTCTCACCTTGAAGTGGCCTATTGTCTTTTCATTGCACATGCCAAGTCTGAGCAACATCCTTGAGTTGGTATGAGGCCAACTCGGCATTCTCATTAGAAGACAACCCCATAGCACATAGTATCTTATAAAGCTCATCAATGAATTCTTGAGGGTCTTCATCAACCTTAGACCCATAGAAGATAGGAGGATTCATCCGAGTGAAATCCCTAAGTCGAGAAGACATAGTTTGCTCACGAACCCTAGGTGCAACATCCCGATTGGCTTAGGCAGTCATAGCTTGGGCTTGCACCATTGCGGCTTGAGTTTCAATAGTCATGGCTTGAGCCAATTGAGAAATACTAGCCCTTATCTGATCCTGATCATCAACTACAACCTCTTCAAGAGGAGGAACTGGATCATCACGGGGAGGAACTCCCGCATTAGCAATCTCCTCCTCAAGTCTCCTGGCTGCATTCCTCCGAGAATTCATCTCCTATAACCAAAACACAAGGTTTAGGTGAAATCATATATGAAGTACACACTAGAGGCACGATATGGATTTCCAAAAAATGAGAGTGATTCCTAAGCATCGAATAAGTTCCTATTCATAAGTGTGGCGCGCTTCACAATTATGAATACAAACCTACATAGACGGTGTTGAGAGAGACGTCAACATAAAGGATATTCAACCTCATGCTCTCATACAAAGTTTGTCACATCCAGGTATACCCCCTAGACGTAACCGGCGTCGTCGTCCTATTTGAGGACTAAGACAAGCCTCTTAGTCTTAGATCATTGCATTTATCGATTAAAATATGGAAGAATTTAAAACTTTTCAACTACATCTAATCGAAGGTTTACATAGACCTCTACATACACATAATCATAGTAATATCGAGTATACATAGACTCGTATAAGAAGATTACATAGTCTTCTACTTTTACTTCACACACTTATATAACAAAGAAATAGAGTCTCAAATCCGTCTCATCTCATAAACCATCTAAACGTGAACAATAACATTGGGCATAGACCTAGATCAATAAAAGTAAGCCACATATAGACTTTATACAACTTTGTCTCAAATAGGAAATAAAGTCAATACAAAAGTTGTAGTAACTAAGCAACTTCGTAAAAGAGTATTAGCACCGTCCTCGGGAGAATGAGGACCTACCACTTGGATGATAGAATATCCAAGTCTTCCTTCAAATCTCCTCAAACCAAAATTCAATGACCGGAACCTAAAATGCTTGGGAAAGAGGGAGAAAATAGGGTTAGTACGCCACATGTACTAAGTATGAGACCATATGC
The DNA here is from genome assembly GCA_016801875.1 of Solanum sitiens. Lineage (NCBI taxonomy): Eukaryota > Viridiplantae > Streptophyta > Magnoliopsida > Solanales > Solanaceae > Solanum > Solanum sitiens. Next base: position 949,958 of record JABWTJ010000276.1, read on the forward strand.
ACAAATACCAACAAATTATAATAAAAAGGGACATTTAATGAAAACATGTTATTCAATCCAATCCTTTAAACATACTAAACAAGTTAATTATATCATATGCATATCATCATGCTTAAACCCATAATCCCATATAACTCTTGCATCAAGTAATAACATCACTAACATGAATAAGAGTAAATAATGTGAATAGCAAAGCAAACCAACCAACTATAGTCCTTAAGAAGCCATACATGCAATGACCAAGCAAAGTCCCATAACCCTACTTAGTCAAGTAACCTACAAAGATCATAATTAGCAATTTACTTCACGTAGCATAGTCTTCCATCTCACATAGTATTCTTTCTTTAACAATGATAACCAATCTCATATTCATAAGCATCTCATTCCACATGTTAAGTCATTTACATTATATCATCATTTATATACATAATATCAATTTCTCAAAGCTTCTACAAAGGCAAACTAGTGCAAGGCATAGGTAGAGTCCCATACCCCTACCTAAGCTAAAGTCAAACCCCTCAAGTCCCTTCAATTATTCTATACTTCGTTCATTCATTTTAGTTTAGGGAACTCTTGCCTTAACCGACATAGACCACATGAGCTAATATGGAATCCGTTGTCATAAGCCTTACACAGATGGATGGTGGTCTACCGGCCAAGGTAGAACCTAACATAAACATAGCTATCTAGGTGGATCAACTAGCTAGTATCCTATGGTGGCAACATAGTTCAAGAACTAAGAGGTAGATATCCCTAGTCATACCATTTGGTAATTGGGCCGCTCCTAATGGGAATTCCTTAGATGACATACCCTATAAGCAAAGGAGTTAACATCACACAGGCAACTTTAGGATGAATCTTTCCTTTTATGAACAAGTCATCACCTCCCATTGTCAAGTTCGCTCGGTGCTAAACAATATTCCCTTTTTATAAAAATGCCTTTAATCTTATTATAATCATAACTTAGTTAGGTCATAGGGTCTAGCCCTTGTATATTCATCACCATAGCTCAATAAGAATTGTGTGATATTAAGTCCTTTCATTCACAATTCATATAAGTGAGGCCAACCTTTTGTATATCACATAATAATAGGGTACATAATCACATGTTATCATTCTTATGGCATGTAAACCCTAAGCAACCTCACAACAAAAACATAAGACATTTCTACTCAATCATCATATCATCCAATCACTCTAAACAAGGTATACTTCAATACAACATCATAATCTTGAGAACAATTTACTATAATTAAAGTGAGAATTAGGATAGTCAACACTTACCAACACTCCTCCATAATTCATCCTAAAGGGCCTTACCACCAACCCATAGATTAACCCAATTTGAGTCATCACACCAATGTAACTCAACAACCAACATGATTTTGAATTTAGAAGAGTCACTACACCATAATTCAATGCTAAATCAAAACTTGGAAACATATTGTCTAAGCCTATCTTCTTAACCTAGATCAATACCCAAGGATTTGCATGAAGGACTTCAATTCATCACTATAGATTCATGATCAATATAATAACAACCATTAAGTATGATTTAATCAATAATAGAATCAATTGCATCAAACCAAACCTAATTCATATCAAGATCATGCCTAGGGTTAGGAGTTAAAGGTCATGATCTACAATCTAGACCAAACCATATCAATTCATCCTAACCAAGTTACAATACGTGATAATCTACTCGTTATAACCCAAAGAAAACATGAACAACTCAATTCATAACATAAAATTCGCAATTGAATGAAACCCATATGAAACTCAACTTTTGGAAAACCTTTGATGGAGCCCTTTGAGGAAAGAAGTCTCAAAGGTGAATTAGATCCCATACCTTAAGATTGGATGACCTTTTGATGGTGAATTTGTCTTTAATCAGCCCCCAATTCACCTCTCAAGCTAACCTTCAATGGTGTCTTCCAATAGAGAGAGAAAGTAGAGAGAAGGAAGAGAGTTTATTTTGAGTGTTGTGTTTAGGCTAATGAGGGTTGGGGTTATTTATAGTGGGACTAAATAAACTTAATTAGTCTTCCCCTAAATCCCCAATTACCCCTAAACCACTTAATTAATAAAATATATTTAACTTAAAACATGCAGGGATTTGCAGACCATCACCTACGGAACCCCGCTGACGGGCTGTCTGTGAGTCGACGGGCATCCCCTCTCTCCGTCCTGCACTCCGTCATATTGGAAAGAGACTGTGCAGGCGAGGGTTCCTTAGAAATCAACTAAGTGTGGGACGACGGTGGCCTGACGCCCCGTCGAGCCACTGACACCCCGTCGACCGCCTTTTGTCGTGCGTAACAGTATCTAGGTAAGCAAGAGCCTTCACACATATTTCTAAGTGTCGGATGACGGTGGCCTCGACGCCCTGTCGTGCCACTGATGCCCCGTCAACCCCTTCGTCGAGGCACACTGCCAGGCAGTGTTGTATTCCAAGCTACAAGAGTCCTCCTCAAGGGCCTTTGGTTGGTCCTTGGGGAGTCGTACACAGACGTTTCAACCATGAAACATCCATCACATGTGTTACACCCATTTCTACCAACTTTTGTTTGATTCTGACTCTTATAACTAGTCAAACGGCTTAAGACACACTAGCCCCCTTATGAACCACTCTATATACCTATTTTGACTTAGAATCAGTGCTTTAGACCTCATGGAGCCTAGGCTAAGTTGTACAACATGCCTTGGGATTTCAAAAAGAGGTGGTTCACCAGCTAAAGTGAAACCAAGGCCAGTGTCTTCCCCACACCGAAAAGAGGGGTTCACGGCTATATTGAACCGAATACTTTCCTGAGCTTTAACCGACATAGATCATGTGAGCTAAACATGAAATTCAATATCTGTCCCACACCGAAAAGGGGTGGTTCACCTGCCACAGTGAAAACAAATACTACCTAGCACTCTTAGGTGGAGCCCACTGGCAAGTTCCTATGGTGGCAACTTAGTTCAAAGACTAGGAGATTTCGGAGACTACTTATCCACCTTGGTGGTAGCCTCATCTCATGAGGCTTACATGTTTTGAGCACAAGCTCATTTCTAGTCTATCGGTGATAATCTTATATTAATCTTTACTTAATATATTTTAGAGTTGACTCAAACATTATGGAAGCTTGCTTCTAGTATGAGATTTACTTAACTCTATGGATGACTGGTAGTCCCTTTCTTTGCTTGATGAATATGAACTTAAGTCTTCCATTATCATCATGGTGCGAGTGAGACTTGTCTGACGGCTTCTAGTACCCTCTTATGTGAGTATGTTTAACATAGTTGACTAGGTGTAAGCGAGACTTGTCTCACTTCCGTTAACACCCCATTTTGGTCAATTTCATAACTCATAAGCTTTTAGTTATGTTATTACTCAACTTATCTTATTCAATGGCATTTGATAGCCTTGTAACATTTTATATGAACGTTATAAACTTTATTCAATGTACACTATATTCATAGTTTATTTTGATAAGGTATGTTGGGACGTGTCCCAATGATTGGTATACCCTTGGTTATGAATTCTTTGAGTTACATTGGTAATGCTTAATTTGGTATAACTTAGTCATTAGCCAATTTTGTATCCTATTTTGGAAATAACATTGTAAGCAAATTCTGTTAAACATTTTGGACAATATATTGCTAGCCAATTTATTGTCATGAAACAAACTTTCACTAAAATAATTGTCATCATGTTATAACTAGACAAGTCTATTAACTTCATGTATATACTATAATTATCTCATCATTTCAAGTGAGTTAACTTTTAACAGTAAACTCAACTTCATAAACAACTCAATTTCATCTTTTCGAACACAATTTGGCATTACAAGATTCTTTGCCTCATGTAAATAATACTCTAATCACACGAATCTAACTTATAGGTCTCATTCGACATTATCAAACCATGAAACCTACACATAATGATTAGTTATCACAACATACCAACAACATGCTCGAAATTTACATTATACATTCACTAGAATCAGAAATAAGGATAAACTAGGGAGAGGAACATTCGTTTCATAGGGAACAACCCTAGTTTCAATTTCATGAGTTCAAATGTTTGAAAAGACTCTTGGGGAAAGGAATCCAAGAGATAAAACCCATACCTTACTGTAGAATTGAATCTACGAATATCACCTTGAACTTTGCACGAAAAATCTTGAAGAATAGCCTTGAAATCACCTAAGAGAACTTGAGAGTATTTTCTGTTTTCTTGCGTTTTGCTTACTGTTTTCAGTCGTGAGTTTCTAGTGGTTGAACGTGAGTCCAAGTCTTAGGAACTGATAATGACTTATGCAACTTAGGCTAATTAACTTAATTAAATAAATTAATTAGCTAATTACTAAAACACCCCTCTTAAATTGACTAGGGAAATTACTAAAATACCCATAAGTCACTAGGACCACAACTAACCCATTTGGACCATCCTAGGTTAGGCACTAGGTTGTCTCTTATTTAGTTACACGGTTTGGTGTCACCCGACTAGGTCTTAGGTTGTCGGGTCCCTTAGTTGGTTTGTCCTATGTTAGTTAGCTAGTTGTTTAAGTTAGTTAGAGTCTAGAGTTGGTTAGGAAGCCAGGCCCCTCTTGGCTGGACCCGTTCGCGCGCCTGCCCCTAACCGCCTAACCGAATTTGGTTGGCTTGGTCGTGTGGTCCCCCTCGGCCGGTTACACATGTGCTTGCACATGTGTTGCTGCCTATTTTTACCAACCGTGCACTACTATGGTTGCATTTGGAAGTTCACTCCTTGTCCAAGGATCCTCATTATGTCCTTGGACACTACTTAATCTACTTGATCATTTTAATTGGTCATGTACTATGGTGCCTAGGCTTGACACATGGATTCCTCGTACTAATTGTGAGTTAAGGAATAAAGCATTTTAGTTTAGGGTCTTCATTGCAGGTACAATTCTAAATAAGCTCGTTAATACACAGAAAAATTGGCTAACACCCTTAGCCAATATTTTCTAATATGCCCAATATTATTGGGATGCCTATGTACCCCCAATACGCATTCTTAAAACCTAATAGACTCTTTACTAGACATGTACATTTTTCTAGAATGTTACATAAACCTATGCCGGCGCATAGTTAAGGGATAAGGAGATTGCTACTAAGTAACTCATTCTCTTCTAACGAGGAGTACTAATCTCAAGAGGTACATTGGAATGCGACATCTCAACTCACGAAGTGTTACCACCCCTTCTTCATATCCTCTCGGTGCTAAGAATATCTCCCGCATGGATTCTTAACATTATACACTATAGGTTAAGGATAACTAGTGGGAACCACATCTCAACTCACGAAGGTCACCTATCCTCAACTCATGAAGGGCACCCATCCTCCGACCTATCTTAGTAAGATATTGGAAGATTGTGAGGTTGCTACTAAACACATCGTCTCAAATAACAAAGAGTTCTCACCCCAACACTCCCCTTAATCACACTTCCTAAGTTCATCGATTCATTTAAGTGTGAGTGTATGTACATCTGAGCAAACCTTACACATAATCAACACTTCATTAACATTGAATATAGACATGCTTACACATTCATTAATCATTTATTATACATTATCGTACTCAACATATACACATACTTCATTTAGGGATAATCTAAGCAAGACATCCAACTCAAGCTTCCTAATCCATATCAACATGAACCATCATCATATTCACTTTATTTCACACATTAGGCCTTCAAAGACGTATTAAAAATACATACCAAATATACCCAAATACATCAAGTAAACACCGCCACCAAGAAAGTGGACTATACCACCTAAGAGCAATTCGTAATAAGAGTTATACAATATAAGAAACTCTACATTTAACCAAGACTTCACCACCTATAACCAATTCCTCAATATTTCATCATAATAAGGCTCTTAGGGAAGTAGCTAAATAATAATAACAACATAAGGAAACCAAAGTTCAAAAACTACACAATCATATTCATTTAACCCATTTCTCAAGCTAGAAGTTGGAAATATGCATATGCATGAGTTCATTAGTGTTTTGAAATTAAAATAATCAATTACCACTAGGAAAAACATATTGCAATCATTAGGACACATTTACAAAAAGACCCATGCTTAGGAGCAAATATAGAAGAAGATAGAGTTTGGTAACCCTTTATTTTAAATCTTTTAGAAATGACTCCTTGAATGGAAGGGGATTCAAGGATGACTACCATACCTTAATATGAAGAAACACATGATATTGGGTGAAGAAAACTTCCAAAACATTCAACCCTAGCTCAACCTTGATTCTAGCTTCAATGGAGTTTGAGAGAGCTTGTTGTGAAAGAAGAACTTTTGAGGGTTTTGAAATTTTGATTTCTAAATGAGGGCTTGGGGTTTTTGGTTAAGGGAATGGGTTTATAATGACCTAAAAGCAGTATATAACACACACCCAAAATACCCAAAATACCCCTACATTGACTGGACCATTTTAGACAAGTGAAATTTGACTTAAATTTTCTAAGTTATCATCGGGGAACAAGTCTGCGTCAAGGAGGTGTTCCCGCAATATTTATGGAATTAAATTATTGGAAAATGAAGTACACTATGTATCCCCAACGCGGAGGAAGAATTTTTCCTTGGGAGAAATAGATCCGCAAAGAGGAAATGTTCCCTTGAGCTTGTTCCCAAGGCTCGGCAGCTTCTTCCCCCAATGTTTGGGCCCTCCTTGGGGACCCTTAGGTTGGTCCTCAAGAGTCGTACTTTAACTTTTTGACCCTATACATGTATGTTTATGTGTATGAACCCTTAATACTCATATTCACCTTCATACCATACTAAAAAAATAAACCATAAAACCCGAAGTCACACTAGTTCAGTTAGGCTAGTTTCCGAACTTCTGGGTCGTTCTTTAACATTTTACTGCCAAACTTCACCAACTGACTTCTAATGATAAAATACATCATTTTAAATCATTATTAAATTATGAAACACATGCGAATCTCCATTTAGACCTAGTTAATTTCGAGGGTGTAACAATACTCCCCCACTTGGGAACATTCGTCTTTGAATGACACTAAAACACTTTCAATGAAATCAAGGACTCAACTGACAGCATATCACATGTCACACCAAGGTCAAGAAATTTATAGTCAATGCAATAAACTTACAAGGAGCACCAACTTCATATCATCAAGCATTCTTAAGTAACACAAGCAATTTGGAACAAGTTCCACAATTCAAATCACACACTCATTTCATCATTTATGGAGGAACTACCTTCTCCAAAATAAGTCATTCTCATACGCATCATTTCTACGCACATTGAAACCATTTTTTATGAAGATGCAATTTTTGCCAAATTTTGAATTTCTTTGCAGTTAATACCACAACCTTCACACTGAAGCATGCATAAAATTCAATAATTTATCTTTCAAGCAATTTAATATGAAGACATGGAAATATGAGATACAAGACCATACTAAATCATCTAATTATATAAAAAGAACAACCATAAAGGTTTAAGACTTACCAGGACTATCAAATTTGGAATAGTTTTCCCTCCTAGCCCCCATCCCATATGGAGGGTTCTTCTTTCGAGCATTAGGATCAATACCACCTTGAGGAGCTTGATTGAACACTTTCCCTTTTGCCTTGCTGTTAGGGAAGTAGCTCATCTCTTCATTCTTACTAGCATATGCAAAACAACCATCCATTCCAGTAAGACGTATACCCAATTGTTGCTTCCCAGAAGTAGCACTCCTAGGCCTCTCAAAAGTATGGCCACCACCTTGGGAACTTTTATTGGAAAATCTATCCTTGTTACCCATGGAAGATTCTTGGTGATTGAACCTCTTCTTAGCTTTTTGTTGATTATATTCATCAAACCTAGGCCTCTTCCCCTCTTGCCTTATCTCCCTAATTTTGAACTCCTCAATTTGTTGTGCATACAACATGAGTCTAGAGATATCAATTTCATTAAGGAGCATTATTGTACGATACTCCTTTTCCACCAAGGTAGACACTCCCAATAAAATTTGTTCATCCTAGCCCTACCGTTGGCTACCATGCCCGGGGCATACTTAGAGAGTTGGGTAAATTTTAGAGAGTACTTTTTACACTCATTCCCCCTTGACAAAGATTTATGAATAAAACCATCTTCTTCTCCCTCCACTCTAAAGGAAATAACCGATCTAGAAAAGCCTCATTGAACACTTCCCAATCTACCGGACCATCCCATAAGGGTCTCTCATCCCTCAATTTCTCAAATCACACTTAAGCCACATCCTTAAGTTTGTAAGCGGCTAGCTCCGCTCTCTCCCTAAGTGTCACACCCATATCATATACCACCTTGAATACCTCATCTATGAAGATTTATGGATCTTCATCCACCTTAGTGCCATGGAAAGTAGGAAGGTTCATCCTCATGAAATCCCTAATTCTAGAAGCGGGAGTACTCACATTAGGTTGAGGTCTATCTACTTGGTTACCTTGGAAAACCAAATGATTAGTGAGGACTTGAGCTTGAGCCGTCATAAGTTGGGTCAAATTTATTAGGGCAGCCCTCAACTCCGCATTAGTCATATCCCCTTCAACAAAAGTAGCTTGAGGAGCTTGAGGCATAAGAGACATTTGAGGTCCTTGGGGTCCTTGAGGTTACGGAGGGGGAACCGCCTCATTCACATATGCTTGACCAACTATAGGGACTTGGTTAACACGGGGAGGGATCCTATCATTAGTTATAACTTCCTCCTCCCTCCTAGAGGTTGCTCTCCTCATATAATTTTTCCATAAACACAAAGAGAAGAGGTTGAGAGAGACATCTTATAGAACTCAACTCTAAGGCACGACATTGTAATAAGAAAGAAAGTGAAACTTCTATCATCTTATAGCCTCTTATCCATGGATGTGTCGCGACTAACACCAATGAAAAAGAGTCTACTAGACGTGGCTTGTGAGACTTCAAACCCTAAACTATTTCCTATACACTTATGCTCGTATACAAAGTTTGTCACGACCCACAAGTACACCCTAGAAGTTAGGGCAACCCTTAGGTCTGAACAAGGCGTACTTGACCATTCGAAGGTCTTGTACTAGCCTCTTAGCTATCATTCATTACATAAGACATGAAAAGTAGTACAGAATTAAAACTTTTCACGATAAATAATAATAAGGAGGAACACATTTTATAAATGCTAAAGGATAGTCTCATCATCACAAGCCAACTTAAAGACACGACATAAATATCTTACAGACACGGCCCTTTTACATTGAAAGAAAAATACATAATAAGTCTTAGTAGTAGAAACTTGAGAAATAGAATTATGCCCTAGAATATCTGAGGACATACTTAGTTTTGATAGAGTCGATTCCCAAACCTTCCTTCTAACCTTCAACTTGCCTCCAACCTATACTTATAAAGTATAGAAAAGTATGGGTTTAGTACAAAACAATGTACTAATTATGACATAGGCAAAAACATGCTAAAAGTGACATTTTAGTAAAATAAGTTTTCATGCCAAATAAGTAAAACCTTCATGATTATAGAAGTAAAATAGTATGAGAATCATTATTTATCACATAAAATAGAAATCTCATAATTTTAGAACCGAAACATACTTTACAGTAACATCAAACAATATTACAGTGATACAATGAAACATTTACAGTGAACATTTCAGTCCAAGCATAGTGAACTCATTCCCCTTGAGGTTTCCCTAACCAAGTTATCCTAAGACTCACTAAGGTAAGACATGAAGGAAGCACCCATACACCCCCTTCAATACACACCGAGGTGATCGTTAAGACTGCCAAACATAGGTTTACCTCGCACGAGAACCAAGTCCACACTCTTGGTTATACATTAGATGAACATTCATTCTTTACGGGCTTCACATAGTTCCCCACTCAAAAGAGACTTGGTAAGTTACACTAATTGCAATGTGAGAGTAGCATCCCATACTACCACTCCCACCTAGTGACCCTTGAGGATTCTCTTGGACCAAGTTCACTACATGCATCCCTCTTAGCTTCATTAAATGAAACTTATCTTTAACTTACTTCCTTAATATTAGACTTTAAGTCATCTAACTTCATTTACAATGCATGAAAACTACACAATTCATATAAGGCACACAAAGACTCCCATTTCGGAAGGTCTACTTAGTGCAATGGATAGATGACGTCACATACCACCACCTACCCTAAGTAGTACATTCTTTTAGGACACTTAGTTCATTCATTTATTTTGGGTAATTAGCCTTAACCGACAGAGACCATTAGATATAGAAAAAGATCCCGATACTAACCTTATCGCATGAGGGATCCCCACATGCCTAGGGTAGGGTTATTCTCAGAGCGTTTACATGGCTTATCCAATATCTACACCTATGCGGGTGCATATTTAAGGGATAACAAGATTGCTACTAAGTAACTCATTATCTAATAACAAGGATTACTCATCTCAAGAGGTACATTGGAATACAATATCTCAACTCACGAAGTGTAACCACCCCTTCTTCATATCCTCTTTGTGTTAAGCATAACTCCCCCATGAATTCTCAACATTATATAAGCTATAAGTTAAGGATAACTAGTGGGCACGACATCTCAACTTACGAAGGGCACCCATCCTCTGACCTATCTTAGAAAGCTCTTTGAAGATAGTGATGGTTCTACTAAACACTTCACCTCAACTAATGAAGAGTGTTCACCCCAAGACCCCCCTTAATCATATTTACTAACTTCATTCATTCATTTAAGTATGAGTGTGTGTACATGTGAGCACACCTTACACATAATCACCACTTCATTAGCATTTAATTCTATACATTCTTACACCTTTATTCATCATTTATTACACATTAGCATACTCAACGTATACACATACTTCTTTTAGGCATAATCTAAGAAAGACATCCAATTCAAGATTCCTAATGCATATCAACATGAACCATCATCATATTAACTTTATTTCACACATTAGGCCTTCAAATCCATATTTACAACGCATACGAAATATACCCAACATTAAATAAACATCGCCACCAAGAAGGTGGACCATACCACTCAAGAGCAATTCATAATAAGAGTTATACAATATACGCAACTCACCATTTAACCAATACTTCAACACCTATAACCAATTTCTCAAAATTTCATCATAATAAGCCCCTTAGGACAGTAGCTAAATCATAATAACAACATAAGGAAATAAAAGTTCAAACACTACACAATCATATTCATTTAACCCATTTCTCAAACTAGAAGTTGAAAATATGCATAAGCATTATTTCATTAGGGTTTTGACACAAAAATCATCACTTAATACTAGTAACAAAATATTTGAATCATTAAAACACATTTACAAGAAGACCCATGCTTAGAACCAAAGATAGAAGAAGATAGAGTTTCAAAACCCTTTTTTTGAAATCTTTTAGAAATCACTCCTTGAATGGAACGGGATTAAAGGATGACCACCATACCTTAATATGAAAAAACCATTAGATTTGGTGAAGAAAACGTCCAAAACCATCAACCCTAGCTCAACCTTTATTCTAGCTTCAATGGAGTTTGAGAGAGCTTTTTGGGAGAGAAAAACTTTTCAGGGTTTTGAAATTTTGATTTCTAAATGAGGACTTGGGGTTTTTGATTGGGGGAATGAGTGTATAATGACCTAAAATAAGTATATAAAACACCCCCAAAATACCCAAAACACCCCTACATTGATTGGAGCATTTTAGACTACTCAAATTTCACTTAAATTTTTGTAGTTATCATCGGGGAACAAGTACGCGTCGCGGAGGTGTTCCGACAAGATTTATGGAATTAAATTATTGTACAGTGAAGTCCTCTATGTCTCCGCGATGCGGAGGCAGAATTTGGCCTTTGGAGAAACATGTGTCCTTGAGCTTGTTCCCAAGGCTGGCCATGCATCTTCTTCCCCCAATGTATGGGCCCTCCTTGGGGACCCCCAAGGTGGTCCTCATGGAGTAATACTTGAACGCTTTGACCCTATACAAGTAATTCTTTGTGTAGGAACCCTTAATACTAAAAATCACCTTCTTACCATTCTCCAAAACTCAACCATAAAACCCTACATCACACTAGTTCAACGAGGCTAGTTTCCGGACATCTTAGTCGTTCCTTGACGTTTGACTTCCGAACTTCACCAACTGATTTCTAATGATAAAATAAATCATTTTAAATTATTATTAAATTATGAAACACATGTGAAGCTCTATTTAAACCTAGTTTATTTTGAGGGTGTTTTTAGAGTGAGGGAGGTTGATATTCCGAAAATGGCATTCCAAATATGTTATGGTCACTTTGAATTTCTAGTGATGTCATTTGGTCTAACAAACTCCCCAGCGGCCTTCATGGACCTGATGGGTCGAATTTTTAGAAAGTATCTTTATTTTTTTGTGATTGTCTTTATTGATGACATTTTGATATACTCTAGGACTAAGAATAATCATATTAGACAGTTGAGCCTAGTTTCGCAAGTTCTCAAGGATAACCAACTTTTTGTTAAGTTTAGAAAGTGTGAGTTTTGGTTGAGATCGGTTGCCTTTATTGGTCACACTTTCTCTATTGAAGGGGTAAAGGTTGATCCGAGTAAGACGGATGTTGTCAAAAGTTGGCATAGACCTTTGAGTCCTACCGACATCCAAAAGTTTTCTAGGGTTGGCCAGTTACTATAGGAGGTTTGTTGAGTGATTTTAGTCTATCACATATCCATTAACAACATTAACCCAAAAGAAGTCCAAATTCGAATGGTCTGAATCATGTGAAAAGAGTTTCCAATTATTAAAAGATAGACTCACCTCCGCTCCGGTGTTTACTTTACCGGAGGGAACTAAAGGATTTGGTTTTTTGATTGTGATGCCTGCCGAGTGGGTCTACGAGGTGTGATCATGCAACATGGAAAAGTGATAGCGTATTCCTCTAGGAAACTCAAGCCACATGAGAAGAATTATCCAACTCATGACCTTGAGCTTGCGGCTGTAGTATTTGCCTTGAAAATTGTGAGGCACTATCTCTATGGGTTGCATGTTTATGTTTTCACCGATCACAAGACTCTTCAATATGTATTCACTCAAAAAGACTTGAATCTACGACAAAGAATATGGTTAGAAATTTCAAAGGATTATGACATGAGTGTCCTTTACCACTCCGGGAAAGCTATGGTAGCAGATGCGCTAAGCTGAGTGTACATGGGTAGTGTGACTCATGTGGTTGATGATAAGAAAGAATTAGTGAAGGAGGTTCATAGGTTGGCTCGGTTGGGTGTCCGACTAGAAGAATCTTCAAAGGTTGGTTTCATGGTTTGTCATAACTCCGAGTCATCTTTAGTGATTGATGTGAAGTCTTAACAACATCTTGATCCTATATTGATGGAGTTGAAAGAATCAGTCCTTAGAAAGAATAATGAAGCTTTCCCCCAAAGGGCAGTTAAGCTACTTAGATACTATGGAAGGTTATGCATGCCAAATGTGGATGGTTTAAGGGAGAAGAGCGTGGAAGAGGATCATGGCTCCCGATATTCCATCCATCCGAAAGCCAAAATAATTTATCATGACTTGCGTGAGATGTAATGGTAGAATAGAATGAAAAGAGAGGTAGCTAAGTTTGTGGCTAGGCTCCCAAATTGCAACAAGTTAAATCCGACCATCAAGTGCTAGGTGGCCAAACACAAGACATTGATATTCCCACTTGGAAGTAGGAATATTTCAACATGGACTTTGTGGTTGGTTTGCCTCGTACACATAGACAACATGACTCCATTTGGGTTATAGTGGATAGGTTGACTAAGTCAGCCCACTTTCTTTGCGTGAAGGTTTCTTACTCGATAGAGAAGTATGCAAGATTGTATGTTAAGGAGATCTTGAAGTGGCATGGGGCCCCTTTTAGATCATTTCGGATAGAGGATCCAAATTCACTTCACATTTTTGGAGATTTTTCCAAAGTGGGTTTGTTACTCAAGTAAAACTTAGAACCGCTTTCCACCCCCAAACGAATGGACAAGCTGAGCGCACCATTGAAACCCTAGATACATGTTGAGAGCTTGTGTGATTGATTTCAAAGGGAATTGGGATGATCACCTACCTTTGATAGAGTTCTCCTACAACAACAGCTACCATTCGAGTATCGCTATGGCACCTTTTGAAGAACTTTGGTATGAGGTGTCGGTCCCTGGTTGGATGGTTTGAAGTAGTTGTGTTTGCTATTCTTGGCCCCGAGATAGTGTATGAGGACACGAAAAAGTTTCTACTCATAAGAGAGGTTGAAAACGGCTTATATTCGGAAAAAAATCTTATGCTGACTATAGAAAGAGGGACCTTGAATTTGAAATAGGTGATTGGGTCTATTTGAAATTTTCACCCATGAAAGCGGTGATGAGGTTTGTAAAGAAGAGGAAACTTAGTCTCCGTTATGTGGGCCCTATGAGATTTTGAAATGAGAAGAGGAAGTGGCATATGAGTTAGAGTTGCCAATTGAATTAGCCTTGGTTCTGTAATAACCCAAAAGTACCTCTTAGAAGAAGGGAGCACCCTTAGGTCGGAACAATTGTGTACCTGACCTTTCAGAGGTCTTGTACAAGCCTTAGGTATCATTCATTAAATAAGACATGAAAAGTAGTGGGGAATTAATAAATTTAACTAATAAAATGATAAAGGAACCATATTTCATAAAACCTAAGGAGTGATCTCGTCCTCACAAGCCAACTTAAAGACACGACATAAATATTTTAGGGACACGACCCTTTACCTTAAATGAAAATACATAATAACTCTTAATGATAGGAACTAAGAAATAGAACTATGACCTCGATTATATGAGGACATACTTAGTCTTGAGAGAGTCTATTCCCAAGCTTGCCTTCTAGTCTTCAACTTTCCTCCAACCTATACTTATTAAGTATAGAAAAGTATGGGGTAGTACAAAACAATGTACTAAGTATGGTATATGAAAAAACATCCGGAAAGGGAAAATTTAGTAAGGTAAGATTCATCCCTAATAAGTAAAACCTTCATGATTATAGAGTTAAAATATTATAAGAATTATCATCAATCACATAAAATAGAACTCTCATAATTTTTGAACCAAAAGAAAACATTACAGTAACTCAAGCCTAATATAGTGAAACACTGAAACATTACAATAAGTAATTCATCCCAAGCATAGTGAACTCATTACCTTTGAGGTTTCCCTAACCAAGTTATCCTAAGACTTACTAAGGTAAGATATGAAGGAAACACCCATACACCCCCTTCAATACACACCAATGTGATCCTTAAGACTACCAACCATAGACTTACCTTGCACGGGAAACAAGTGCACACTCTTGGCTAGACATTTGAAGGACACTCATACATTAAGGACTTCGTGTATTCACCCTTCTCCAATGGGACTTGTAAGTTACACTAAGTGCAATGTGATAGTAGCATCCCATTCTAATACTCCCACTTAATGCTCCTTAAAGATTCCCTTGGATTAAGTATACTACATTAGTTATTCATAACTTCATTTCATAAAAGTTAGATTTAACATACTTTCTTAACATTAGACCTTATGTCATCTAAATTCATTTACAACACATGATAACTCAATCATACACTTCATATAAATCACACCAAGACTCCCCTTTCGGAAGGTCTACTTAGTGCAATGGATAGATAGCGTCTCATACCACCACCCACCCTAAGTAGTACATTCTTTTAGGAGACATAGTTCATACACTTCATATAGAAACACCAAGACTCCCCTTTCGGAAGGTCTAATTAGTGCAATGAAAGATAGTGTCCAATACCACGACCTACCCTAAGTAGTATGTTCTTTTAGGAGACTTAGTTACTTCATTCTTTTGTAGGGGAATAACTTTAATCGACATAGACCATGAGAGCTAGACTTGGAATCCTGATAGTACCTTTATCAGATGAGGGTTCCCTACTTTTATAGGGTGGGGTCATTCTCTTAGCTTTTACATGGATTTTCCAATAGCTACACCTATGTGGGCGCATAGTGAAGCAATAAGGAGATTGCTACTAAGTAATTCACTCTCTACTCACGAGGAATACTCATCTCAAGAGGTACATTGGGTAAAAAATCTCTACTTACAATGTGAACCCACCCTTCTTCAATTCCTATCGGTGCCAAGAATAACTCCTCCACGGAGTCTTAAACATTCTTTACTATAGGCTAAGGGACAGCTAATTAGCACCACATCTCAACTTACGAAGGGTAATTTTCCCTAGAGGTTACATTGGAATACCACATCTCAACTCACGAAGTATATTCAACCTCAAACTTATATTAGAAAGCTCTTGGAAATAGTGAGGTTTCTACTATATTTCCTCTCAACTCACGAAGAGTGTTCACCCAAAAACTCCCCTTTTCATTCACATTCTTTAACTTCATTCATTATTCATTCAAAGTGTGAGTGTATGTGTACATGTGATCAAACCTTTCACATAAGCATAAGTTTAACAACATTGGCTTCTAAACATGCTGACATCTTCATTCATCATATTACATACTTTGACATGCTTCACATAATCATAAAGTTTCTTTAGACATTATCTCTATCATACTTCACATAACAAGCTTCATAAAGCACATCAACAAGAACAACATCATTATCAAATTACTTCACATAATATGCCTTCATGGCCTCATTCATAATACACAAGTAGATTCACATTCTTATATTAAAGTAAACACCGCCACCAAAGGTGGACCATAGCACTCAAGAGCATTTCATAATAAGGGTTTCAGCAAAGTAACCAACTTATCCTTAATCAAAGCTTTCACCACCTATAATCACTTTCTCAATAAAACTTCATATAATAGCCCTTAGTGTAGTAGCTAAGTCACAATATAACCATAAAGAAACTCTAACTCTAACATTATCAAATTATGTTCATTAGACCCATTTCATAAGTCAAAAGTTCAAAAAAAGCAATAACATGGTTTCATTGAAGTTTTAGCATTAAATTCACCAACTAACATTAGAAAGAGCATATTTGAATCCTTTAAACCATTTTCATGCTAGACCAATACTTAGAGTCCAAGATAGAAGAAGTTAGGGTTTGAAAACCTCTTTCGAAATTCCTTAGAAATGACTCCTTGAATGGAAGAGAGTTCAAGGATGACCACCATACCTCAATTAGAAGGAAATCCACTAATTTTGATGAACAAACACGTCCACCACCATCCCTCCAAGTCCTTCCTTGAGTCCAAACTTCTATTTGGTTTGAGAGAGGCTTATGGTTTTTAGGAAATGAAGTCTAAAATTAGTTCTTAGTGTTTGAACCCTCTTAATACACCTCAAAAGACCGTAAAACAATCATCCATGGTTCATAAAATACTTGGGGTGAATTTACCAAATAACACAAGCCTTGGCAGAAAATTACATCTTTATGCAAGCACCAACCTACGCCCCTCACAGACGGGCTCTCGCTAAGTCGACGCCCCTTAGATAGGGTCAGTCGATTGGGGATTAGGATCTATCTTGTGCAGGAATTTCTAGCCTTGCAGGGCAAGTCGACTCCCAAGTTCGATGGGCCGTTGGTTGACAACGGTCCGTCCCTTCTGGCCGTCGTTGGTCACTTCTTGGCAGCATCCACCCAAATAGATGGCATCATCTTCTAGAGCCCCTCGTAGGTCCTAAGTGGGGTCGTACACAGACGTTAAACCCCTATACGTAGTCATATAGATATTAGGAACAACCCACATAAATTTCGATTAAAACAAACACAAAAAACATACTAAAACGGATGAAGACACACAAGCACTTTCTAAGGCACACCTTCCGAACGTCATGGACGTTCTTGGACGTTTGACCTCCAAACGTCACCAAGCTTCACACACTGCCTAATAACATCATTATAAATAATTTTAACACAAAATTAACTAATGAAACATTAACGAAGCTCTAGTTCACCTTAGTTCGTTTTAGGATATTACATTCTCCCCACTTGGAACAACCTTCGTCCTCGAATGACACTAAACTCTTTTAAGAACATGAATGACTCAATTATCAGCATATAAAACATCACACCATGATAAAAACATTCATAGTGAATGCACTAAACTTACACGGAACACCAACTACACATTGACAAGTATATTTGCTAGGCAACACATACAACTTTTTGAAATAATTTCCATACTTCAAAAAACATTCTCACTATTTATTTATGGAGGAAATACCTTCACCCAAATTAGACATGCTCATAAACATCATTATTAAACACATTGAACCCATTGTTCATGAAAATTGAAATTTGTCAAATTTTAAACTTCTTTACAGTGAATACAAAAACTTAACAGTGAAACATGCAAAAGATTGATTAATCTATCTTCCAAGCAATCTTAACATGAAGGCATGTCAACATGAGAGAAAAAATCATACTAACTCACATTATGACATGATAGAAAACCTTGAAGCAATTAAGCAATATCATTAGCTACACCTTAACAAGAGGAAAATAGGTTGACTACCAATTCTCCCAATGTAATCATGATATCATCAAGAGCATGCAAAATATTATACCATCAAAGGCACTCATAACATAAAGAGAAATGCAACTCATACTAATATGCAAGACTCTTAATCATTACCAAACCACCAAGGAATTAGGTCTAAAACTTGAATAAGGATAGAAGGAAGGATAAGGATATCAACTACCTTTCCACCTAACTCATTATCCCCCCCCCCCCTTAGTGTAAAGCCATCTTCAAGGTCTTATACTTCAAAGTACCACTACACTTCTGACAAGGTAGGAACTCACGCTACTCTTAAAACATGCACATAAAGACTAAACCTCAACCCTACAAGTCAAGCATAACACCCTCCTCTTAGGATTCAGTCTAGGACAACACCCTTAAGGATCACCTTACTCAACTCCTAGGCATCACATATCTCAACTTATGGAATAAAATCCCTTCTTTCTCACAAAATTACCACATTCTTTCAATACTCCTCAAATTTATACCTTATTTCTTCTACTATCATTGTTCACAACTATAAGATATCTCATTTTTATCCAAATAGCACTTCATTCAACCATTTTATCTCTACCGTTCTTAGAACTACATCATCATACAATTTCACACCATAATACTTCCAATCCTATAAGTCACACATAGCCATAAATGGCATCACATCACAATTTGCAAAACTAACCTTCACTTCTACTCTTCTAGCCACAAACTATCATAAGCACCAAAACTCACTTTTCTCTCCTTCAAACATTGAATTATCTATCACATCTAGAAAATCACCATACAAGGGAAAAGAAGAGAGAGAACTTATGGAGTTATGTTCTATAGAATGATACACGAGTAACTAAAAAAGTGAAACTCTATCGTCATATAGCCTCTCATACATGGATGTGTCGCGACTCACACCGATGAACAAGACTCAACTAGACGTGTCTTGTGAGACTTTAGACCCTAAACTATTTCCTATAAACTTTTGCTCTGATACCAAGTTTGTAACTACCCGAAAGTACCCCCTAGAAGAAGGGAGAACCTTAGTTCGGAAAAATTGCGTACTTGACCTTTCAGAGGTCTTGTACAAGCCTTAGCTATCATTCATTACATAAGACATGAAAATTAGTACAGAATTAAAAGTTTTCACGAATAAAATAATAAAGGAAACATCTTTTATAAAAGCTACGGAGTGATATTATCTTCACAAGCCAACTTAAAGACATGACATAAATATCTTATGGACACGAACCTTTCGATTAAATGAAAATATATAATAAGTCTTAAATATAGAAACTAAGAAATAGAAGCATGCCCTCGAATATATGAGGACATACTTAGTCTTGAGATAGTCGATTCCCATGTTAGCCTTTTAGTCTTCAACTTTCCTCCAACCTATACTTATTAAGTATAGAACAGTATGGGGTTAGTACAAAACAATGTACTAAGCATGGCATATGCAAAAACATGTGAAAAGGGACATTTTAGTAAGGTAAGCTTTCATGCCAAATAAGTTAAACCTTCATGATTAATCAGTAAAAATAATTAAATAATCATCATCAATCACATAAAATATAACTCTTATAATTTTTGAACTAAAAGAAAACTTTACAGTAACTCAAGACTATTACAGTGAAACATTACAGTGAGCAATTCATCCCAAGCATAGTGAAATCATTTCCTTTGATATATCCCTAACCAAGTTATCCTAAGACTCACTAAGGTAAGACATGACGGAACCGCCCACACACCCCCTTCAATACACACCAAAGTGATCCTTAAGACTACAAAACCATAGGCTTACCTCGAACAAGAAACAAGTACACACTCTTGGCTAGACATTTGAAGGACACTCATACATAAAGTACTTCATGTATGCACCCTTATCAAAAGTGACTTGTAAGTTACACTAAGTTCAACGTGAGAGTATCATCCCATACTACTACTCCCACTTAGTGCTCCTTGGTGATTCCCTTGGATTAAGTACACTACATTAGTCATTCGTAACTTCATTTCATAAAACTTAGCTTCAACATACTTCCTTAATAATAGACATTAAGTCATCTAACTTCATTTACAACACATGATAACTCATTCATACACTTCATATAAATCACACCAAGACTTCCCTTTCGGAAGGTCTACTTTGTGCAATGGATAGATAGTGTCCCATACCACCACCCACCCTAAGTTGTACGTTCTTTTAGGAGACTTAGTTCATACACTTCATATAAAACACACCAAGACTCCCCTATTGGGTGGTCTACTTAGTGAAATTGATAGATATCGTCCCATACCACCACCTACCCTAAGTAGTATGTTCTTTTAGGAGACTTAGTTCATTAATTATTTTGTGGGGGAATAGCTTTTATCGACATAGACCATGAGAGCTAGACATGGAATCCCGATACATGAGAGCTAGACATGGAATACCACATCTCAACTCACGAAGGGTACTTATCGCTAGAGGTAACATTGGAATACCACATCTCAACTCACGAAGGGTATCAAACCTCAAACTTATGTTAGAAAGCTCTTGGGAATAATGAGGTTGCTACTAACCACTTCATCTCAACTCACAAAGAGCTTTCACCCCAAAACTCCCCTTTTCATTCACATTCTTTAACTTCATTCAGTCATTCATTAAAAGTTTGAGTGTGTGTACATATGATCACACCTTTCACATAATCATCACTTTCATAACATTGGCTTCTAAACATGCTTACATCTTCATTCATCATATGACACACTTTGACATGCTTCAAATAATCATAAAGTTCCTTTTGACATTATCTCTAGCATACTTCACATAACAAGTTTCATAAAGCACATCAACAAGAACAACATCATTATCATATTACTTCATATAATATGCCTTCATGGCCTCATTCATAATACACAAGTATATTCACATTCATATATTTCAAGTAAACACCGACACCAAAGGTGTACCATATCACTCAAGAAAATTTCATA